>CM068369.1:306461608-306844958 GCA_034769895.1 Magicicada septendecula | reverse complement strand
TCTTTAATATTACATAGAATATAGTCGTCATAAGTTGTTATCTAGAGTTTATGGATAACATGCTCTTTTTAACAATTAAACTCGGCAACTCTTACCAAACATATTTAATTAAATAAATAATAATCTTTACCCATCTAATTTCGTTATGACCATGTTTTTGTGTATTACTTACGCACAGCAGAATGACGACGACACGATGGATCGGCTTCATTGTTCATTAAAGGTGATAAGCTGCTGGGCTCCTTGAAACGTCGCGTTCTGTGGACTCATCATGGTAATCGTAGGATCACGTAGGATATTTTTATTGGTGATCGTCATGGGTAAGTTTACGAATAATCTGCATTTTCCAATCCATTTGCCGTTTCGTATTGCTATATGATGTCTAAAACGTATTTATCTACTTTATTTGGAACATTGCTACCTTACTCTTTAAATAACGTAGGCTATATTCTAACATTATGACTAATACATACGTGCATTAACACTTTAATATAATAAACTGTAATTGCTATTAAAGACAGTCAACAGTAGTACCGTAATAATAATAATAATAATAATAATAAATAGTAATAGTTTTTATAGGGGGGGGGCGATACCTTAAGCACTATTAGAGAAGACCTGTGCTTCCCGTGGTGTGTAGGAGTCTCACCCACTAAAAAACCCACCTCTAATTCAGGCAATCATATCCATCTAGGAACCACTTCAAATATCACTTCAAGGTAGAGCCTACTGGGGACTTATCGGGCTTTTTCTAGTTGTTCCTCATCTTCTACTGCCCGTTGGGTGCAAGTTGGTCCTATCGTTTTATTTATAGTAGGACCCACTGAGCAAATGCATTGATGCGATCCCATTCTTCTCCCGGCCATGCTTCTCCCACCTTACACAATGCTCGATCATCAAATCGCGGCCAGACAGTACTACTACTACTACCCTCATAGTATTATTAATATATATTTTTTGAATCATATTTAATAATACTTTAATATGAAAAAATAGGTTTCCATACCTCGCACGGAAACACACACTCCCGCGCGCGCGTATATGTTTGCATATATAGACATATAGATCTACTGAAAATCACATATGGAAACAACTTAAACTTGGAAGGAAATTGAATGGACAGCTGTAGGATTTTATAATATTGTTACGACGGTCTACTGACCGTCGTATGCTACAGTGGAAAACAAAATACAACACACAAATTATGTCACTAATGACTAGTTTTAATTATCACAATTAAACAGTTTGTAATCAACAAGATAGTCTCTTACAACAAATTATATAAAAATTCTTGACACGCAATAGTACTGTCAACGAGTATAAAACACAATTGTATTACAATATTGTCCCACACAAATAAAAAAACACATAACACTTCGCCACAATACTTCGAACCGCACTGAAATAAATCGCCACTAAAACTAAACTAAGCGCCGCTGAAGTCTTGTATTTATAACCCCCTGAGGTATCCAGAAACGTCCATACTGCGCATCAGCGCTACACTAGAACGTAATTGATTGCGGCCTTGAAACAGTGCGCGTGGCCGGCGACGTCTATAAACGTATCGCAAACGTACGTTGAGATCATGTACGCACGTAACATTACACCCGGATTCCACGGGAACATCCGAGAAACACGTAGAATGTTTTGTAATGGTGTAACACTTTTTCCGCACTATGAAACAATATATTTTATTGATATCATTAATATAATGTATCTTAATATCTTTTGCCCCATCACTTCGTATTGTTTGACGAGTCGTAAGATTTAAAAATAAACAATATATTCAAATTATTTTTTATTTTTTTAAACATCTCAGTGCCAACAAAACTTCAGTTTTGTAACCCTCATAATACTCAAGGGAACTATGATTATATCTAACATATAACTTATGTCTAACATTAATAATATACGTTAAATTCTTTGATATGGTTGTTTCTAAATTTTCTAACTAAGAGTAATTTTACATTTGCAAATTGCTTTTATATGTTACAAGTTGATTTTCGACAATGCGACACGTGAATACAAAATTACATTTGCGTGTACTTTAATTACTATAGGGACCATGAAATCTAATTTTTAAAAGTTGTGATTACCAATCACCTTGATGTTTGTAGTACACCACAGCTTTGTTAATGGATTTCGTTTTTGCCAGAGATTTCTCAAAAAGTTTTCCCTAGATAGACAAGGGTAAGTTAAAACATTTGTGATATGTTGGTTGCCAACTTAAACATAGATATAATGATAGATATAAAGTAAAAGAGATGACCGTATCAAGGAGATGTGAATTTTGGACCAATAAGGTAAAATCCCACAGTCTACTTGGCTGGAGAGGAAGGACTCTGTCATAACATAAATTGTACAATACGCCAAAATTCAATAAGGTTATACATTTGTAATAGTGCTTACACCTGAAATAGAATATTCAAATTTTAATCTTTTTTTTTATAAGCTGTCATACTAAAAACTGAAGTGATAATTAATATTTACATCATGTTAGGCAAGTATATTTCTCTGAACAACTGTACAATATCATACAACCCCTGCACCACAGAATGCACAAATTACACGTTTAAATTTCTGACCATACAAAGCTGTTTTCTATTTTACGTCTGTGGTGTGTTGAGCGTGCTACTGTAAATCTATCGACTAAAGAGAATTCAATACCACAACCAATTGTTTATTGGACCAACAATATAGTTACCACTAGAATGTGCCTTAAAAACGCCATTTCCGCCTAACGGACTTTACCACAAAGTTTAGTATCAAGCTTAAGGTTTTGTTTACATATAGCTTAAGATATCAGCCAAAACTTCATAAATCTTCAGCATTCAAAGATTCTTTCTCACTGCAGAAATGTCACTAATCTCACTAATAACTAATAAAGTGCTACCAATAGCTTTAACAGTCATCAACTCACGTTTCGTAAATGACAAAATGAAGAGGATCTTTAATAACGAATAATAATAAAGATCTACTACATTAATATATAAGAGTAAAGAATTTAATGTAACTTCTCTCCGTGTTAAGTGATGACTGTGTATGTGAGATTGCTTATGTTTATTAGCTTTTACGGTAACTTTGGAGCAACATTGAAGGCATTACAATAATCAAAACTCATATGTAACTTTCTTATTTTAAGTTAACAATTTAATCGTGTAATTCAACAGTTCTGCACAAATAATATAATCCGTTATACACCACAATAATCCGTTTTCAAACAGTAACAATTTATAAGGGTATTGTAGATATTGAGTTTATTTGCAAATGTAACGCACTTATAACTAACTAATACGCCAAACAAATATCTGCAAAATAGTCCCAACTGACTGCACTTGCCGCTTTCTGACGTCCATTCGTTGCAGTCAAAGTTGCCTGGAACATATAAGTCTCGACAGCACCAGAGTTTCCCTTCGTAATACTAAAGGAATGGAGACATTTTCTGTAAATGTCTATTTGTATTTGACTACGCAAACTAACTTCTTTTATGTTACTGACAAACAGTGGTTTTAGTATTCCTACCTGTTACGTCTGTTTAGAAAAACTCAAGAAAAATTTAATTATATGCTTTCAAAAGGATATCGATCCGCAAAAAAATATTTTGTTCTTTACATTGTCAGCAATCAGCACAAAGTAACTTATATTAAATTAATATGTATATTGCAATGCACTCTTGTAAATATACCTACATTAAAAAGAAAACGCACTGTAGATAATGTCCCTAACTCGTAGGATGTTCAAACCTCTTCTAAATATCTCACAATAGTTTTCCTGCAAACGCAGAGAGATACACAGCTAACGTTCTATAAGGTCGTGGCCGTGCCAACTTTAAAGTATAGATATGAAACATGCACTCTCCTGCAAAAATATATTTCAAAAATACAGCCCTAGAAAACAAAAATTTTAAAAGCAGTGAAAGGATGTAGTTAGAGAGATCGTCTATGAAACGACGACAAAATGAAAGACCTGAAGTTACAGTCGGTTCTGAACAGAATAAAAGAATAGAGGCAGGATTGGAAGTCCCATGTGGAACGCATGGTAGAAACGCGTATTCATGAACAAGCTTTGAATATAATCCAGTGATGACGAGAGATCGTGGAAGACCCTTGAACGAGCTATAGCCAAAGCCATGTAATGAAGAAGAAGAAAAAGAGGGAGAAGAAGAAAAAGTTTTCCTGTTAGCAAAAATATTGGATCAAACAAGAAAAATATATCAAAAGACATATTACAAAATATGTGTTCATTTTGTATATAAACTGCAATAAGTGGAGGTGACTATTTTCTAAAGAAATTATAAAAATCAACGTCGACCATACTTTTTTCAACAGCTCGCCCACAGACTTAAAAATCACAAAAATAAACGAATTATTCTATAAGGGTTGGAGGTACTGGTAAAATTAAAGCTCAATAGAGGACGGAGAAAACCAGACGATAAGCTGATATACGGTTGGGATATCATGGAATCAAGGTAATAGATCAGGAGAGGAAAGCAAAGATCCTCCTGTAAGATCTGCCCTTGGGCAGGAAACACGATGATGATTCTACAAGACAGACTTTGATGATGGCTATCAAATTATTCTGAAACTTACCTCTGATGACTCTAATGGAAAGATAAAAGATACTTGCGTTACACTCTCTCTCTCTCTCTCTCTCTCTCTCTCTCTCTCTCTCTCTCTCTCTCTCTCTCTCTCTCTCTCTCTCTCTCTCTCTCTCTCTCTCTCTCTCTCTCTCTCTCTCTCTCTCTCTCACTCACTCTCTCTCTATCACACACTCACACACACGTTTGTGGGAATTTGTATTGGATTAATTATTATTATTGGTGTTTAATGACTATGGTTTAAAACGATATCGTGTGTGGGCGCGCTTGTTTGGTGTAACACTGTAAAATCATATGTATTTAATTTTACATCATACGATCACTTTGAATTGAAACGGACAGACCTATTGTTGGTTCACTGTAAAAGTGTAATCATAAAATATACTAGCTTTTTTTCTCAACAGGTTTGTTGATGAAAATTCAATTTCTAAGTATTTTTAATTAAAATTTAATTACTACTTTATTGGAGAAATTAAGTTGCTTGAAGGCACGTTCCAAACATTAAACAAAACATCTTTCTTTCTCATTCTCTCTCTCTCTCTCTCTCTCTCTCTCTCTCTCTCTCTCTCTCTCTCTCTCTCTCTCTCTCTCTCTCTCTCTCTCTCTCTCTCTCTCTCTCTCTATTGCCGTAATAAAGCTTTAGAGCATTTTTAATTAAATCATTTTCCTCTCATGATCGAGTAAAAACAGATTTTATTTATTCATTGTTTGTAGTTAAATAGTGTTTTATGGAAGCTAAAATTTTCAATCATTTTAGTTATTCCATGCAGACTCTTCTGCATTCTGTAATATTAAAACATAATATTTTGTATCATTAATTTAGCTGTAGATTATGTTATCTGTACGTCATCTGCTCTTAATTTGTCTGTTAAATCACAATTTTTCCTATGAGAAAATTTCAACAAGCAAAGGTATCAAACCATGCAGAGGTTCGCAACTAAAGACACCTGAATTGTCGAAGTTCAACTGTACAATATAAAACAAATTTACGTAAGCGGCAAATAAATTTGTCACCAAATGAGCTTAGTAAAGTTAGTTTAACTTCTACGATACTTTCCATAGCTATCAGTGTCATTTTAATTAATGGTTTAACAGCTTACTTGTTTTTATTAGATTCAATAGAATTATCTATTACACACTAATGACAAATAATCGCTTTGTCTTTTACACTTTTTTAAAGCTGTCTAAAATACTTGTTTCTATGATTACAATGCATTGCGTGTAAGGCCTATCTTTGAAAATAAGGCCTATCTTTATTTTCCGATTCCAATTAAAGTTCAAATTTAGTTCATAAAGCTTTATGCTCATAATTAATGCCATACAAGCACTTTTTTTAACAATCTGAGTAAACAGTGAAAAGAATATTTTTGGGTACTATGCGTTAAACGCTTCTAAGTGTGCCCTGGTTGTTTCTCTTTCTAGAAGACTGTTCTTCACTTCTTCAGTTCTACACTAAATTATAAGATAGGCAAAGAATTTATACAATTTTTAGATTTTATGTCTAATTTTCTTGTAAGTTATAAGTTTCGTTTTTAAATAGATTTAAGTGGCATTTTAGATTTATATTCTTTTAACAGGTTCTATTTAATGGCACTCCTGTAATATGCTACGACGTTATAGAGAAAATCAGTATATTGAATAATTTAAAAATTGCTTTGCTTGAACGTTAATAAGATTTACTTACACACACGCGCGTTCACGAAGATAGAATGTGACTACTGTAGCAGCCCTTACTAAGACACTCGCTTTCATGTTTGAGAACGCAGGGAGTTTGTGGAGACATTTCAGGCGGCATAACTCAAAAACTAATGTAAAGAGAAAACATTCTGGTACACACAAAGTAACAGCAAGCCTAGTAGTCTCGTTTGTCAATTTATATTCATGAGAGGAACTCTCTGGGCAATGAGACAATTAACTAACAAATTGTATTTACGTCCCTTCAATGCGTACTTTATATGTATTGTGCGTGTACCGTAAACATCGACAGATGACATTTATATTAAAGTCTTGGATTTTTGAAACTAGGAAATTTCGTATTCCCACGTGTTGGAATAAATCTGGCAATATTTGTATAAATCTGACACAGACGTTTTTGTGGTTTGTGGATCGTGTTTATTGTGCCAATTAGTGACAAACTGTAATAAGATGACATTTATTATTGTGTTGGACAAAAGTTAAAATATTGTATAAGAGTGCCTTTACTGCTTTCTAACTTTGGTTTGTTACGAATTGAAGTCGTAGTTAGTGAATTTGTCTAGTGCAAGTTACTCTGTTTCTACTGTACATATTGATCGTCGTAACAATATTGCTACGACAATTACGTAACACTATTAAAAAATCGAGACCGTCCCTTCTAAACGTTTCTCGACTAGCCCAGAGTGCGGCGTATGTGTCAAGGCCGTCCACTTAGGTAGCGATCTAGACTCTTAGAGTGCACTTTTACGCCTATATATTAGTAAAACGGCCGGCTTAGACGTTAGTTACACCTGGCAAGATTGTAGAAGGCGGATCAAGTGATTGTTGCCGATTAGTAGTTTAATAGATTCTATTAAAAATTTATTAAAACAAATTAAAATGGAAATCAAACATTTAGTGAAAGAAATTAGCAAGCCATTAGTTTTTGAATAAGATCCAAAACCTAAGAGTAATGTAATAATAGTAATATTACAGTATCAGTTTCTGTCGTAGAGCCAGTTTACTCAAAGGCGTCAATGTTTTATGAAAGCACTCAGTGGGCAACCGTTAAAAGTGATCATTCTGTTACTAGTGGTTATTAGTACGGAACTCTAGTAGTTAACAATTATTATTGCGTGTAGTATAATTTAACTTGAGTTATTGTCTGAGAGTAACTTGTTATTTCAAATTGTCATTTGTGACCAATTAAACCTGGTACTTAGCGATCATTAGTGGTAATTATTGGTAATTAGTGGTCATTGGTGTCAGTATTTTGTTTGCACTATACACTACGACGATCATAAGAGACAGTCGTAAAGTTGGTCGGTAGTGCAACAGAAAATTTAACGGTGGAAGCAGAGAACGCTTCGTAGAAGAGCAGTGTATGTGGTAGTTTACTTCCAAATGATACAGAATCATTTACCAGTGAGATGATACAGATGCATTCAATGAACGCTACTGAAGATCGAGGAACGGCGCCGACGGGGGGACAGAAGTAGGAAAACGACAGGATTGTAAGTTTAAAAATACAATAGCAAACAACTGGCAAAACAAGAATCTTTTCCAGAACAGAAGACGTTAAGGCATTGATGTAAGAACAAAAAAAAATCAATGAAGTATCTAAACTACAAAAATCAGTCCTACCTATGAAAAAAAGTGTCAGTTTAGTAAATTCTATGACAAATTTAATAAAAAACGTTAAAATTGAAATTGAACATTTAGTGAAAGAAATATGTAATACAGTAAGACCATTAATAAACTTTGAAAACGATCCAAAAACAACGAGTAATAAAACAGTGCTATTTTCTGTAGTAGTGCCAGTTTACGCAAAGGCCTCAATGTTTGAAAGCACTTACTGGGCAACTTGTCTTTACCAATTTGAAGCTCCTGCACGCTTAAATAAATGCACAGACGAAGAATACGTTGTTCCACTCATTTTTACTTTAAAAAGACCTGCCCCAGAATTATTACAAGTAGTGTCATATGACAGCGAGATCACCTATGCTGAATTAACAGAAGCTCTGGAATTATGGTATGGTAACCAACATCTATGCCAAGTGTACAGTGTCGAACTTCAAGCAAGGTGACAGCGTTCAGGGAAGGGCCACCAAGAGTTTGAATCAATTGTCAACCGACTGACAGGATTGGCTTATCCTGAAACAGCGGAGAACTTTCGGGAGTGGAAAGTTTCTCTCATAATTTTTATCGACGGTATCCAAGATAGTGCTAAAAGTAGCACGGTACCATATTAGGTCAGACGCTCTGGTTTGCACTCTTCGTTTTGAAGCTATGAACTAGTTGGCTATGTACCGTTTCGAAGTTTTCAGTCTCCAGTCAGCGACGTACATTAATGAAAGTATGTCATCATGTTTTAGTCAAACGGATCTAATATCAAAGTGCCAGAATAAGGAGACGATTCAAGGAAAATACTTTAAGTGGTCAGTAGCCCCAACAGAATTATAAGAAAAAACACAAGATCTAAGTCTTACAATTGTGGGAAAAGTGTCCATCTTCTAGTAGATTATGGAAGACAAAAATCGGAGAGAAGAGCATGAATGCACCAATTGGAGATGTAAAAATACGGAACTCCTCACAGTCTCCACGTTCTTAAACCCACCGGTAAACTGATTGTCAAAATATTAATTGAAGGCAAAACATGCTGAATTTACAGTTGACACTGGCGCTATAGTTACATTGTTCGCCCTGACTTAGTCAGCAACAGCCAGAGTCAATTTAGCTTTTGTACCATACAGACTGTGGCTGGAAACCCAGTCAAAGGGTTAGGAGAGGCCTTCTACGTGTACGCTTGGGTCTCATCGAGTTTAGCCACCGAATACTCGCTGCAGATATTATCGATGACGTGATTAAAGTCGGCACAGACAATATGACTGTCTACGTATCTTTGTAGAATTATGAAAGAATGTGCTTAGGTTTGCGAAGAGAAGATAAAGCTTTCTATTGTTAAAATGACAGGGACCGCTAACTGTTCGATCAAGCAAGTGGCATTAGCCGAAGACGTCAAAAGTTATAGAGGAACTCTAGCTATTTCATGCGGAAATAGAAGAACTGACGGAGGAAGTATCAATTTGTATAACGAAAAAAGAAGTGACTGGAAAACTATATATGGTTTGTTTATTTTAGGAAACCCTTTTGTTTATTTCTGAGTTCACGGAAGCGCCCAGAGGTGAAGTTGGTGAAGATAAAGTTACGCACCAATAAAGGTTGCTGACGAGAACCAAACAGACTTGGACCAACTAATGAGTTATAGGTCATCAGTACACGACACAACGGGAATGATTCTATCAAAGCTGGTGGCTGAGCAGGAAATTCGTATTCATGGGAACTTGATGTTCGGACCACCGGAGACTGAAATCGAAGAGCCACAGAATTATTCTTCTCTAGTAAACCAACTGCCTAGATCACCTATATAGGTTTTCCTAGTATTACCTCATAGACGGTTTGCCAGTTCGAGACGAAAAGGTCTAAGGGGGGGGGGGGCAATGCTACGAGAATTTAATAACGCTCTTAAAAAATCGAGAGCGTCCCTTCTACACGTTTCTCGGCGACCCTAGCGTGCAGCGTCTGTGTCAAAACCATCCTTTCACGTAGCACTCTGGACGTAAAAAGTGATTTTTGGCAATTAGTGGAAAGTGATTGTTGTGTTAATAATTAGTGCGGTACGCTAGTAATTAACAATAATTATTTTCGTGTGGATTAAATTAACTTTAATAATTGTATGAGAGTACCTTATTGATTTCAAATTGTTATTTGTGACTAATTAAAGCTGATAATTAGTCCCTTCATTGGTGTGTGTATTTTGTTTCCACTGTACAATAGGACTATCCGTGAAATCGTCGTAACAATATGTTTTATTTAATAGTATGTGCATACAAATTCGTTTTTAAAATTACGCCCTAAGGTATATAATTTCCTCAACATTCCCTACATTTCTTACCTTAAATGTTTATTTAAGTCATGTGTTACTCACGTCTACACCTCGGAAGGTGTCTCATTTCTTCATCGTACAGGTCTCATTATTACTGTATATCCTACGCGGAAAATTTATCAGAGTGTTACATACAGACCTCTTCTCTTACTTACGCCTATGTAGAAGTATATTGTAGCCGTACGTACAAATAAACTAAGTAGGTTCGTTTATTAAACCTCCACGCTAGTAAGGTTTCGCTCCGCTGTGGGTAGTGTCGCTTGGTAACAAGCCGCTGTTGACTCTTTTAAGCCCCACTGTTGCGAGCGCCAATTTGTAACAAGACCCTGTATGCTGTCGTTACAAATAAAAATAAAAAAGAAAAAATTTTATATAAAAAAAATTTTTTTCTGAAAAAAAATTTTATGTTTTAATTGATGTATGTAATTGAGAAAAAATTCTGTTTTAATGTTTCGATGGAAATTCTAAAATTTAATAAGGTAATTATTAATTATTTAGCACTTCTTGAAGATCTTAACAAAGTCCGGAGTTAATTAGATTAACTCCGGTCAGCAATCGATTTATGATTTTTTGTGCTGGTACAATATCTCACTGTCTATAAATATTTTCTTCTTCAGGAAGTCTCGTTGCAATAATAAAACCTTAAACTAGCATGTGAAATAAGTTGTAGATCCAAACAATTGAAATAAATTGATTTATTAACAAAATTAAAGAATGATCGATGTTTAATCGGTTTTAAGCAATTGTCGACTCCATCTGAGGAAATAATCGATTTGTTCATACAAGTTAAAAATTATTACAAGTATTAGAAAAGGTTCTTGGAGCGATTATATTATTAATAGTCAGAGAAGGGTAAACGAGAAAGTATAACATTTACAAATAAAGTGTTTTCAATAACTATTATCTAACAAAATGTGAATAAATTTTATAAAATATGGTAATATAGTTGAGTTGTCAAACCAATTCTGCAAGCTCTGTAGTCAGGCGATGTTGGAGGCGCTGCTTCGCATTTCCAATATGGCCGCTCAAAAAGATGACGAGGTTATCTGCAATGTCGTCGCGAGATAATCTCTCCGCAAAATTAACTTCATATATGTTTTAAATGTCCCCGAACTTGTGTAATCTGTCTAATATGTTGTTTGGTGTATTCTGGAAGAATGTTTAGTGTTCACTGGTGTTAATTATGTTATATGTTTTTGGTGTTCACTGCTCTTTGTTCGCTACGCAAAAAACGGTTATACTGTTGTAGATTGAGTTATCACAAATATGTCGTTTTACTGTTCTTATGCACTGGTATTATGTAGTGTTGGTGTTGTTTTCACTGTTGTGGTTAAAGTTTTCTGTGGTTTTAATTGGAAAAGTGTTTAATTTACGTAACTCTCGTTTCACTGAATTTATTAGGTAACCTTAGTACTCCATTTTTCTCTGTTTCAAGGAACGTAATCTCACATAAACTGTTCGGCTTGATCATTAACAAAGAACTAACTAACTTCCTTCACGTTAGTCAAAATCTGGCCCAGTTAATATTTGAAAAGTATTGTTAAAATAATTTCGACTTCCCATATACATGACACAAAAATACATTATATATGGAATTAATTTAATTTATTATTCACCTTCATAAATTATTAACCTTATCATTGGTTTAATTATCTCATTATATTTAAATTGATATATTATAGTCCATATCTGTTGACATTTTTGTCGAAATTACCAAATTTCTTTCTTTTTGTAAATCTAGGCTCAAAAACTGGTTTCCGCCTTCATATAATTTTTCTGCCATTTTAATTGTTATTAATACCATTATAATAAATTTCAAATGGTCATATTTCTCTTCCCTTCCTTAATTTCATATAAATTGAACCTTTGAACTGGTTTTTAGTGGTAATCTCTGAATTTAACACTCCTCTTTAAAAATAATTAATTTATATATTTCAAAAATTTACAATAATTTAAGGTATATTTCCATATTATCATTTTAACTCATAGGTTCATTCACAGTAGTTGTTAACTGATTTACCTTACCTAAATCTTGCCAGTTTACAGGATTTATAAGTAAATTAACTGGTTTATATGGTTTCTGTGAATTCATCAAATGGCCTAGAGTTTAGAATTTTACATGTCTGGTTGTCTCAAATACATTTTTAATCCTACTCCTCCTCTGACTTTGAACAGTTATCATGACATAAAAATAAAATGTTTTATAAACTTACTGTTATGTGTAGCATCTAATCCATACTACTGTTACATAAAAATAATAATGAACATATTACTCAGCATTCTAAAAAATTGAAGATATTGCTGACATTGTTTGAAAAGATACATTTAACTCTTTTTTTTTATTAACACAGCATACCTACTGAAACATTTTAAATGGTATGTATGCTGTTATTTAACAAACATAATTTATTCTAAACACATATAAATCTTATTGACTAAGAACTCTTTAAAACATATGGAGTTTATGGCTGTGAACAAATAGCCATTTTAAACCTATGAACACTTAAATTAATTCCAGTCCTTTCTGGTTTAACCATTATTATTTATTATCCCCTTATTGAGTAAACAGTCCACCCATACTTTAGTTATTATCACTTCTACAAATGTCCTGTAATAACAAAGTGACATTAAAATAATAAAATAATGGAAACATCTTCCATTTTATTATTTTATGATTTCTGAATTATTAAATATAAAAGTTGTTTTATAATATATAGATAAGTCATAGTACCACTACAACTTTAAGTTTATTGTATTTCCAAAAACACTTGCACTAGTTCACTTTCACTGGTGGTTCTGATATTTTGAGTCTTATTATCTCAGACCAGACCTTTAGTCATCATGGACTGTTAAGACTTGTTTTTTTTTATTACACAATAACTTCAGTTGGTGCACCTCTTACCATACTATACAACACTTTTGGTTTATTAATAATTATAATTTTATAGGGTTTTGGGATGTTATACTTTCTTTAATTGTCTCTATGTGTTTGGGGTTTATGGCAGTTAATAATAAGTTTTATAATGGTGTTTCTTCCATACTATTTCTTCCTTTCTTCTTGTCTTCTTTCTTGTCTTCACTCTTGTCCTTCTTCTTGTCTTCATTCTTGTCTTTCTTCATGTCTTCATTCTTGTCCTTCTTCTTGTCTTCATTCTTGTCTTTCTTCTTGTCTTCTTTCTTGTCTTCATTCTTGTCTTTCTTCTTGTCTTCACTCTTGGGTAAACCAAGGTACTTCGTGTTATCTTGACTGATGGTTTGTTTGGAGTATCTAATTTATTTTCTGATACTGACTTTGCTCTTCGCTAAAGGTTTCAGGGTATTGTTTACTTCCTGATAATAAACTCTACTCTTCTTTCTTCTTGTGTTTGGGTTATTTTGTTGTTTCACCACTCCTAAACTGATTCTTTCTTCTTGATTTTGTGGTATCTAGTTTGTTTACTGCTCCTAACTTCCTGCGTAAATTCCTGATTTTATAATATGAGTTACTCTTAATTATTTCTTTAATTTTTTATAGTGGTTTTTATATAATGTAGTGATGGTCTTTAATTTATTGTGGTTTTTTCCTTTGAATTCATTAAATTTCATTCGATATCATATTAGTATATGTAATGTAATTATTGTTTATTATCTTAATTGAATTAATAAGTAGTGGATTTTCTGTCACGCTACAGAATGCCCTTCTCCAGAAGTGATTTTTCAGACTACACTTGCTTTGTCTGAAACAATTGCTTATGATAATTATTCTAGGTTTGTTATTATTCTTGACTTCCTTCCCTTTTAAAAATTTTCTTATATATATTTGAGCTTATATTCTTCTCATTCTCACTTGATCTTCCTTGATAGTAATATTCATCGAAGTTTCATATTTATTATTTTATTTTCATATTTCTTCTTAGTATTTTCTCCTTGGGATATTTCCTCCCTATCGTTCCCTACTTTGTGAGCTGGTTCAGTTCAGAGAGGCACTGTACGCTACTTCCTCTGCTGTCCAATACTTCACACATATTTGAGTACAGAGGCAAAACATCTGTGCTCAAAAAAAATATTAATACTGCTAGAATTATCTACAGACAGTTTAAAAAATTATTCAGAATAATACACATTTGTTACTATTTAAAAAATATCTTTGGGATACTTCACTTATTACTTATTATATTGCTCAGAGATTTTAATATTCCTATCTCAATTGTTCTTCTGACTCTTTAACTCGATGGTTCATTCATTTGATATTATGGTAGGAAGCTCTTCTATTAGTATATTTTTCAACCTTTCTTATCATATAAAGTTTTTGGTTACTAAAACTTTATTACTTTCTGGTTTTTTATTACAATCTGCATTGGTTTATAGTAGCATATTTTTATGACATTTTTATTTTGTTACTCTGTTTTTATTAGTTCCACTTGTTCTATGTTCTAGAACCTTCTTATAACTGTCGTTATTACAATTGACGTTTAATTCATAATCATTTCATATTAGTTCGTTTAATTACATCATATTTTGATATTATTCTCACATTACGCCTGTCATGGTTATTGTTCTTTCGAATGAATGTTTTAATTAATTTGATAATGAGGTCATAATTTCTCCTCATACCACTTCAAAGTTTTATTACCTCATAATTCCACACAAATTTCTGTATTTTATTATATTTAATTACTCAAAACGTATCAGATATTTTTATTCCCTTTGGGTATCATTTTATGGAAATTTTTTTACACTTTATATTGAAATTAGACATGATCATACTTCTCCAGAATCATTTGTTTTAATTCTAAATTCTGTTTCCTTTATTCATCTCATTATGATCCTTTATAAACATGGTAAATATATTTTATGATTACCATAAATATGGTATTAATTCTCTTCTGTTTATTTCACCAAAGTGTTTTATAAATAATTGGCTGGTAAGTTGTGCTTACACTTTATTTTTAATTTATACGATTTTTCAAAAATTCTCTCCTTCTTCTTATATTTATATTTTTCCCAATTAAGTTTTCTCAAATAATTGTATGTAAGGTGTTCTTACTTTGTTTTTGGAATTTAGACGCTTTTTTCAAAATTCTCTTTTATCTTCTTTCCCAAACAGTTTTTCTTAAATAATTGGTATGTAAGGTGGGCTTACATTTATTTAGAATTTAGTTGTTATTCAAAATATTTCTTCATGAATGCCTGATTATAGACACCCTTAATTTTATTGGAACCCATCTCCTTAATTTCGTACGTGTTGTTATTATTGTTTTTGGAGATTATATAGGGTCCATTGTATAGAAGCAATAATTTTTTAGTTATCCCTTCTAATGAACTGGGTAACTCCCTATTCTTCAACAAAACCTTCTCCCCAATGGTATAGGTAATGACCTAACCCATACTTTTATTGTATTTAATCCGCCGTTTCTCCTGATCTTCGGCCACCTTATTATAAAATTTAACTTTATTAAAGATATATTTATTCTCTCTTGGGAACTCCAACATTTCCTCGATCTCCCTTGGGGGTTGTCTTTCGTACATGGCGGAGTATGGGGTGATTCCTATGGCTGGGTGGTATGCCAGCTTGAGGAATTCTTCTGTGGCCTCCAGATATTCTTGCCACCTCCTCTGTTGATCGTGGCAATACGTTCGTAATAGGCGCCCCACCTCTCGCAATACTCTTTCGGCCGGGTTACTGCTCGGGTGGTATACCGATGTTTTATAGGTATGAACCCCCATCGACAGTAGTGTATCCCGCCATTTTCTCCCCTTGAATTGTGTTCCGTGATCGGTGATGATCGAAACTGGTTTTCCGACATTTGGAAAGTACTGGTTGGTCAAGAGGTCGAGAATTTTATTTGTTGTCGCCCGATTCGCTGGGTATAGCTTGACGAACTTTGTGAAATGGTCCATCACGATGACTAGATATTTGTATCTGTGACGGCCCCCACTGCGGGGAAATGGCCCACAGATATCCAGAAATACTTTCTCTAGTTTCGATTGAGAGGTTATCGGAATTATTTGCCCTTCTTTTTTCTCGTAATTGGTCTTCACGAGTTGGCAAATGCGGCAATTCTTTATGTACTTTCGTACCTTCCGATTAATATCTTTTATGTGGCAGCTCTCTTCCAGGGCCTTTACCACCTTTAAGGCGCCCATATGCCCATATCGAACGTGATAATTATACACTATCTCTTTTTCGATATGGGTTGGAATAACAACCTTCCATTCCTCCTTATATAAAGATAGTCGTAAAAACAGGATTCCGTTATGTACTTTATAATATTGGGCGATAGTCTCGTCCCCTGTTTCCAATCTTGTTCCAATAGATATTAATTTCGGGTCAGCTTGTTGGTGTGTGCTCAGGTGTTCCAATATTGATTGTAGACCGGCGCTGTTGCTTAGAATATGGTATACCTTAAGTATACTTTCCTTTTCCCCCTGGAACGTCTGTTTATCAACGTCTACCCTAGACAACACGTCCGCGACGACATTCTTCTTTCCGGGGATATACTCCCACTTAAGGTCATACTCTTGCAGCAATAATATCCACCTTGTCAACCTTCCGTGGCTTAATTTACATCTCTTTAGGAACGATATTGACTTATGGTCTGTCCGGACGGTAACGGAGTAACCAAGGATATAAGTGCGGAATTTTCCACACGCGAACACTACACTTAACAATTCCTTTTCCGTAACGTGGTAATTCTTCTCGCACTGATTCAACGCTCTGCTGGCAAAGCAGATCACGAGATGTTCGCCCTCCTCATCCTCCAGATACAATGTAGTGCCGAGGCTGATGTCACTTGCATCGCAATTAAGAAAGAACGGTTTGCTGAAATCCGGATGGCGAAGTATAATAGGTTCAAGGAATTTTTGTTTAATTAATGATAATATATTGTGTTGTTCTGTACCCCATATCCATTTATTTTTGGATGACAGTTGCGGCTGAAATCTGGCGGTCAGTTCAGAGTACTTTTCCTGGAACTTGCGGTAGTAATTACAGAGTCCCAGGAATGACTGTAATTGCCTTCGATTCTTAGGTGTAGGAAAGTTTTGAATCGCTTCAACCTTTTCAGCCGACGGTGAGATTGCCTGGTCATTCAGTATGAAACCCAAGAATTGAATTTCCTTGGCGATAAAAAGAGATGTTGCTAACTTTAGCGTAATGTTATTTGCCGCTAGCTTCTTTAGTACATGTTCCACACGGTAGTAGTGTTCCTCCCAAATTTCTGAGGACACTAGCAAATCATCAACGTATACGGTGGTGAACTGTAGTGCTCCTTGGCCAAGTATCTGGTCCATGCAGTGCACAAAGACTGCGACTGAATTTACCAGTCCGAAGGGCAACCTCTTAAACTGGTAGTTCCGCCCTTCGAATATAATGGCCAGATACTGGCGACTCTGTGGATGTAATTCCACCTGCCAGTACCCGCACACCGTATTCCAGGTACTGAAGTACTTGGTGCCGTGGAACCGTTTCAAAATCTCCTCAATCTCACCGGGCGAAGTCCTGTCATTTATGATCATTTTATTTATTTCACTCGCATCTAGGCACAAACGGACTTGTCCGTTTTTCTTAGGAATAGCCACGATATGACTTGTATATGGGGATTGGCTACTCTCTATTATGTCACGGTTAATCATTTGTTTTATTTCAGCTCTTACAGCTTCTTTTCGTGATTGCGCGATGGGGTAAGACTTCCGGTTAAAGTCCACTGTGTCTCGGAACTGTAGAGTACACTGGAAGTTTTTTACTTTACCGGGCTCGTCAGAAAAGACTGATTTATATTTTTTATAGATTTCGATTAATTTGTTCGCTTGGTTTGGGTTTAATATTTCTCCGGTTATACCGCTCCAGAAATCCCTGATCTCCTGGATTTTTTGTGACCATAAGTCTTCATTGGAGGTGTCGTCTATCTTTTGTTCAATTATAGATGTAGGATGTATATAGTTAATTTTGCGAATTTGTTGGTGGATACTATCGGGAATGACTTGGTCACTACCCACCAAGTTAGCCGTCCAAGTATGTCCGTTGGTAAATAAAGACAATTTCTCAGTTCTCAAATCAATGATGGCGGAATTCCGGCTGAGCACATCACACCCGACCAGTATATTAAACGGCAGCCCGCTCGCCACCAAGAATTCCATATCTATTGCTATACCGCAGCTCATCACACTGGCGGAGACTTGCCTTCGTATTGTTTTATTTTGTCGGCCGGTTGCACCCAACAAAATAATATTGTTCAATGGCAACGTTGGTAAATTTCTCCCGCACTCTCGCTGTATTCTCTCCAACTCAGTCGTACTTATAATTGATACTTTTGACCAGTACCGATCATCAACTTAGCGGGCATGCCTTCTACCGCCGCGTTGACATGTATGATCTCATTGTTAAAGTTATTGGTGGGATTATTGTCGTCCTCTTCCAATAACTCATGTCGGATGTCCTTTAGGTAGTTACACCCTATGACCGTGATACGATTATTATTATATATTCTATTAAACTCATTATTATGATACCCAGTTTTTAGGAGCAGTAACGGGTTCTGGCGATTTATTACTGCCTGCGCCCGTTTAAAGGCTCGACATCATTGTTCCGTTGTGTCATACTAGTTGAAGCATCATTTGGGATGCTTAGAGTGGGCCCCTGTCGATCTGTCCTGTGGTCTTCCGGTCGTTCGTTGTTGGTCCTCCGTTCAGTATCGTCCAAACTAGTACTCCTTCTCGCCGGATAGTACCTTGGTTGGTCTCGTTCCAGGCTCCTCCGCCTATCTTCATATTCACGGTAACTGTTTCTTCTATTGTTGTAGTATCTTCGCTGGCGACCATCTACTGCTCGTATGAAATTCACCCGTGGCCGGGAAAACCTATTATTACTGGGATTACCATTATTTGGACTTACACGATTGTTATTATTATGGTAACGATCATTACCATAATTGGGGCTTCTCCGACTATTAGGGTTAGGAGGGTAGGGATTTCGGTTACCCTGATAACCATTAGTGGGTCGACTCGGGTTCGGATGGTTTGGACCCGTATTATTATTATTATTATTATTATTATTAGTATTGTTAAAGTTATTATTTTGCGGGTATGCACGGCCTCCTTGGTACCCAATGTTGGTGTTGTTCGTACCCAGGTTGTTGTTTGGATACGTCCTAGGTTCGGGCCTATCGTTTCTTCTCCGGCTTTGTCGGTAGTATTCCTCGTTCTCGTAGTTTTCGAGGAGTTCGGTGATTGCCTGAATTGTTTTCATTTGGCTGCCTCTCCTCGCTCGAATTACTTCTTCGTCATAATGGTATGATAGCTTATTTATTAGGCACTCCTCAGGTATGGCCGGTTCTAAATGTTTGGCCATACATACCTTGCCGAGGAAATATGCCGTCATAGAACTACCGACTTGTGGTTTGTAATGGCCGTGGCATATGTTATCCCTTATTAAGTTTTGAGTCGTTTCCGTCCAATACTTAGCCTTGAAGAGGCTTTTAAATTGTTGATAGCTTTCGATGTCGCTTCGGTTGGTCGTTCACCTCCCGAAACGACTCGTCTAGGATTTCCCGGTTCTGGACCCATTGGTTCCCTCTATGCTTTTCCAGGTATTCCTCTATGCGGGCCAAGAACTCCATGGGCTTCCGCTTATACTGCCTGAAATTAAGCCATTCTCTATTCTCAGATATGGGGAAATTATTATAGCCAGTTGGTCGGTTTCTTATCAATTCTATTTCCGCCTGACTCTGTCGCACTTGTCCCGTGATGTTCGTCATAGCAGCTTCCACGCCGTCGCATCTTTCGGTGACATGTGTCCGCACTTTATTCATTTCTTCAAGGGCAAAATTGTTGTTTTCCTCCAGTTTCGTTTTCTGTTGTTCCTTGACATGTGTAATCTCTTTATTTATTACCTCCCGGATTTCCAGCACTTCGTTTTCTGTCTGACGACATCTTTCGTCCACTTCCCTGATCTGCTGGTTTACAACCACGACTTCCTGTTCTAACTTTTTGACGATGGATTTCTTCGTGTCTGTCATCTTTTTATTCAACTCCTCCTTTGCTAACTCGATCCTCTCGTCTAACTTGTTCATGTTCTCCTGGTTGACTTCCCTTAGTTCTTCTCTCAGCAGTTGGTTATCCTCTCTCATTTCTTCCAACCTTTCCCCCATCGTCTCTTCCATATTCTTGTTATTTTCCCTTAATTCTTCTTTTAATTGTTGATTGTCACTTTCTATTTTCTTACTGGTTTCTTCCATCTTCTCTTCCAAATTCTTATTATTTTCTTCAATCTTCTTTTCCATCTTCTTACTCAAGGATTGTTTGTCCTCCTTCAGGTCTTCCATCTTCTTATTCAAGGATTGATTGTCCTTTTTCCTTTCCTTGTTGTTTTCCTCCATCTTCTCTTCCAAATTCTTACTGGTTTCTTCAATCCTCTTGTTTGTATTTTCTATGCTTTTATTTATTCCACCCAAATCTTCCTTCAAGGACTGCTTATCTTCTTTCATTTCCTTACTAGTTTCTTCCATTTGCTGACTTATTTTTAGGAACATTTCCATCATCTTCTCTTCTATTGTTTTAGATTTCTTCTTTTCCTTCTCTGGGACAGTGACTTTCCCTGTCTGTGTTGGTACTTCGGGTTGTCCCTCTGGTGGTGCGGGTTGTTTCGGTTCCACCTGGGTTAGTAACCCTTCCAGATCCTCCACGGGTGTTGCCTCCTTATCCCCCATGTCAACTTCCTTTTCGGCCTTTGCCGCCCTCTTCTTCGAAGTAGCTCGTCTTTGCATTTTTCCTTCTGTTTCTATTAACTAACCGCTGCCAGGCTTAAATTATCAAGCCCTCTAGTTGGACGCCAATTTGTAACCGTGCGTACAAATAAACTAAGAGGTTCGTTTAAATAAACCTCCACGCTAGTAAGGTTTCGCTCCGCTGTGGGTAGTGTCGCTTGGTAACAAGCCGCTGTTAACTCTTTTAAGCCCCACTGTTGCGAGCGTCAATTTGTAACAAGACCCTGTATGCTGTCGTTACAAATAAAAATAAGAAAGAAAAATTTGTATTTAAAAAAAATTTTTTCAGAAAAAAAATTTTATGTTTTAATTGATGTATGTAATTGAGAAATAATTCTGTTTTAATGTTTTGATGGAAATTCTAAAATTGAATAAGGTAATTATTAATTATTTAGCACTTTTTGAAGATCTTAACAAAGTCCGGAGTCAATTAGATTAACTCCGGCCAGCAATCGATTTATGATTTTTTGTGCTGGTACAATATCTCACTTTCTATAAATATTTTCTTCTTCAGGAAGTCTCGTTGCAATAATAAAACCTTAAACTAGCATGTGAAATAAGTTGTAGATCCAAACAATTGAAATAAATTGATTTATTAACAAAATTAAAGAATGATCGATGTTTAATCGATTTTAAGCAATTGTCGACTCCATCTGAGGAAATAATCGATTTGTTCATACAAGTTAAAAATTATTACAAGTATTAGAAAAGGTTCTTGGAGCGATTATATTATTAATAGTCAGAGAAGGGTAAACGAGAAAGTATAACATTTACAAATAAAGTGTTTTCAATAACTATTATCTAACAAAATGTGAATAAATTTTATAAAATATGTAATATAGTTGAGTTGTCAAACCAATTCTGCAAGCTCTGTAGTCAGGCGATGTTGGAGGCGCTGCTTCGCATTTCCAATATGGCCGCTCAAAAAGATGACGAGGTTATCTGCAATGTCGTCGCGAGAAAATCTCTCCGCAAAATTAACTTCATATATGTTTTAAATGTCCCCGAACTTGTGTAATCTGTCTAATATGTTGTTTGGTGTATTCTGGAAGAATGTTTAGTGTTCACTGGTGTTAATTATGTTATATGTTTTTGGTGTTCACTGCTCTTTGTTCGCTACGCAAAAAACGGTTATACTGTTGTAGATTGAGTTATCACAAATATGTCGTTTTACTGTTCTTATGCACTGGTATTATGTAGTGTTGGTGTTGCTTTCACTGTTGTGGTTAAGGTTTTCTGTGGTTTTAATTGGAAAAGTGTTTAATTTACGTAACTCTCGTTTCACTGACTTTATTAGGTAACCTTAGTACTCCATTTTTCTCTGTTTCAAGGAACGTAATCTCACATAAACTGTTCGGCTTGATCATTAACAAAGGACTAACTAACTTCCTTCACGTTAGTCAAAAATGGCCCAGTTAATATTTGAAAAATATTGTTAAAATAATTTCGACTTCCCATATACATGATACAAAAATACATTATATATGGAATTAATTTAGTTTATTATTCACCTTCATAAATTATTAACCTTATCATTGGTTTAATTATCTCATTATATTTAAATTGATATATTATAGTCCATATCTGTTGACATTTTTGTGGAAATTACCAAAATTTCTTTCTTTTTGTAAATCTAGGCTCCAAAACTGGTTTCCGCCTTCATATAATTTTTCTGCCATTTTAAATGTTATTAATACCATTATAATAAATTTCAAATGGTCATATTTCTCTTTCTTTCCTTAATTACATATAAATTGAACCTTTGAACTGGTTTTTAGTGATAATCTCTGAATGTAACACTCCTCTTTAAAAATAATTAATTTATATATTTCAAAAATTTACAATAATTTAAGGTATATTTCCATATTATCATTTTAACTCATAGGTTCATTCACAGTAGTTGTTAACTGATTTACCTTACCTAAATCTTGCCAGTTTACAGTATTTATAAGTAAATTAACTGTTTTATATGGTTTCTGTGAATTCATCAAATGGCCTAGAGTTTAGAATTTTACATGTCTCTTTGTCTCAAATACATTTTTAATCCTACTCCTCCTCTGACTTTGAACAGTTATCATGACATAAAAATAAAATGGTTTATAAACTTATTGTTATGTGTAGCATCTAATCCATACTACTGTTACATAAAAATAATAATGAACATATTACTCAGCATTCTAAAAAATTGAACATATTGCTGACATTGTTTGAAAACATACATTTAACTCTTTTTTTTTTATTAACACAGCATACCTACTGAAACATTTTAAATTGTATGTATGCTGTTATTTAACAAACATAATTTATTCTAAACACATATAAATCTTATTGACTAAGAACTCTTTAAAACATATGGAGTTTATGGCTGTGAACAAATAGCCATTTTAAACATTTTAAACCTATGAACACTTAAATTAATTCCAGTCCTTTCTGGTTTAACCATTATTATTTATTATCCCCTTATTGAGTAACCATGTCCACCCATATTTTAGTTATTATCACTTCTACAAATGTCTTGTAATATCAAAGTGACATTAAAATAATAAAATAATGGAAGCATCTTCCATTTTATTACTTTATGATTTGTGAATTATTAAATATAAAAGTTGTTTATAATATATAGATAAGTCATAGTACCACTACAACTTTAAGTTTATTGTATTTCCAAAAACACTTGCACTAGTTCACTTTCACTGGGGGTTCCGATATTTTGAGTCTTATTATCTTCGACCAGACCTTTAGTCATCATGGACTGTTAAGACTTGTTTTTTTTTTTATCACACAATAACTTCAGTTGGTGCACCTCTTACCATACTATACAACACTTTTGGTTTATTAATAATTATAATTTTATAGGGTTTTGGGATGTTATATTTTCTTTAATTGTCTCTATTGGTTTGGGGTTTATGGCAGTTAATAATAGGTTTTATAATGGTGTTTCTTCCATACTATTTCTTCCTTTCTTCTTGTCTTCTTTCTTGTCTTCACTCTTGTCCTTCTTCTTGTATTCATTCTTGTCTTTCTTCTTGTCTTCATTCTTGTCCTTCTTCTTGTCTTCATTCTTGTCTTTCTTCTTGTCTTCTTTCTTGTCTTCATTCTTGTCTTTCTTCTTGTCTTCACTCTTGGGTAAACCAAGGTACTTCGTGTTATCTTGACTGATGGTTTGTTTGGAGTATCTAATTTATTTTCTGATACTGACTTTGCTCTTCGCTAAAGGTTTCAGGGTATTGTTTACTTCCTGATAATAAACTCTACTCTTCTTTCTTCTTGTGTTTGGGTTATTTTGTTGTTTCACCACTCCTAAACTGATTCTTTCTTCTTGATTTTGTGGTATCTAGTTTGTTGACTGCTCCTAACTTCCTGAGTAAATTCCTGATTTTATAATATGAGTTACTCTTAATATTTCTTTAATTTTTTATAGTGGTTTTTATATAATGTAATGATGGTCTTTAATTTATTGTGGTTTTTTCCTTTGAATTCATTAAATTTCATTTGATATCATATTAGTATATGTAATGTAATTATTGTTTATTATCTTAATTGAATTAATAAGTAGTGGATTTTCTGTCACGCTACAATATAAATAGATTTTACCCATCGGTCTATTGTAGTCCGATGGTATCATATGAGTTGGTATCATATGTTTCCTGTTATTTTATACAAATTACATTCCGTTACTATTTTTATTTCAATTCGGCTTTTGATTCTCTCATAAGTAGTTTTACCAGGTGTTCTAACTCTACAGCTTCCCCTCATAAAGCTGACTTCTGATCCCAACTTTAGTTGTTTACGTTGTTCATCTGTGTAGATAATGTTGGATTACAGAACGTAATAGCATATTTTCTATTTCTTATCTCCAAGCCATTCTGATATGTATGTTTTATAAATTATGAGTTTAAATAATTGCAATGTTTTTGAAACCGTAATTATTTTCTAATATACAAGTAATAATTTTAAGACTTAAGTATGTTTGTTTATTCTTTGCTTTGTTATGAAGTCCTTCATAAATAACGTAAATGGTAAATATGATTTTCAGAAATACAGTAATTTTGTTTTATTTACAATTTCAACTTTGTGAAACTACCAACATATGTATAGCAAAGAGTCTTGATACTTGAATAATACAATAAGGCTTTCTTAGTTCAAGTGTACCTTCAGTGGACTCAACTACAACAATAGTTGGCATCCGTGAGCCCACCGCCCTGTTGCATAGCGTTCAGGTAGTGGGCCGTCTTTGCAACCCATGGTTGAAGTGCAGCTTCGTGGACGTTCCCGATGGTTGCCAGATGAGAACAGTGCTGGACTTTCATGAGATAGGGGCCTACAACCTTGGAAGGGCACCCCGACACGGTTAAACGCAGAGGCTCCGGATATTTTTAAACAATTAATTTAATGTAATTTAAGTAACACTGCTTGTTAACACTGGCTCTGGAAGCGAAGCGGACGGCAGGTGCCGACCACATCGTATACAGTAGGCAGATGCCTTGAGACGTCGGTCGTTCCCCGCGATTCAGGAAACCTTTATGCCGGTGGGAATCGGTGACTAGGGCAAGGACTGTGCTACGACATGTTTGAGGAAGAATGTCCCTGAGGAGCGAAGGTAGCAGAAAGGGAAGGAAGGTGCTGGGGCTATTCAGATAGCAAAACAAGTTTCACTTGCGGGGGATTATCTAGAATCGTCCGAGGGCGTTTGACTCTGTAAAGTGGAGGTCCTTCAAACGTAGTAATGCTACTGAGGTAAGGGAAGGACTAGGTCGCTGCAGAAGCAAAGAGAGTTTCGGCAAGCGACCGGGGAAAGTCGGCAAGAGAAGGAACTCTAAGGCCTCCACGAATGACATCATTGTTTGCAAACCATTGAGATCCCGACAACGAACGGAGGGTTTGGGAATAGAATTGTTCCAGCTTACACTTGTTAGCGGTCGACAAAAGCGACCACCATGCGGGAGCAACATAGGTCAACGCTGACCGGAGAGACAAAAGACAGACGGTTACTTTTGTGCGCAAAGCCAAGCGGTTGCAACAGGAGAGCATGGGAGATAGTTTGGCACTGACGCCGAAAGACTTATTGATGGTGTCAGTCATGTGAGCGTTGAAGTTAAGAGGCCGGTCAAACGGGACGCACAAATACTTCACCGACTCTTTCCAGGCGATAAGCCTCCCTTCTAGGGAGAGGGCCTGGCATCGGGAAGTGGACTTACGAGTGAAGCAGATCCCCTTGGATTTCTCCATGTTGATCGCCACCCGCCACTTCCGTAGCCAGTCTGGAATCAACTGACGCTGCAGCTTTGCACTCGCAAGACGCGTGGACAGGGAGCTGCAGTGATACATTGCATCGTCAGCGAATAAAGACAACGTGACTCTGGTGAAATAAAGAATGTAATTCTGGTAGAGGTACATAGGTTTAAGGTATTAATTCTTTAAATTATGATCTTAACTGACTGTAATATTTTTTGGAACCACTGTTTCCCAATTCACGGTTCATTGCGGTATAGTGTTATACAATGATGTAGCAATTCACATGGCAGTAGGAATGGTTACTTTTCAAATAGCACATGTGACTACAGATTTTTCCCTCCCTTACTCTGTTTAGACTCAACGTACTCAGCTTATTCAACGTAGACTCAGAAATATTAAAGAATCGATCACAGCAAAATATTACTTAAAACAAAATATTACACATAGGCCTATGTATATTACTGTAAAGTAAAGCATACGTATACGTACGTATACGTACTTACATAAAAATAAAAAACATATAGATCTTAATGCATACTTTTACTTTGTATTAATCAGTCGTTATCCTTAATTGAAAACGACGCCGAGCTAACCAAACTGATTAAATATTTCATCTACCCTGCCTATTTTTTTACATCACATTTGAGAAAGAATTGTCGATTTCTCTAATGCACCTCCCATTATTCTAAATATGTCAAATCAACACAATACTCTAAGCAAAATTAATGGCATAATTTACTTGTCTGTGTTTTACAGTAAGGCTTCAGTTTTAATACTTCGTCACAAAAATATAAATGGTGATATTTAAATGAGTAAGCAAAATTATAAAATAAAATTTAGAAATTTGACATTATGCTTATTTTAAAATCTCCCTCTGATAAATACTTTACTAACAAATGACAAATAATAATTTCAAAATTTTGTCTGGGGCTTTCACGACCGGAGTCGATGTTATTAAATTTGCTGCTTCCCGGGCTGTAAGGGTGTGGTCTACAATTGTTCTTTGCAGACGTTTCAGCCGTGCCTTCGAGTGGTACTAACTAGACAGCTGAGTCACTACTGTGGTCACTGACTGTGAAGATAGCGTCGAAGGCAAATTTGGACCGCGGCCTTACAACCCAGGAAGCAGCAATTTTAATATTAAATAATAATTTGTTTGCACAAGAGTTCTATTTATTTTTTACGCTCTTCTGTGAACACTGCTATTTCTGCAAATGAGACAGGGAGAAATCAATGTTCATCCCTTAGTTTTACATGATATTTTATGGAAACAACATTAACGACGTTAGACGTATATAAATTAGAATAAGAAAGTTTTAAGAGACATGCAAACCCTTAGTAAGTTTCACAGTTTATTATTTACCTCTGACTGCTGTTTCAGCTTACTTCAGTGTATACTTTTAGATTTTCTGCTGTCTATCTGATTCTCACATATACAAAATACTTTACTTTAAATAGTGGTTAAAAAGTGAATTATTCTCAGCCTTAGATAATAGCATAGGGCAAAATTATTTCCAGTTTAATAATAAGATTTATAAACAATTAACTGTCTTACCTATGGACTCTCTTATAACACCTTTATTATGACATAAAGTATGTTTTTATTGTGCAAGGTATGTTGACGATATATTTTGTATCTGGACGGGAACAGATACAAGCTTTATATGTTCTTAGATTATATTAATTATTTTTAGTACTGTGCAATTCACATTTGAAACAGAAAATATGAAAATTTAAAATTTTTGGATCTCACCACTACTATGTCACAAAATAATTTTAGTTTTCACATATATAGAAAAACTACTATTAAGACACCGTTATACATGAACAGTCACTAACGTCATAGCACATACAAGTAAGTAGTTTTCATGCAATGGTTAATCGTCTCCTCATAGTTCTTTTATCTAAATTTTAATAAAGAAGTTGAAATTATAAAAACCATAGCAAAAACCTGTCTGGATGAATTTAGGCCACTCGGAGTTCGTTTCGGAAGACGGCAGCGTTGTCGCTATCTTTAATGCTAAGTCGGCCGTCTGAGAGGTAGGAATTTTGGGTTTGGGCGGGCTGTGGAAGCGTTTGACTGAAGGCGGCTTTGACAGCTTCCGACAGCCTTCAGTACTCCGAACGGAGATGCTTGCTGCTTTGCCAGTCCCGGACCATGAGACGGCGAAGTCAGCGTTTCCGGCGCATGAAAGCAAGAACGGGATGGGGTAGTCGCTGACGTGTATATTTGACTTGTTTGGTGGGGATGGTCTCAGCCATAGCGGTCTGGATTGCAGCCTTTACCATGGATTGGTACTCGTCAGTGTCAGCAGGAGTGAAAGGAACAGGTGGTAGTGGAGAGAGGAGAAGCGATACACCTGAGAGAATCTTGGCCAGTCTGCAGCTCAGTAGTGTGTTACGGCCACATGGCGGGTTTCAAATGTGGAATAGTGAAACACATGGCCGTAGGCGATAGTTGAAAGCAGAAGGACTTGGTCAGAGAGCCAACGTCCCGGCCTGAACGGATCCTGTACATTTTTCGGGAGATATCATCTGTGGTGAACAGCTTGTCAGGGCAGGTGGCCCGGGTTGTGTTATAGGCGTGTGTAGAGCGTGCGATTTTGCTGCAGGCCAAAGGAGTTTAACGTCTCAAGCAGCCGTATGCCTTTGACGTTATTCCTCCAGGCTCCAAATCGTGGGTGAGATGCGTTTCAATCGCCTGCAAAGACGAGACGGGTGTAGGTAGTGGCCAGATGCAATAAGAATTCGACGTCGAGAGCTGCATTCGGGAGAATGTAGTAAGTAGAAACGAAGAGGGGAGGGGTGTTATAGAAGCTGATCTGGACCAGAAGTTTGTTGGTCAGGTCTTGCGATAGGTCTATACGTTTTGCATTGAGGAAGTTGCGAACAAGTATCGCCACTCCGCCAGCGCCTGTTCGGAAGTCCTGCACGAAAATGGTGTAACCTGGAAAGTACAGGCAAAGATAGGCATTCAGGAATGTGTGATTCAGGGTGGCGACGTTTGTGTGTGTTTCTTATAGAACATTCAGAATCTCAACTCCCTTAGTTCAGAGTCCGCGGCAGTTGAAGTGAAGGAGGGTCAGATAATTCTTGGATACTGCGCCGTCTGAGTATGCCGTGTCTCTTTATCTCTTCGCTTTGGAGTGAAGGATTGTAAGCCCTCGGAGGTTCTACTGAAAAGCGACCTTGTGTTAAATAAGCGTTTAGTGATCTGTTTAACACATGATCGCAGTTTGTTGTGAGTGGTCGGTTCCGTGACGTCATAGATTACACCTATTACGAGGGCGTGAAAGACCGACTTGGTCATGTCCGTGATCTTTTTTGGACATTTGGACATCATCCATCATGGAAGAGATAATATCGTCGTTGTGTCAATGTTCTGGTTAAGTTTGGGTTCTGTCTGTTGGTCGGGTATTGTTTCTGTGTTCGTTGGCTGGTTGTCTTGGTCTTCTGTGTTTCGTCTGGGGCAGTCGTAGTTGCCGGTTCCAAGGCGGTCAAGAATGCTGGGAAATCAGCAGGCTTCGGCTTCCATGGGTTTGTTTTCGGGGGGGGGGGGATGGCAGGGATTATATGCAAAAATAGTATTAATAGTATTATTAACAGTACTAGACGGGGACCTAGTATTAAAAGTACTAACATTAGGTGGAGTATGAATCCCTACCAAAAGAATAGCGTCACGAAAGTCGGCATTAAAATAGTGAGACGTCATCACGAAACTGAATGATTGAAAAGTTTCAATTTTTATATTACATATAAATAATCATTGTTCCTCAGTCTACTTCATCGTTTGACATTGGAACACACACATTGTGCGCCTATTAACTAACAGCTGCTCTGGACGGTTGTGTAGATTTGTAGAGGTTTACTGAATAGGAAAACCGACCACTTATCGCCATTGTATTGAAGTACATATGCTAGCAACTATAAATTGCATTGCGTACCGTACAATTCAAATTAGGCCACATCGTATGACAATACCTTGACAATGACCACTTTTATAGGATAAAAATCTGCAGACCAATTTGCATCATATGTTAAGCATATACGGCAGGGAGTAATATGAGTTAGAAAGAAAATAAAGAAAGTCAAATAAATTAAATTCCTCGACGTTTCGGAATAACTGAAATTTTACTTAATGCAATCCCTGTAAGTCTGCAATATACGTCCCAAGGTCTTTTATTCAAACTGATAAAACTGACCCTATTTAACAATTTTTCACATTTCATTTAGTGACTATTTTGTTTCATTTTCAGGAAGCTACTTTCTATAGGCCTACGTCCAAGTAATACTTTCTGATATCTTTTAGAGTCTTCCATATTAAGAAAAGACTTTATTGAAAGCAAACTATTGTTCATATTCTAAAATTTATGTACTCATACATATCAGCATAAATATACTCTTATCTTGTTGAGAGAAGGAAATAGTTCCACATTACTGTCTGAGTGTCAAAGGAGTTAATGAGGAGTGAACAGAATAAAACCGTTCACTACACTAAAGCTTTCGGTATAATATTTTTTACATAAAACTTTCTTATATTCCTAATAGTGCAAAATAATTGTGACGAGTTGAAGACAGTTCAAACAGATGATTGTTATAAACGATGTGTGCTGTAAGCTGATGAACAATTAGTTATGGCAACGTATATTACAGGCGTATAATAAAATGTGTTGTAGTCACACAAAAGTTAGTGCATTTCGAGATGCAGTTGCAATAGACTTTAATTGATATTTCAACATTTCTTGTATGTTAAAAAAATATATTAAACGTATTTTAGCTTTTACTTGTGTACCGTAAAAAATTTACTGCTTCTAGAATTCATGAAATTTAATTATTCTCTCCCGTCTAGGTATATTTTAAGACAGATTATCGGATTGGGTTCACTGAACAATACAGACATTAAAATTAAAATTCGAAAAAAATAAACATCTATCTACTTCATAAAAATAAATATATTTTTTCACGTACATCAATTAGTTGTATAAAATGTAAAAACAAAGTTTCGCGTTATATTCTTTAACATAAAAATCTTAGTCACACTTTAGAAATGTCGTGAAACACAAACGACTTCATAAAGAATCGTAATGTGCACAGTAACGTTATCTGTAGTTTAATACGAGTCACGTCCCTGCAGACTTAGATTTAATTTATATTTCTGCAGTGTGGTCGTAGCAGTTAATTGCAGAAATTTACTATACAGCGGCTGCAATAAACGGTTCTCACTTCGCAAATAAGCTTATAACAGTTAACCTTCTGTCTTTAGTACGATAATGGATAATGATTGAAGCGTAACTCGGCCTACTATCAGTGAAATGATGATTACAGAATCGGAGATTACTAACGGCAAAATGATGAATATAAGAATAGAATAGAATAAATAAAAATATAAGACTAGAAAAAAGGTGGAATTAATTGAATTGTTACTCAAGTCAACCTTATTAAACAATAAAAGTGGAAGGTACTTCACATAATAATACTTTTTACGTACTATGAGAGTAACTTTTTTAAACTGTAAATTGTAATTTTAATGAGGAGATGAAAGAAAGGCACAGAGAGGTGTGGAAAACCTCTGTTACAAATCAGAGCGTAGTTGGTACTAAAAAGGGAAGGAAGGAAGGAAGAGCGTAACTGAGATGAACTTGCTGGTAGGCGGTTAAACAAGCAAGTATTGATGAAGGAATGTGGACTAGTAATGTTTTATTTTACTTTTGTTTTAAGCGACTAACATTCAAGTTTGCGAAAATGTTATTTTTATAACATGGAAACTTTACACTAATTATTCCCAGTTGTCAATATAGGTTCCATAATTGTCACGTCTGAAACAATGATTATTTTACCTTATACTGAGTATAAGGTAATTTATTACTTATCTTATATTAGTATATTACTTTCTTATACTGAGTATAAGAAATTTAAAATACGCGTAACAAAATGTTTTAGTTACGTTTCGGTTATAATAAAGTCTTATAATTTCAACAATTAACTTTTAAAGTATGTTAGTTCATTTTCTATGTTGAAATTTTGTTTTACTCTTTATAACATTATGATCATCTATTGTTATACGTCAAGAAATAAAACCCAAACGTTTCACTACTTATCTGTAGCCATTAATAAACCAACGAAATATTATTATTTATTATAATAACGAAATAATTAATAATATAATGTTATAACGTTGCAACGTGTAGGCGATAGTTTTGACGTACGTGCTTAGTGACACTAGACACGTGCCAAGGTTCAAGATTGCCCCAGACAGACGTATGTCGATTATTGTACCGGCAAGGTCGGAGATTGACGTAGTTTCCAGAGCGCTCCAGTGCCTATAACCAGGCTACTAATTCTTGACGAGTCGCCAAGAAAATAGAAGAAAATTCTTGAATTTGTGCGCCAGCAGCCGGACAAATTCAGTTTTCGGACCACCAATATTACAATGACTTTTAACGTAATTGTTACTTGCGGTTTAGTTTAAAGTGATCATCAGTTTTGTTTTGTGTAATCGTCACAGGAAAGAAAGACATAGTTATTGATTGTTAGATCCTGTGTGTTGAAGAATCCTTAGGCTTAGTTTTGTATGAGCGCCTTTTATTACTTTCAACTGAAATTAAAATGAAATTAGCGACTTTATCTGGTGACAATTATTCTGCTCGTAATGGTCTCCATAATCCGTGTGACGGTGGTAACAATATAAGTATAGATGTAAGTATATCACTACCGACTCGGAACACAATGTTTTTTATTGGTAAAAACGTAAAAGTTTCACCTTATACCCTGAACCAGTTTTGCTTATTATAAGCTTTGTCAGAGGCTGCCACTGGACGCACTGTCCGTCTTGTTCTTGGAGACGGCGTCGACTTTTGAAGGATCGATGTTGTGTGTGTGGGGTGTGTGTGATATGTTCGAACAATATGTGTGATTTGAATTTGTAAAAATTAATGTTATGTATTTCATTAACGTCATCCACAAGAGAATATACAAAATCTGTGAAGAACAAGTATCAGCCACACAGTTTGGGCTCAGTGATGCAGTAGGTACACGAGAAGCTCTATTCAGCATTCAGGTGCTATTCCAACGATGTAGAGATGTAAACTGTAAATTTTTTGTATGTTTCATTGATTACCAGAAGGCCTTTTGCCGAGTCCAACATCAGAAAATGATGGATATTTTAAGAAAATATTGAATTAGACGGAAAAGTCCTAAGGATAATAGCTACACCACTGTATTGGAACCAATCTTCAGTTATTAGAGTAGATAAAGAGAAAAGTAAAGACATACAGATTCTGCGTAGAGTAAGACAACGATGTATACTATCTCCGCTTTTATTCAACATCTACTCAGAAGGTAATTTTAGGAAAGCTTTAGATGAATGTGATGTGAATATCTCTTTGAACGGTAAAAGAATAAATAACATACGTTATGCGGATGATACCGTCATATTCGCAGATAGATTAAAAGGACTGCAGTAACTAATAAATAGAGTGACAAGAAGCAGCCGTGGATATTATCTAGACATTAATATTTACAAAACAAAGCTAATGATTTTATCTAAAAACAAGTTCACAAACTGCACCATTAATATAAACCAAAGGCCAGTTGAAAGTGTAAGCAAATTTACATATCTTGATACTATAGTCAATGAACAATGGGATCACTCTCAAGAAATAAAGAGGACAATTGAAAAGGCAAGAGTAGTGTACACTAGAATGGGCAGTTTATTCAAAATTGACAATTGAACAATAAATTCCAAGTTGAGACTTTTACGGTGCTATGTATTCTCGGTCTTTTTCTATAATATAGAATATTGTAGTTTGACTGAAGCCAAAACTAAAAAATTGGAATCTTTCGAAATGTGGCTTTACCGTAGAATACTGAGCGTTTCATGGACAGCACATATGACTAATGTTGAAGTTCTTAGAAAGATGAAGAAATAAAGAAAAGTTATTAACACAGTGAAGATAAGAAAGCTTCAGTATCTAGGACATCTCATGAGAAATGAACAGAGGTTTTACTTATTGCGGTCCATAGTACAGGAAAAAGTACTTGGAAAGAGAGGAGTTGGGCAACCAAAAATCTCATGGCTGTAAAATTTCAAAACCTGGTCTTTGGCATGAATACAATTGACTTATTCTGTGCAGCACTACATAAAGTTAAAATAGTCTGTATGATATCCAACATCCCCGAAACGGATAGGAACTATCAGAACAAGAAGATTCCATTCCACTACTTCTACTACTACTACTACTACTACTACTACTACTACTACTACTACTACTACTACTACTACTACTACTACTACTACTACTACTACTACTACTACTACTACTACTCGTACTTATATCACAATTAATATTTACTACTGGAATAACGTTTAATAAAATTTTGATACGTAAAGAGACATTTACACCACCTCCCAAACAGACAAGCTTGTGTGCATATATATGTGTGTGTGTGTGTGTGTGTGTGTGTGTGTGTGTGTGTGCGTTTACGTATTTATTTATACGTCTATTCAAAATTACATATATCAAACAATGTAGTCCTCCAAGCAAACTGGATAACTGTAGGATTGCATTACATATTTAAAAGTGTAGCTAACATGTTTTCAGCATCGTTTTATTTTTAAGAAGTCGTAAGGTTAGAAAAAAAAATAGCACGTACAATAAAATTTATAAGTCTTCAGGCATCGCTGTGACGATAAAAAACTGTAGTTTCCTAACCCTTGGTAGATTCAAAATAAGATGTGTTTATGCAAATAATTTATCTCTAATATATTTGTTAATTCCGTATGATTATCACCAGATTTTAAACTAATGCTAGTTTTAAATTCTCATTCCAGGCCACAAATTACTATCTGACAATGCAATACGAGAATCAGTGAATCACCTTCTAATTTATGCTATCTATTGTAGTCACTATAACACTGAATTTCCAAAGGTTGTCAGGTTCTAAGTTTGCCTTACCGCCTTAAGTTTTACATTGTTAGCAGACACCTGGGTGTGTTGGTAAACCACTGCTTTATTAATGAATTCTTTTGTTGGTAAAATTTATTTAAAAGACATAGGCTTTTAACATAATTAGAAAATGTACTTTATTTACCACACTTATTTTCATTTTCAACTTTTATTTTCAACGAAAAACTCTTACACCTTACATTGACACTGTTGAATTACATTTCGGTAAGACAATGTAGCCAACAATGTAACAATTATAAGATACTATTTCTTTTATGAATTTGCTAACTGCTATAATTTTTTATTGTTTGACTAAGCTTTTCGTCATTACTGACATCTTCAGGTCGTTGTTTAAGACCTGAAGATGTCAGTAATGACGAAAAGCTTAGTCAAACAATAAAAAATTATAGCAGTTAGCAAATTCATAAAAGAAATAGTAAGGATGGCTGCTAATTTAAACAATACGAAGAATTATAAGATACCCTAATTGCTGTAAAGGATTTGCGTAACTAAATAAATGACTTTCTAATAGCGTTTGCTTACATAAGCACATCGAATGTTGTCTGTAGTGTGTTAGAATTTCCATTTCCATCGGGCGGGGGGAATTTGCATGTATGCACTAGCGTGTATTCGTTTTTAGTATAATGTCAAGCACACCACTTTCGAGCTAAATCACAAAATGCTCAATCATCGGTATCAGGAGTGTAGCAGTAATAATTATTTTTAATTAAGAAAAAAATATTTGGTTTTTAAGTTGTTTAATACAAAGAAATTCTGAATTTCATATCAATTTATTTTGACAGTTAAAGGTGAAACATCGAAGTAAATTTAATAGTTATTAACGAGTGACGATTAGCTTTAGAAATTATCTTGGAAAAATCAAACAGCATATGACTAATTAAGATAGGACATGAGAGAATTCATTCCTGGAATATACATTTTAATTGCTATCATGAAGAGGCTAACGACAATATTTGTTAAACACAGTTAAACACATTATAATAGACTGAACAACATGTCACTCTCCACTCCGTGCTTCACTTGATTCCGTGTTAGTTCAAAGAATTTTCAGAGACGTGTAAGTGTTTAATTGCAAATTCAGTAATTTACTAAATTTTGCAATAGAAGCATTTGAGCAATTCCTTATTTGTTACTATTAAGTAAATATTTTAAAGTATGAATATTTCTATTTTATATTTATATTCTACGTGTGTGTAAATACTAATTAATAAAATAAATTGTTACTAGAGGATTCTCCTCTTGCAGTATATTTTAATGTTTTTGGTTCGTTACGGTATAACTTAATGATTGTGAAAGCTTCAAATCCTTAAATTGGAATTGAATATGCAGTGGTTGGTTGGATCTTGGTGTTGTGTACTGACCTATCCAGACTGTTGTCATTCTGCCACTGAATATTATAATGACGATGTCATTCATCACAAGCACAGAAAGCGTAGGTAATTTTTATAGAAGTACTAAGAAAATAAGTTAAGGTATGGGAAAGAATATTTAGAGTTATGTATGTTGGCCGATATCATACTATTCTGCTTTTAAATAATAATCTGGTCAGTTTCCCGAAGGATATAGAAGTCGACCGTTCTGAGACGGCAGATAGCAAACGGTGAATAGCCCTCTACACCGTATACGTTGCCGGCTGGAAGAGCTGCCAATTTGTTCGACATATCCAGTAGAAGGAATAAGCGTTATCTGACTTGTTCCAGAACCTATTGCTTGTTACTTTACAAAACTTTTTCTACCAAATAGGATGGCATGTTTGTTTGTCATGTTATCAGGTGCAATGTATATATAGATAGTATTCAATTGTAATAGACTGCAGTCTAAGTATTGCACTGCTAGTCTCTAATTTAATAACAAAGAAGAGGAGGCAACAGTGCACTGTAAAGAGGTCAATTATTAATATCTATAAGTGTCTGGGTGCAGTGGTTAAGCGTAACGCCGCTAAAACTTGCTAAAATTTTACAAAAGCTTTATTTAAAATTTGATATTACAACAGAGACATGATATAATTTTTTAGTCCATATAATTCGCCAATATAATATATAGTGCACGAAGGAATAGAATGGAGAAATTAGCGTAGTAGTTTTGTTTTCAAAGTGACGAAAAGTATGTAGTGTACTTTACAATAATTATTACGTTTACCGTACGCTGTTTGCTAATAGCTCTAACCTAAAATGAGTCTCAAAGATATTTCATAGCTAATTTTTCAAATTATTTAAAGTCTTCATCTTTCACACTAATACATAACACGTTCTTAAACACTACATTTTATGTTGTCTTCCTTATTCATCTCTTCTTTCACAGCACTAACACTTGTCTAAAAATGAACTTTTTCTTGCGAAACTTACTGTTTTTCATTGGACGCGTTTCGGCGTACGTATCCGCCTTCTTCAGCTTCGAGTCAGACTGCCATTCCACACAACAACCGTTACAAAATGATGGCAGTCTGACTCGAAGCTGAAGAAGGCGGATACGTACGCCGAAACGCGTCCAACGAAAAAGAGTAAGTTTCACAAGAAAAAGTTCATTTTTAGATAAGTACTACATTTTAATTTTACAAATAAAGGCACCAATACTATTTCTTTTCAAACGCGTTGTTTCTGTATTTTATTTAGTCTTTCCTTTTTATACTGGGTTATTTACACCAGAAAAACTTACGTAATAATAAATTGTTTAAAACTTCACTTAAGTTTTAAATAAACAGTTAAATTGTTACCACTGTAATGGGTTTTCTATCATACAAGCCATTTTATCATACAAACCGTGACAACGCGTGGTTTGGTGCGTCACCGTTGACTGCTGACAGTTTCTAGTCCCAACACAAAGGCATTGGATCGAATGTATACTGGCAAGGCAGACTGTGTATACTGTTTGCCATGAACATGCCCTACGTAAACACGGCGACGTGCTAAAACAGATAATAAAACAGTGTGTCTGTAGAACCTAGAACATTTTAACTAACAGATTACATGACTGAATTTCTATGAACACTATCATATATCTCGGAACCAAACGTCGCAAAATACACAACATACGCATAGAATTACTACTCACTTTGAGTATATTGCTTTATGTTAAGGACAGACTACTACTGAAAGATGTTAAGTTGAAAGTATTGGACTTCTGTGGGTGATGTACACACCAAGTATTATTAAGAACGTAAATAGAGCTAATTAATATTCTTCCTGTACTATTTATAAGAATAGAAAATGCAATAAAGTTATGAAGTAATAAATTAAGAGAAGAAATTATAACTGCTTTATATATTAAAATGTGAATCAAAAACAATCCAAGTCAGTCTAATAAAATGAAAATCATTTGGCTAGGATATTATAAAATGGTATGAAATAGCTAACCTATGTAGAGTTTCTAATTTGTAATACATTGCACTGGGTAAACAATCTGTTGCAGGTATAACGCGTATAACAGAAACAATCAAACAATTGAATTTGCGAACGACTAAAAATGCAGTAAAATTAGCATTAGTTATTACAGTCTTCCAAAGCCACACATACATGCACATGACCTGAACTAAGCATTATACGTTATGAAAAAATTCGATTTACAGTGAGGAGAATAAAGAGCCTCTTGGGGCCAATAAACTACGGAGCTTGTTAGCACTACACTGCAGACTCAACGGAGTGGAAAATATAATAAAATAATGTGTTCTACGACTGTTGTGTGTTAAATCGCTGAACCTGTTATTGGCCTTATCGGATTTATAACCGCAAATAGATACTTGCTATTTATAACTGCAAATAAGCTATTAGTAGTATGGAAATAAAAGATTCATATCAACCTATATTTTGTAGTCTAAATTTGCGGCGTGTGCTAGTCATAATAGATAAATTGTGGTGAATTAAATAAGATACGACAGAGAAAAACAAGAAAACTACAAGAAACATATTCTTACGCCCAATAGTCTTACAATCTGTAGTCTCAAGTACTTTGTAGATTTAGTTGTTTGTTTACAACGTCGGCTACAAATCAAAAGGCTGTAGACTTTTCTTGCGTTCCATAATCTGATCGATAACAATTTTGCAACCTTGTTTATTATAAATAGTGGTGTTTCGAATTCGGCTAGTTGAGTTGTAATTTTTCGATTCTGTGCACGGTAATAGAGAATTATTTTTCTATACAATTATTGCTGTATAACTTGTTATTCGGAGCGATCATTTATTGCTGTTAGTTAATTAAGTGACGACTTGTATAATTGTTAAATTATATTATTTATTGAGATAGTGTAAGTGGGTTTTTTATTCGTTGATAGATTAGTGGCTGTCGGACAATCGCACGGTTGCAGAATCGTTGTACACGAATACCATTGCTTCTTAAATTTGATAATTGAATTGCAATACATAATTGTGTGGTATTCAATAATTTCGTTGATAAAGAAAAGAAACCGTTCTAAACAAGTAACAAAGTAACATAGACATAAACATTTGTCTTAGAAGTACCATAATGTCCTTTTCTTAACTTTTCAAACGTTCAATAATATTATGGCACATGATATCCACATTGCATTACAAAATATACGTAAGTAACAAACGAATGAAATGTACAAATAAATAGATATTAAAGTCAAAAAATAATATAATAAAATAACTAAGGATAAAAAATAATTATTGCCTAACTTATAGCCAAACATTAATATTGAGCACAGAAAAAAATAATAGAAAACGCACAAAATTTAATTCGAAAAGTTTGGAAATTAAGAAAAGATAAACTGTCTGATACGCCGATATGAATGTACGTAGAGAAGATCAGAAGAGCAGCAAAGTGAATACGTACTTCAACGGTAGTGTAGAGTAGTACGGTGAATCGCACTTGAGTGCCCCACAATCGAGAGTTGATAGAGATGGCTCAGATAAACGTTACTCAATGAAAAAGGTACATGATCGCCTTCTACATGTTTCCCATAAGCAATGTTCAACCAAAGATTAAATAAACTACACTAAAATTAAAAAATTTGAATGGCACGCGTAGAATTTTTAAATACTGGAATCGAAGCCAGTGTCTTATTATGCACTCCAGTTATTAGTAATGTAATTTACATAAAAGAAAAATGCAGAAAGATGAACACAAAGCCCCTTTGGCATTCCAAATAAGGGCTAGACTATATCCCACATAAATGTAAACCAATATATTCATTGCAGTTTACTTCTGAAGTATTCTGATTACATTATAAATAACATGAATCAAAATACTATAACTTTAATGTATAACTCAAACGGAGTATAGAAAAATTAACATAAAACATATATTTTTGTGCATGATTAATCAAACGATCTAACAGTGCTCAGCTGAGATTTTTAAAGAAATGGAAAACTACAAAATTAAACTTTTTCTCGCGAACGAATATACATAATATAGCCAGTTAAACAAAGTAAACCAAATATATTCGTTTTCACCGATATGTGTTGGAGGAAAGTACAGAAAACCAAATTTAAAATACAACCAACTACATTTTTTTACAAAGTTACACATGCAAACTGTATGATATTTATATTAACATCTGATTAATTTAAAATTATAAAAATTATTTGGATGAAATACAAATGTGGAGAAAAATTAATTACACTTGTATATACGCTCCAAAGGAAAATACATTTTTAAAAAGCAGCCACCAGTATCAGTGTATGCCATTAAAATGCTACCTATCAGGCTAAGCATAGAAAATGTAAGAAAAAGCAAAATACAAGTATATATTTAAAGGCAAATGTACTAAATATTGTGCTAAATGTCTATATGCTTGCAGACAATGCAGACAACACAATAACTACTTAATAAAACATTACGCTAGTAACATTCGTATGGTTCCCTCGTTATTGCTAACAATGATGTGATACTCTTTAGCAATATACAGTTGCTTTCGTATATGCTTACTGCAATGCAATTCAAGAAAAATTCAATAAAAATTCTAAGAACAGCTTAAAGAAGGCGGTCGTTCCCAAAAAGATTTTGATTTTCCCAGAATGTCGTAGTACTTTGCGATTTGGAAGGTTTTGTAGAGTTTAAAATATTAAATTTACGTTGCAGTAATAATTTAATGTAATCCATAAGCATGCACCTTTGGTAATCACTGCGTCGTTTCCTTACTTACGCCTTACGTTATTACAGAGTACTTGAATTTGTAGAATTTAGTCACGTCATTTTTTGCTATATTACAAGATATACGCGTAATTTCAGTATTTTGAATACATATATGTATTTATTATAATTTATTCCAACTTATAAATACGATACATTAATTGTACACAACGGAGCTTATATTAAGTATTGTGGATTATGCAGGCTCTTCTATATTACAAGATATGCATATATATAAAAATTTGTGATGTTATTAAATTTCTTTCTTCTGCAAGTAGTATAATTCGTATATTCTTTTTAACACCTGACGCACGTTTCACTGAAGAATATCAGTATCATCAGAGGTTTCTAAATAAATTAATAACAATCGAAATAATTCTATTAATATAAAATTAACGGATCATCGCATTTGTATCGGTTTTAATATAAAATAACTGTAAAATATGCAGAAGAAAGAAATTGAATAACATCACAAATTTATATAATTACTGCAAGAAACGTCGAGTTACTTATATAGAAAATTACATATATATAATTACGACAAACATGTTTATCTTTCGAACAGACAGTACACGTTAGTATGGAGAGAGTACAGTCTTTCTTAAGTGTAGTACCTTGAATATAAATATGTAAATCAGCTATCGACGGAACGTTCACTTTCATAATAATAAGTGTTTAGATTTTGTTATGTTTTTCATCTTCTTCGTTCAGCACCAAATCTCTATTTTATCGTTTCAATCATTGTTACGAATAACACATTGTTATTTGCATGCAGCTGACTTGTTATGGGATCCTTTTCCTCTCACGGGTTCTTTTAAGCACAAATTTTCTTACCATAATTTGAAAAATGAGTTGTTATTTTTTTACATTCTTAATGTTGAGTGTGTGAGGAGACGCCTAGTGGTGTATATTTCTACAGCGTTAACGATTCTTGTCATTACAAAACAGTGATATTTGTTGATTAACATGGCGCTTTACGCTCAAAAATGTGCTTGTTTCTAAACGTTTGAGGGTGTTGAAACAAAGTTTTTTTTTGTTATATGGAAAACGGGTTGACTTTTGCAAAGTCTACCCAGATTTATCACGGAAAAAAGCAGAACATTTGTTTGCAGAAAGATGTTTCAACCATCTTGTGCTTTTTAACAAAAAATACGATAGTTTTAAAACATCGCCCAAAGAAAGGTTTTTGATTATCGGAAAGGTTTCTTTCTCTACGAAAATCCTAGTATTTAATAAATATTAAAGTGTTTTACTGTGTCAGCAACTTAAGGTAGTAGATAGTCAGTATGAGGTGTTCACTAGGAACAATTACTAGCAGTAGGATTCGATCCAGTAACACTGTCCATAGTAAAATATTTTCACATGATACAAATATGACGGGGGTAATAATTACCCGTAGATATTATGACGCTGCATAGAATCGAATTCTGTACTCGTAAGACTGTAAACAAGCGATAGGTTTCTATGCTGAAAGGCTTCGATGTTAACAGCTAAAACATAGAAGCCTGGCCTGTTTGTACAGAACATTAAGGATGTCGCTGCCAATTGGAGGTAGCTTCCAGTTGATCGAAGAGTGTGTTGCGGAAACTAATGGTTTCTGCGTACACCTCATCGGCTTTTCCATTTACTAAATCGGCAGTTATTTTTTCTTTCTAACTGTTTCATTGATTGTCCTATCAATTGTACTGTAAGGTAAAGCAACAAAACAAACAGTTGTGACAGGTGGACAAGCGGCGATATATCTGAAGTTCATTTAATATTTTCTTCACACTTATCATTGTTTGTGCTGCAAAGAGGCAACATATCCAGAGTCAATATTTAATGATTTGTGTAATTTTAATTTAAAAAACTGATTACAAAATACAATGAAATTTCTTTACAAGTAATTTAATTTAGTGAACGACATAAATCAGCTGATAAAGCTCAACAATCTTTCGTTCGATCTGTAATTCCGAGTACACCTATTGTTCTTGGTCGCTTCACAATTTGCACTTACAATTCACTCGGCCCCATGTAATCCTTACTCACAGATTCTTATGTATCAAAATTTTAATTCTCCTATATTTGCTTGTATTCTTACGATTTGGATTTATGATTTAAATTCCAGGTATACGCCTTATCTTGACTAATATTTCCTGAAGCATTTCGTCCTGTAATTAAAAATTTTAAACTGTTAACTATTGTCGTCTCCCGTGTGTGTGTATGTGTGTGTGTGTGTGTTTTTGTTTGTGTGTCATTCATTTTTCAGAGGAAATGAAGAAGCCACATCATTGCCCAAGTCCTTCATCGCTTTAGGAAGGAATGTTCTTTAGCAAAATTGTCTAAGTTTAAATAAACTCTACGAGACACATTCAAAGTAAATACGTGAAATAGTCGAAGAAATAAGAATAATATCTGAAATGACTAACGTCATCGTCACCACAAAATTCAATTTATTAGAATTGAAAATAAAATTCACACAAAACAACCCATATAACGACATACATAAATCTAATAAGAAGGTAATTATAACATAACTACCTTCTCAGTCTTAAGGTAGTTAAAAAATTAGCGAAACTTTAGTGCGTTTCAATCAGTAAATGGTTACACTTCTAAAACAGGTTTTATCGGCGTTTGTTCAAATTTTGTTGTCATCATCAAGACAGTAATGGGAGCAATTCAAATGTATTAAACACAGGCACAGAGACACAGGTCTACTTAAGAGTGCCAGTGTGTGTGAATTTATCATACACAAATGTAATTATTAGAATTGTGTGTGCGCGCGCGCATGTTTCCACATATTCCTACCCAAGTCTACAAAATTTTATTGGTCTATAAAAATTTTATTTTAAATAATAGGGACAATATACAATAAAAAAACTGAATCTTTAACATATGGATTTGATTTCGTTTATGAATAAAGTCATAAAAAGGATTTGAGAATCCAGTTAAATAAAATAATTTAATAAATATGTTATATAACATTAAAAAATACCTTTAAATACTTGAACGTTGCTACATACATGTATTCAGGGCATAAGTGGTATTATATATAAAATAAAATAATTCACACATATGGCTAGACACACATTGATTTATTATTTATTTATATAATTAAGATCACGCTAGTATATTTCAAATTATATTAGTATATAATTTGAAATATAGGCCTACAATATTTCTAACAATGTTTTATTTATGTATAAATAAAAGTATTACACAAAAGTGTAAAACACATGGGTACCAATAAATTGTATTCTGTAAATGACTTATACTCATGTACAATAAACAAAATAAATAAATCTATTTGTCTTTATTTAGTCTGTTTAGTTTTGTTATATCGGAATTGACCGTACACGCATTCTGCGGCTCGTCGACACAAATAGTTTAAAAATTGTGCCTAATTATCGAACGAAAGTCTCAAACGTGTAGTTATATATTTTGTGATTGAATGTATTGCTTTTAAGAAGTGATGTGTTCGAACTTATCATTCATTGATGTAATCCTGATCTTGGACAGCTATTTTCCTTGGCGATTACACAATAAGCTTTCAGCGTGACGCTTTATAATAACCGACCTGGTGATACGACCGACAAGTAGAAATGTTTGTTTCCCATTTGTTTGTTAATGATGACCTTGGAAAACTGTGTAAAAATATTAAGTTTAAACTCACAACAACAATCGCTATTTACAATTTTCTAGACGTCTTCAAAATTAACTACTCTTGCATTTGAATTCATCTTCATTAGTATACAAATTTTTAATACTTGCTGTAAATAACAGAAAATAACAATCACTAAACTTACAACATTGTAACTCAATTACAATGTATAATAATTAAACAGAATTCTACCCTGATCGCTTCATACTGATTCACAGAACTCGTTCACTGAGCTATAACAGCTCAGGCGGCAACGTTGCAAGGCAGTAAACTTGTATTCTGCATCTTTATGAAAGGGTATAGAGAGTACCTGTTGAGTGCACAGAATGTTTATTCATCACACAGCTGGACGACTTCGGTTGTTTATGTATAGGCTTGTTACTAACCATAAAACCACGCATAAGGCTGAAATTAAGATAGTCATTTAGCTTTAATTTCTTTCAACTTCGTATTGAACATAAAATAGAAAATATTTCGATCAAACTACATGTTTTAATTCTTCCTTGACTGTTTTGAAGAGTCATAACATTCCAGAATATTCTGTTTACTTCTGTTAACAACTGTAGGATTTACGAAAGTCAAGCCGGCGTATGCCGCAGATCATTTGTGGAAAGATTTTTCAGTGACCTACTAAAAGTTCAATGAGTAGTGGCGTTTATTGTTAATTTAGTAATCAACAAAACCTGTCAATTCCTATAATTATGATTATTTAAAACAGTATTTTCTAAATTGTAATTTTTTTTTTTATTTCATTGACTGATAAAAAAAAGTTGTGTTGAAACAATTTTCATGTTAAGTATACCAACAAAACAATCTTAACCGACTAAGAGATCAATGCTTAAATATGGGATCATATTTCAGCGTATTTAACCTTTAAGACACATTTACGTAACACAGCTTAATTGTCATGTTTTATTACGTAACCATTTGTTAGATCTTCCATAATATTGTAATAATGACCTATTACGACCTATACACTAGACAAAACTACAAAACTGTTTTTGTGCTCCTGAAAAATTCGTTGCATGGAATGTTATCTAACGCACTCGGCCAGTCAATTATAAGCAAGACCTACCACTAGCAGACTTTTGCCAGTAATAGGCAATTAGTTACTGAGAACAATGCAGTCATAACCAACTGCGTCTGTTATTGCATTCAAGTGCAGCGTTCCACGCAATTACCGTGTAGTGTGTACGGTATAAATCAAATTCCCATATCACCTTCTGCTTCGATATAACACGACCACATGCTTAAAACAGTGTTTCTCCTACGTACGCTAATTTTGTTCGGAACTTAAAATCAACACAAACAACATAACGGCTAGCAGTAAAATATTATAATTTTTTGCCAATTTCAAAGGATTAATGCCTTTTATATTGAACTTACAGAGATTGTACATAACACAATCCCATATATATATAAATATATATATATATACACACATATATATATACACTCCCCACACACACACACACACACACACACACACACACACACACACACACACACACACACACACACACACACACACACACACACATATAAATATATATCATACATGCAAAATATGCTTGCGTCTTTACGCTTAGATACGGGTGCCAATGCGAGATATCATGAAATGTGATAGGCATAAATTTGTAACATTAAGACGATAATATAAAAAAGGCAAAGTCCATATGTAACACCATTTTCGGTACTAAAAATTAGAACAGGCTGTAAATATATTGCAACTAACCCGTTATTTGCTTTAAACAATTTATAAGAAATATGAGAAAGAAATTCTTCTGCAATCCTTTTATAAGAATTATATCCCTATTCATTTAACGAAATGGAAAAGAACAAAAGTATGAGCAAGATCCTATATTTTGAGACTAATGAAACTATAAATTTCGATCGCAATATGGGTATAGGCCTATGTCTGACAAGACATTTTCGATTCGGAATAATACTTCAAATACACAGTGGACACCAGCCGCAGAAGCCTACGTGAAATAATGAGCGAGGTGTTTACTTCCGCTTGGTTAGAGCCGTCGTAGGCATTCAAGGCAAACAGAATAATCATAGAAAACTGTCTGTTTCAGTCCCTAGAGGAAGTGGAACCGTACGTTTGTAATGTGGTTACGATCAAAATAAATGCATGTATCCAACATGGAAGGTGTCGTGGTGAGCACACAGTTCCGTGGTCTAGTTTGTAGTGGGGTTACACCTTTAGGCATCAATGGTGGTCTATATACATTAACCACGGGCTATTCTTTGTACAGTGTACCATGGAAGTATCGCACACAGTACTCTTAAATGTAAGAGAGAAACAATTACCAGTGAAACGGGTAGAGGTACGCGTTCATCCACCACAACAAAAAATGCCAATTTCCAAACACGATTAAATTTATTGTACGCACTTATTTGTTGAATGTTCGCATTCAATTATTTACCACAAACTATTAAAATTAAGAAGTTTTAGAAAATTATAATTTTTTATACACAACAAACAAATCTTTCTTCTCATGACGCAACTTAAATTTTCTGTTATTTATAAAACGATGGTAGCTCGAAAATCTTATTTCTATATATTAGACATCCTCTGTCCATGAGCGCTATTCTATAGTAATTAAGATTTATTTTTAAAAAAATAATCTTTTCCTGCCTTCTAAAAAAAATTACATAATCAGTCGTAAGAAAGAGAGAAGTGTCAGTTTTGTGAAAAGTTCTGTTTTCAAATACTCATCTAACATATAAACATCCTACCGTTTATTTTAAAGTTACATAGATTGGGCACTGGCGTGGTTTTGGAGGGGTCTCCTTAAAATTGTGACAGACTCTGTAGCATGTAGATAAATATATCAGCTTATGTGTGAAAAAGTTATTTATCTATTCGAAATTACTGAATTAGTTGTAATTTAGTGTTGATCACTAAGACTGTCACTGTTTTTTAATTTCTGGTAATGTTGTATTACTCGTAATGTTAAACCTAGCTATGACGTAACGCTTTGCTAATTAAGATTAAATGCTTAATTACCAAAATTTTATATTTTCGTATGTATTCATTGCTTTCAAGAAACTTTGATCCTATAACTTCATAATAATATGTAAATAATTTGGTATAAATATGTATAAAAAAAGAGAACATATCAAGTATTGAATTCTCAAAGGACAGTACCTAAAATTTTTATTAGGGTTATTTACTGAATTTCCCTCCAATATATATTATTACGTCAAACATCCAGCAGCAGACATGGGATAGGCGGTTACTGAGTATAATAAAATTCTAACCCTTCACGTTGGAAACGATCGTTAGTGTTACATCAGAGAGCATTTAAATCGTTGTATTACAATATAGTTGAAAACAGTAACAGCCGGGCTGTTACGCCGTGGTCTAGAGTGAAATGCCTACAGCATAATGTCACCATAAACTCTAGGCCACGGCCCAACAACCTGGCTAGGTTTCCTACTATGGTGACGCCGGCAGCGAAAGGCTTAGGAAATATTTTCTGAGTTAATAATTTTACGGACTCTCCCTCTATCCCAATGAAAACATCATATGGTGTAGTTTGCGATTTTCAATTTTAATTTGTATTTCGAAGTTTAAAATTAATTTATTAATTTATTAAAAATGTAGATATACAAATCTCATGTCACATGATTTACTACACTGAAGTTAGTTATTTCAAACAGTGTTCAAACTCTAAATTTTATAAGCCTAATATCTTCTAAGTTTCTAATTAAAATAATTTGTTTTATCCTCCTAGAATTATTAGACGAGTTGGTCCTTTGCGACTCAATCTTTGACTCTTCTTCTTACTAGTCCTACCGGCCAATATTGCTTGATCGTTATACCCGTATTTGTTTTGTATGGAAAACATAAGATTAAAAAACAGAATATTATCTATGCTGATATTACTATAACAAATAAATTATTACATAAAATAAGTATAGGCTACATTATACATATTTAACCAATCATTAATATATTTGCATACTTTACCTGATTTATTTACTGAAAAATTATTTACAGACACACAAAAGTTTAGAAACGTCTGGGCAAACAAAACAATTGTTACTGTAAGCGTAATATTTTATTAAGAATGAAACACATTGCCAATAGCGAATTTAGAATTTGGTCTGGGGGGGCCTGGTCTAGTTGGCTACATTAAAAAAAAACAATAAACAAATTACGACTAATCAATATTACAGTTTCTAAAGTGGCTAAAAAACGTTTAATAACATACTGAAATTTAAGTAATCACACTATAAAAATAAGCACTATTTATACCTTGTTTGTAAGGTACTTATTGACTCAATTGATTTTTCTTTACATCATATTTCAAAATTACACGTAAATACTGTGTAACAATCTTGTTTTTAGGCTAATATTTCAAAAAGGTTTACTACTCTATTAGCGAAAACAGCCATAAAAATAATGAAACAGCTTAAAATTTAAGAGAGTAACAAAATTTTTGTCAACTTTCGACCCTCTGGGAAGGTCCGGTCCAATTCGTCTCCCCGCAGTAAATACGCCCCTGATCCTTGCAGGAAGAGAAAGAATAGTAATTTAATAAAACTTGTAAATTGTTTAAAATGTTAAACTTATTATGCTTTAATGTAAACAAAGTAATATACTACGATTAAACATGGGTAATTAAAAATATTGTTACAGAAGAGGCGATGAACATAGAAAAATGGATGACAAAACGCAAAAAAATAAATGCAAATATTACATATAATTCAGTATCGATCTGACGATAAAGTAAGAGACTGTCGATCTGACAGTTAAGTATACGACAAAAATGAATAACTCGTCCCTAGAAGCAGATATAAACAAACGGTTGCAGGGACAACATACGATACCACAAACAAAGTGAAAAATAAAACGTAATGTTTGTAGAGTAGAGAAGTAAAATAATACTTAGTTTTGACCTTCACGTGCGCGCGCGCTGAACGTTTGCGCAATACAGTAAAAACTATAAACGGAAATTGTAACGACAAGCAGCTTAAAGTTTTCCACCGACAGAATTTCAACACTCACAGTACTAACGAGAAACTGAGAAGACGGCAACGTGTCCTGTAAGTACCGCAATCCCAGCATTAGCATAAAGTTAACAATCCAATCAACAGACTTCACTTACACGACCAATTACGTTAAACTAACACAACCTATAAATTATTCATCCTACCCTATTAGATTCAAACTTTGTGGGAAGCTAAATGTTGAATAATAAAACAGGGGGCCTGACATTATTAGTGCCATCTACCTCTTGTTGCCCTTTTACACTCTTACCGTTGAAGATTAGTGTGCATGTTTACGCAGGAGCGTGCGCTGTCAAACATACATGAAGATATGTACAATATTTCTGTAAATGTATATACATACACTCCGGTTTCAAAGTTTCTAAAACATTAAAGCCATAATACCTAAAATATCCTCTTTTTTTCAAGAGGAAGTTACCTTAATGGTTTTCCGACACACAAAACTAAAGTGAGCCATATAAGTTAGTGCAAACAATGAAAGCCTGTAATAAATACTCGTATGAAGATAGTAATCTGAAGACAAAGCGATTGCTTTCGGCTTTGAATAAGCAACTGAAAAATAAATTAAAAATTGCTTTATATATTTAAAGTTTGAGCAAGACTGAGGAAAAATTTTTAAACCCATTAAAACAGGTAAAAGTCTCCTAAAGTCTTTGAAAAGATCAAGGACGTCGTAGACGGTTAGTTTGGGAACGGTACCGGAATATTAGGAGCTAAGATGTATCACAGAATCCTTATAATATTTAAGTAAACCGAAACCTTTCACGTTATTTGAACATGTTTTTAATTAAAATATATCGTATTTTACTGACGTTTTTAAACGTTGAGTGTAAAGGAACGTGCTAATAGTAAATACTACCGCTGGCTGCACTCAGTGGCTTTATTGTATACGGCACGTATTGGTTTTTCTTTTACATAACTACAACCAAACCTAAATGGATGACCAGCCAAATAATTGTAATCGTAAGAATAACTGGGTGAAACCAGGACGATGTTGTTTAGCTAGCTAAATTTATTAGCTAGCCAGCCACTCATGAACATAAACCAGAACACAAACTGGAAACAAATTAAGTTATTAGAATATGAGAACAATATAAAAATAAAGAAACTTTAAAAATACATTTAATGTGTGCTGTAATTGGTTAACTTTTAACTGTTTCCCAAACAAGTGATTGGTAAATCTGAAAATGAGATGAAATACAGGAACAGGGCGATCTTAAGATGTAAACTAATTTTGATAAAAGATATCAAAATAATCACTGTTATCTGAAGCATAAATATTTGAAACATCAATCTACTTAATTTTATTAAACCAATGGGAACCATTTACAATAAGAATCACTCATCAAAGTTATTAAGTCAAACATGCTGCAGTTATAAACAAATTCACAATTACTACATTGCACCATTCAATGATATTGCTGTAAAGGAACTCGTTGAGTAAAACCTCCCTTCGAACCAATAATGGTTATATAAAAATCACTAGTAAACCTTATACGTTATAATCAAACACACACACACACACACACACACACACACACACACACACACACACACACACACACACACACACACACACACACACACACACACACACGCGCGCGCGCGTAACTCAAAGTTTCTTGCAGAAATTATATTATATTTTTATTTGGTTCAATATGGTTTCTTCTGCAAGTAAAGTATTGCGTTTTCGTTGTTTAAATACCTTCAACAACAAAAAGTGTTTGAATATACTGTATATATATATATATATATATATATATATATATATATTGTAGCGTGACAGAAAATCCACTACATCTTAAGTCATATGAAATCATAAAGTTTAATTACACCAACAAATGTTATAATAATATTGAATGACATTTAAATAAATCAGAGGAATGAACCACGATAAAATAAAAATCCTCATTACATTATATATAAAAACCACTGTTTAAAAAAACCAAAGAAAGTATTGAAGCAACTCATAGTATAATATCAGTAAGTTACCCAGGAAGCTCAGAGCAGTAAACCAGTTATATAAGACCATATCAAGAAAAAAGAGACTCAATTAAAGAGTGGTGAATACCAAAATACCCCAAAAACAAGAAGAGGGAAGAATAAAGTTTGTGATCAGGAAGAAAACAATACCCTGAAACCTGTATAGAAGAATAAAATCAGTATCAGTGAATAAATTAAATGCTCCAAACTAAACCTCAGTCGAGATAACACCAAGTACCTTGGTTTACCCAAGAATGAAGAAGGAAGACAAGAAAACCAGAAGAATGAAGACTAGAAGAGGGACAAGAATGAAGACTAGAAGAAGGGCAAGAAGGAAGACAAGAATGAAGACTAGAAGAAGGACAGGAAGGAAGACAAGAATGAAGACTAGAAGAAGGACAAGAAGGAAGACAAGAAGGAAGATACGAAGAAGGACAAGAAAGAAGACAGGAGGAGAGGAAGAAATAGTATGAAAGAAACACCGTTATAAAACCTATTATTATATAAACTACTATCAACCCCAAACCCACAAAAACTATGCAAAAGAAAGTATAACATACCCAAAATCCTATAAAAATGTAATTATTGAGAAAACTAAAGTGCTGTATAGCGTTATAAGAAGTGAACCGACTAAAGCTATTGTGTAATAAAGAAAATAAACTAGTCTTAACAGTCCATGATTACTAAAGGTGTGGTCTGAGATAATAAGACTCAAAATATCAGAACCAACAGTGAAAGTGAATTTGTGTAAGTGTTTTTTAAAAATGCAATAAACTTAAAGTTGGTGATACTATAACTTATCAGTATGCTATATCACAACTTTAATATCTAATAATAAACAGCATACTAAAATAATAAAATGGAAGATTTCCAGTATTTTATTATTTTAATGTAAATCTTTATTTACAGGACATTTGTAAAAAATGATAATAAATAGAGTATGGGAGTTAATGTTTACTGATGTAGGGGATCACAAATAATCATGATTTAGACCAGAAAGGACTGGCATTAATATAGTATTAATAAGTGTAAAATGTTTAAATAGACTGTTCATTCACAGTCCTAAAATCAATGTGTTAATAAAATGTATTTGTAAGGGTTTTTAGAAAATAAGATTTATGTTATGCGTTTTAAAAAGAATTATGTTTGATAAATAATAGCCAACATACCATTAATAATGTTCTAATAGGTATGCTATGTTATCTCAAGAATAGTTAAAAGATATATGTTCAAACCATATCTGCAATATGTTAAATTGTGCAGATTGCTAAATAATGTTCATAATTAATTATTTTAATAACTGTAGTGTTAATTAACTACTACACCACACAATAAGTTATAAACCATGTTATTTTCATATAATTGTAATTATGTAAAGTCAGAGGAGGATTTAAGTTTAAATTATTTGAGAAAGAAAGAAATATAAAATTCTAAAATCTAGGCCATTTGGTGAAATCACAGAACCAATATAAACTAGTATAATTCACTTATAAATCCTGTAAACTACCAAGATTTATATAAGATAACTCAATTAACCACTACTAGGAATGATCCTATGAGTTAAAATGATAATAAAGAAGTATACCTTAAAACATTGTAAATTTTCAAAATATATAAACTAATTAATTTTAAAGAGCAATATCAAATTTACAGATTAACACAAAAAACCAGTTCAAAGGTGTAATTTATATGTATTTAAGGAAAGGAAGAGGAATATGACTAATTAAAATTTATTATAATAATATTTAAAATGGAGGAATTTTGTATAAAGACGGAAATCCAATTTTGAGCCTATATTTCCAAAATGTGAACAAAATTTGTTAATTTCCACAAAATGTCTACAGATATGGACTATAATACATCACTTTAAAGGGAATGAGATGGTTAAACCGATAATAAGGTTCATAATTCATAAAAGAGAAGAATAAAATAGATAAATTCCATATATAATGTAATATTTTCTAATGTGTATGGGAAGTCGAAATATGTTACAATACTTTTTCAAGGATTAACTGGGCCAGATTTATGACCAAGTTAATTAGTCTTTTGTTGAATATCAAGCTGGACAGTTGTGTAAAGAAAGTTTCTTTAAAATCGAGTTGAATATGGTACTAGCGTTTAGCCATTGAAATAAGTGAACGAGAGTTAGACGGATTAGACAATTTTTAAAGCTAAAGCTGTTAATACATTCACGACAATAGTGAAAAAAAACACTTAACTCCATAATACGAGTGATAGAAACAAATAAAACATTATATTTAAACTGATTCATTCTACAATCCTAACCACATCTTGAGAATTTTAACCCACAGAAGAGAACACATTCAAAATAAACTAACTAACACAAGTTTACACAGAACACTTCGCCAGAATACACCAAATAACTTTACAGACATATTACACCAGTGCGGGGACATTTCAAACCTTAATGAAGGCAATTTTATTGTGATTTTCTGACACGACGCATATGCTGTAACTTAGTCCAACTCGAGTAGCGGCCATCTTGAAAACGGAGTCTGCTAACTACATCGCAGTGACGTCAGTCTTCATTGGTTCGACAAAACATTTATATTCAAATATTATATACTGGAATTATTTAAATACTATTGAATAGTAATTATTGTATTTATTTTTAATTGTTAATGTTATACTTTCTCGTCACCCTTCTCTGACTATTAATTCTAATCGCTCAAAGAACCTGTCTTTTAATATAATATATCATAAATTTGTTCTGTATGACACAATCGATAATTCCCGAGACAGAGTCGATAATTGCTCTCCATCGATAAAATATCGATTATTATTTTAAATTGTCAATAAATCTTTATATTTCCATTATTTCGTATCTGTTACTTATTTCACAGGTAATTTAAGGGTATTTATAAGGCTGAAGGACTTAAGTAAGAAGAATATATTCTATTTGAACAAGATATTGGACCAGTCAGAAAAGTCACCAATCGATTATTAACTGGAGTTATTCTATTTAACTCCAGACTTGGTTCAAATCTTCAAGAAGTGCTCGACGGTCAATAAATACCTACCTGTTATTAAAATTTTACAAGAACCTTTTAAAAAACAGATTTATCTCTTATACCTACCTCTATAAACATAAACAAAATTATTTTATTATTTGAAAATTCTATTTTTATTGAATTTTCCGTATACATTTTATTCTTTTGTAACGACCGGCATACAGGGTCTGTTACAATATATATATATATATATATATATATATATATATATATATATATATATATTGTACGATTCATTGAGTTATTCAGTTCCTTTATTAATTTTTTAATATATTTTATTTATGTATGTTGATTTAAGTTTATTTAAAGTAGGGTCTGATTTTATTATTATGAAGTCGTTGGTTTAATTTGTTTCGTAATTGGAGATAATAGTTTTAACTGTTCGTTGTTAGTCTTATGTTGTGGTTTAATTAGAGATTGATCTTTCTTCACTGGTAGAGACGATTCGGCTGAGTAGGCTCTCACTGAAATCAGAGTTATTTTGTGATAGCAGTACTTACATTAATTGGTGTCCTGGTTAACATGTAGGGTAGATCTGATCGTCTAAAAACAAGATTAATTTAAGATTCACTCGTTGGCGCTATAAGTGGTGCCAACCGTTGCCCGTCGTCCACTGAGCCTGTAAATTTCTACCTTAATGAAATAATTGGTCCAACTCTAATCATTGAGTTTAAAGATTCCTTGTTAATACTCATGTATTGGTTTCTTCAAACAATTAAAACAAGAAAGTCAAACTTTAAAATCATATTTACATTTCTTAAAATTTCTCTTCCGATCTCAGGGTGGTTAAGCTGAATGCGTGGCTAAAATATTCCACGATATTTTTGTTTTAAAATAATTAATAATAAACATGGGTTCTTTTAGTCTGCAAGATACTAAACTAGAAGATGAAACAACTATAATAAGTGATTGGTAGGAGAGTGATTACATTTAACAAATAAGATCTTAATTAACTATAGGCAATTTAAAAGACGTCTGGCGTCAACATATAGGTTAGACCTGGCGTGTCTGTATAATGCCAGTTAAGTTAAATAAAATAATAATGCATTAACATCAAAGAAACATCAAGTGTACTAAAGTTATAAATGCCTTGAGCATGTAAAAACAATCGTCTTACTACTAGATTGGATATCATTCTACAGGAACCTCTTCAAATCTCGCAAACATTGTAGTTCGTTATTAAATGGTTGAACAATAAATTAAAATTCTAAATTCACTAAGGTACAATGTTCTTCTAGAATTCATTAAAAATCATCTTATGCCTAGGGTTATTAATGTTCGTTAATTCTTATTACTAACAAAATTATTAATCGACTTAATGAGGGTTTAATGCCTCTTGAAAGTTCGTTTACATGGCCTCAATTCTATGCATGGTATTGTTATCGTTTCATTTCCTAAGATTTTTAATAATACTACAAGGTCACTATACTCCATTTTTCATTTATATAACCGCGATTGCCTGGGATTATACACTTGAAGTCGTAATCGCACCTTCACTCAACTGATTACTTTGTTTATAAAAACTTAACACTTTTGAAAATTTCGGGTTATGTTGACCCAAACATTAAGTTCGGTGCACGCACAAGTTAGGTTAAAATTTACTCTTCTGGCATTAGGAACACTCGTCTCGTCTCCCTCGTCGACAGTTCAATAATAATGATGCTTAGCTTGGCGTCGGTTTTGGGCCAAGCCTCGCTATAATTAATTAGATTGGTGGAAAGCGCGATGACAATACAAGCATAAGCTGTAATGCGTATATGTAGTATAAAATAAATATTTAATTTAATTTTAATAATATATAATAGACGAGCAAGTGTGAAATTGGAAGCTGGCTTGCAAACAGGAGTCAAAACGCAGGATCACGCGATTACCGCGGCATGCGTGTACACAAGTAAATAGTGTGTGTGCGTGAAGCCTGTTTGAGCCTGAAAGTTTGCAACCTCACCCCAAGTCAATGCTAATTAAGAATGTATTTAATATTAAGCAAACCATAAATGTTAGCGAGAAGGTAAAAAATTCTAAAATGTGTAAAAATCAGACACAAGTGCAGTGCGAATTTTACGTAATTCGACAATCAGTGCGAATTCTGTACGATTTTTAAAGCATTATAATTACACTAGTGGTGCGAGCATCATGATAATTGCACATCACATAGGTCATTAAATTAGACAATATTTTATCGCCGTGAAATCCGCGTTAAACAGTGCGATTGGCGAAAAAGTTCAATTATGTGAAATAGGACGAGAGGGGGGCCTATCACGCCATGGTTCAACTGTCGACAGGCTAATTCCTGAATCGACAGCTGCAGTTTTCTTGGTGAATATAAATAGAAGCCGAAGAGAGCTAATCTCTCTTTCTAACAGTCTTCATTCTTGGCGGAACGCTGTCTGTCAGAGACGCGAAATTTTAATTACTTTGGACAGAGTTAGACAATATGTCTAACACCAATAAGACCTTTTGTTAAGCATAACTTATATAGTATTACAATAATTATTTCGATTTAAAATAGTAATTCAAAGCAGTAATTAAAATTACCGTAACAAAGAAATCGTCAGATGTCTACAAGAGATCTACATCTAAGAGCATAACTCCAGAACGAAGACGAGAGCACTACATGGCATAAATTCCAGACGTAAAGGACGAGTCGTCGGAATTCCGAGAGGACCCGGAGGAAGAGGAAAGCATCCAGAACTTCCGAGAGGAACCGGAGGAAGAGGAAAGGATCCAGGACTTCCGAGAGGATCCGGAGAACGAGGAAAGGATCCGGACTTCATGACTATGCAGGATTCACAACAAGAAGGACTGAGGACCAGGAGAGGGTACGCTGAGGAACCGCTACAATTAAGGTGAAAGGAACCCATGTATTCCTCATAACAAATGGCTTAATCAAAGATTGATAAACATTGTCAAAAGAAAGACAATAATTTAATAAAAAAGTGTAATTTATAACTTATAAATATAAATGTCATGTATAAAAAATTATAGCATAAATTTTGAGTTAATATTTTATTGCAAATATTTGAATTTAAATTGTAGAGTAATTATGAAAGCATAATTTTTGAAGCAATGATTTATTGAAAATACTTTAATTTAAATTGTAGTGTAATTATGAAAGCATAATTTTTAAATTAATAATTTATTGAAAATACTTTAATTCAAATTGTAGAATAATTATGAAAGCATAATTTTTGAATTGATAATTTATTGAAAATATTTTAATGTATATTTGAAAGAATCAATTAGATTTGTTCAAAGAATGAACAAATAGTTAACTTAGTTAAATATTTTATATTGGAAGCACACATTCAGACTGAGTAGTCCAGACAGTATAACATAATGAAGAAATGTTTTTAATTAAAATTAATAATATTATATGTATGATATAAGCTTTATGTTGGTGATGAGATTACAGCAAACAAAGAAACTTTGAAACCATGTTTAGTGAATATCATATGACGAAGTAATCATTATTTGTATATTATTATTTTTTGATATGTTTGTTTAAGTTAATAAATGGGAACATTTTGAATTTCCTAATAAGGCTACCCTTATTATAATTACACCTGAACCCCTAATTACACTTACACGTTGTTAGAAATGTTATTTAACGTTGTATAATTTTGTCGTCGCTCATGAGCGTGCGCCCGACATACTTACATTTAGTAACGTTTTATCATATATATTGTAACAAAACTCGATAGAGTCTCCTTAAAGCCTCACTGTTGTAATCAATTTAGTAACGAACTGCTTGTTAATTATGTGAGGACGTATGTTATAATGTATGATACCATCTGGAGACGTCAAATTATAAAGAAATCTTGTCTATGAGTGTAATTAGTTATAAGATACTCCGGTGTAACAAACGCCAAGTAATACGTTGTAGGTGGCGATTCGTAACAATTAAAGTGCTGTTACCTGGTTTAATTAATATGTTATTAACTAATATACCTTGCGGTTGTGACCAGTGAAACCCTCAGAACACAGATTATTAAGTCCACCAACTTAGAATTATATTCCTGAATTTATAATGGTAGTATTCTGTAGACTTAATTTAATTCTCAGTGGTTGTTTAATATGAGCAATATATATGGATTATTTACTGAATGTAAGTGGTTTTTGTCTCAACCCTAGTCCCTCAACGATAAAAATTTCATTCAAATTTAGTATGGCAAAACCCGTTAGTTCAGCAATCTCCCGTCTCACCAGCTGTAAACTTGGAGCGCTATTATTAGAAATAAGTGTACGTATAGGTTAGTTATTCTGAGTGTTTGTATCAATCTGTTAATAAATTATTACGCCAATTACATATAGTATTTCCTCTGCAATGATTAAAACGTTATCTCATACAACAAATGTACTTTATTTATTTTTCTCTGGTATTTAACAAGTTACGTTGTCTCAGACAAACAATAAGACGATCCAATCGACTATCCCAACATGTATCGATTCTTAATTATTCGAACTCTAAAAAAAAAACATATATACTTTGAAAATAATGACAAATAATTCTTATACCAGGGTTCGTGTAGTTCTTTGAACCATTAGTAAGGCCAGGTAAAACGCATAATTAAGGTTGTTCAATTTACAAAAAGAATAAAATTATTTACTTAAAATACAATGATATGAAAATAATTTGTTTTTTACCCAAGCGGCGAAAGCTTCATTAGGCGGTGAATGTTTGTCAGCAACGGTCAAAATGCAGTTTATATCGTCTTCACCCAGTAAAACTGCTCTGGTCTTCAATGAATGGATGATGATAATCCCACAGGAACTCTTGTGCTTCGATTCTTCTTTTGCGTCTTCACAATTCTTGGTCCCAACGAACTGGAATCAGGATCTCAGCTTACGCTGTCAATGAAGGTTATTTCGTCAACCGAATCTTCTGTATTTCCAAATATTTCCGTTAATTCAGGCTTCAACTCTTTATTGGTCTTCAATTTATAGCATGAATTGGTTTGATACCAAATTCAGCGGAATTATTTAGTGAATGAGGTGAGACGCTTTCAGTTCTTTTTTATTGTATTCATTGATAATTTAGAGGGTTATTTAATTTGTATGATTCATTGACATTCCAGTATAATTGTTTTGCAAAAATGCTTTTTCAATTTGGATATATATTTTCTTTATATTTATTCATATATTTTAAATATATCGGTTCATCTCAACCTAATAGCTTGTAACAATCAGTACCATCTATTCAAAATCAACAACTTATTAAAAATCAGTTGCCTTAACAACCATGTTTTCTATATATCCTTGAGCCGGCATTATAGAATATTACTACTCCTTTCCAATAAAATACTCCATGCTTGGATTAATATTGAATCACATAAAATTCTCCCCTAACCTTCCTTATTAAACAGTAAATGTTTTACTAGAGTTTCGTTGGACTGGGTTTACTAAAAAGGTATTAATTTCCTTTCACTAATATGGAATTTAGGCCTATAGATTCATTTACAACCATTATAACATTATTTGGTTTTTAACTTAATTTTCTTTTTACCTGACCTACTGTACAATTAATTATTGATTACATAGTTAATTACATGAATTTTAATTTACTGGTGGTTAGTTGTTTTTACATTAATCAATTGGTTCTGGAACCCTTTATTAATTTATGACATAATTGTCAGAACTACTTGTTAGACTTGAAACACTGGTCACACTCCTGATCCAGTTTATAAACATTAATTAGAACAACAGTATCTTTCAATTTTATACAATACTGACAACTTAGTACAGTGCCTAACATTGGTAACTATACTGTGCTGTATAAAAACAAATCTAATATAAAATATAAACATAATTATTGAGTAAGTATTATTATCAAACAACATCATTTCATTTTTAACACATTCAACATACAATATAAATATTCTGTAGACCTTAACATGTCACAGTACAAAACAAATATTTCATTACATCCAATCATTCATTGGTCTGGCTCTTTTACATTTAATATTAGTCATTGCCTCCTTTTTACTTGAGGTCCTTCTCAAACACATGAACTATCGAACAACCTTAAGTCAGGGTATGGTCCTTGACCATATTTCATTCAGTCTTTTATGTAACGTTGGGGAACTTCAACTATGTTGCGTTACAATATATATATATATATATATATATATATATATATATATATAGAGAGAGAGAGAGAGAGAGAGTGAGAGAGGGACGAAACAAAATGTATGGATAGTCAATTAATAGTAATAATAATATGCGACAGAGTATATTATCTGAAGGTAGGACAATTTATTAAATTAAAAACAAATTTATATCATGCCTGTTAGTTCCTTTCTAAAACACAAAATGATGTACTGAGTTAATATGTCTGTAATTTTACAAATTAAATGTTCGTCTTGAACAACTTGTTTTAAATGATACTTGTTTGAAGAATTCCTTGCTTGTTGGTAAGTGATAAGCGCACGGCGTTTATGTGCCCGTTGTTGTTTATATTGATAATCTCGTGTTTAGAACTGTGGGTTAATTTATAAAAAGATATTATGTATTGTACCAACACCGGCTATCTTAAAGTGCTCACGCGTTAATACAGGGGTATTCCGTCCAATACGACCGGCCTATGCGGAAATCTTGCATTAACGCGAGTTAGTACTGATCAATGATGCTTGGAAATTACTTGCATTAACCCTTAATACAGCATACGGGAAACTCGTAACTAATAGCTTGGACTGGTGTCACCTTATAGAAGAACTTCTTCTGACACGAAAAACCTGCACAGAGAGTACGTCTTCAGGAGACACGTTTTAGGAGCGGACTGACTGATGTTCATTAAACCAGATACGAACATAAATGATAATTATAGTAAAAAATAAATCCATAAAATAGTTTTAGTGATTTCCACTCGTCAATTCATTAAATTTATAAATCCATGACAGCTGTTTCGGCAGCACAGTGCCTTCATCAGATGGTGTAAGCTGACTAATTTTCGTACAAACAATACAGAATATAAAATATAATACAAGTGCTGTTGTATAGAGAGCGATAGTAATCTCGTGTCAATAAGACTTATACACATTACACAAACATATAACATAACATATACCAAGTCTATTTATACAAATTAAGCAGATGCGAGCTATTTAGATCTAACTGATCATTTAATAATACATTTAAATATTTGTGTTTATTAACTTCAAGGGTTTCTAATAAATCAAGCTTTGGACCTTTATCAGATAAATGTAAAATTTCAAAATTGTCATTATATCTATGGTCTTTTTCTAACAAGTGATTTGCATAATTTGATTTGCCATCATTATATCTAAAACTATAATTGTGACCATACATTCTTTTTTCGAAAGATCTACCTGTCTGTCCGATATACACTTTATTACAAGGCCCACAGGATAATTTGTATACACCAGACTTTTGCAGTTTATCTGTTTTACTCTTATTATTTTTAATATATTTTCCCAAAGAAGACTGCGTCTTAAAAGCTATATTTACATTCCTTTGCGTGAAATATTTACCAATATTATCAGAAGCAGAACCTATGTAAGTGAGAGTGTGATATCTTTTAATCTGTGTTGAGGGAGGATAAACTAGTTTTAAAGCTTGTGAATAAAATTTTTTGTTTAACAAGTGATCTATGAGGCTAGGTTGGTAACCATTGTTGACAGCTATTTGTTTAATAATGTTAAGTTCTGATTGGAAATTTGAGTCTGATAACGGAATACTAACTAGTCTGTGGATAAAACTGTGAAAAGCAGCCAATTTGTGTGAGTATGGATGTGTGGAAGTAATGTGTATTGTCATATCTGTATGTGTAGGCTTATGAAAAATACCGAAGTCTAATTTATTATTGCATTTTGTTATTGTAAGGTCTAAAAAATTGATACTATTGTTATCTTCTAATTCTAAGGTAAAGCTAATATTTTTGTGTAAATTGTTAATAAAATTAAGAAAGCTCTGTAATTGTCTACGTGTACCTAGAAAAATTGCTAAAATATCGTCCACATATCTATACCAAAAAGTAAACAATTTGAAATAAGGGTGTGCTCTAATTTTAGTTTCTATGTAGTCCATAAAGATTTCAGCTGCCAAAGGGCTAAGTGGATTTCCCATTGCAAGCCCTTCTTTGCCAATATAGATCTTTCCATTAAATTCAAAGTAGTTTTGATTAAGGCAAACCTTCAGTAAATTCAAGATATCCTCTCTCATAAAGGGGTTATTACAATTTTGAATTAATAATTTTTCTACAATATCTATTACATCAGTCGGTGGAATACGCGGAAACAAATTTTTCACATCAAATGATAATAAAACAGCTTTGTTTGGGATATGTGAATCTTTAATTCTGTTAATTAAGTCTAGTGAATTTTTAATACTATGTGTTGATTGAAATTTGCATTGTGTTTGTATAATCTTAATTAGTCTTTTAGATAATTTAACAGAAGGAGCAGTTACATATGATACCACTTGTTTAAACTTTGTACTGGTTTATCAGCTGTAAGCGGTCCACCACCGCTATACGGCACGCGCGGATGACGTCACGCGTTTATCAAACGCTGCAGCTGGCCATCACCGCCGGCTACAAGCAAGTTTAGTTCAGTTTATAACAAGACTCCGAGCGCAACTCTCGTAAAACACTTCTCTTCCAGTCCCGGCTTCTGGATATTTTTTAGCATGCATTCATAATATTTCATTTCATTCAACTACCTGCGTCCATCTACATGGACCACGATTTCATTCAAAATTAATTTCGGGCGTTATTGCCTCAAATGCATCCGCACGTGCCGATCGTAATTAACAATCAGATTTTTTCAATAAACGAATGTTCTAACAATCAATCCAGCCTTCCTCATTAGCGTCTTTGGAATAACTCACGATTATTCAAGAGCTTCCAAACCGCAACATTTTTGGTCCCACCGGACCGGATTTCATATTTTCGGGCCAAAAACGACATCATTTTTGGCCATCCGGGCAGGATTTCATATTTTCGGGCCCAAAAACGACATCATTGTTGGTCCCCACGGCACAGATTTCTCATATCTGAGTACACAAGCGACAGCATTTATTTATACACATCATTTCTGGGAAAAACGATCTGAAGTTAATCACGCCCTACGGGCATCATTTTCGTCCTGAGCGACACCATTATTGTGAATCACGTCGCAGTCATCTCGACAAGATTCAGCCAAGCAGTAGACCAGAGACGACGGGACAAAGCAGGACAACATTTTCGAGGTCATCAAAAAAGATTCCACAGCTTTAATTGATGGAGTGTACAACATGAGGCATCGGCTGACCGGCAGAGACAGGAGGTGTAGCAGCTCCAAACGGGATCGAAGCCAGCTTCATCACGAATGGATCGACGGCCACGTGACTATAAACTTTACTTATATTTGATTTTTAATAATATTTCACTTAGTGGGTATTTTTTGACACATTTGTATAAACAAACACCTCATTACACAATACAAATTAATAAATGGTTGGCAGCTCATTATCAGTTAGAACTTTAAAGATAAAGATATACTTTGTTACCATTTAGATTCATAATTTCAATAATTTAACTGCCAACAAGCTTGATTAGTTAGAGAGAGTAAGTTTATGTTCAAAACAACGATCGCTAGCTACCGAAACGTATTTAAACTCATTCAAAATTAAGTTTGTGGTTCACATGCTCTATGCTCAATTGCTTTCTAAATATCTTTCCCTTTTTATCTTAAATTATAATAATGGCCGATGTAAGGGCTCTAATAAAAAAACGAGGCACAATTAAGGCCTCAATATCCCGAGTAAATACCTTCGCGGATAACTTCGATTTGTTAACCAGCGATCCTCATGCGCTGAAAATAAAACTGCGTCATTTGATGGAATTATCCACCAAATATGATGAGATACAGTCACAAATCGAAGCTGAGGAAGCAGACGTTGCTTTAACAAGTGATAGAGTGCAAACGAAAGACGATCTTTGCAATACAGAATGTAAATTGCAACACCTGCTAGAGCAAGCTGAGCATATGAACCAAAAACCAGTAATTAATGCTGAAGGTAAACAGCCTAAAACACCCCCCATTCAATTGGAACCAATAAAATTACCACGGTTTGAGGGTAGTATTGTTGAGTGGCAACATTATTACCATATTTTTCTTGAGCTAATTCATGTCAGAGCAGATCTGACAGATATACAGAAACTTCACTATTTGCACTCGTCATTACATGGCGAGGCGCTTAACGTAATAAAATCGTTGCCCATCACACATGAGAATTACGCGGTGGCTATCGATCTGTTGAGAAATAGATATGATAGTAAGCTAATTGTTTCCGCTCACCACGTGTGGAATGTCCTAGACTTACCATTAGTTCAACAGGAATCCCAAGTTAGCATATCGGAATTTATTGATCAAATATCTGCAAATATAAACGCTTTAAATAATCTCAAACTGCCAGTCAACACGTTCGAAATTATTGTCGTAAATTATTTAGCCAAAAAACTTGATAATTACACTTTACGTTTGTGGAAAGAGAGTTTATCGGAGCATAAATTCCCTGATTTTAATAATTTTATAAATTTTCTAAATTCACGTAGAAAATTACTGCAAAATCTCGATAACGCGACTAGCCCAACGAGCAGGTTGAACAAAAGCGATAAGTCTCCTTATCGCAAGGCAGTTAAACAGATAAGCACTCCAAAGGGCACATTCCACTCACATATTAGAAACAATTTATGCAGGCTGTGTAACGGTGGACATAGACTTAGCGATTGCCCACAATTTACATCGCTGTCTATCCCTGATAGAAAAAACGCGTTAATAAAAAACAAACTTTGCTTAAACTGCCTCCGTTCGGGACACGAGGGTTCAAAATGTCCCTCAAAATTCTCATGTAAAAAATGTTCTAGGCGTCACCACACCACGATTCATGTCCCCAACAGGGACGTAGCTTCTGTTAACAACCAGTGTTCACTGAAATCACAGACCAATAAATCGGTATTGTTATCTACCGCCGTCTGTATGACATCCAATAAAGTCGGCAAAAAATTTCCCGTTAGGATATTACTGGATTCCGGTTCTCAAGCGAACTTTTGCACAATGGATTTCGCCCGCAGAATGGGCCTCCAATTGGTTAAATCGCAACTTCCCATCACGGGTATAAACAACTCGCTTTCCCAGGCTGACTTCAGTACTAAAGTAAGGCTACATTCACGCTATAAACCCTTCACGTTAAACGTACATTGTGCCGTATTACCCAGTATAACTAATAATTTACCGGCGGAGTCGTTCAATCTTTCCTCTTTAAATTTACCCAAGCGCATATTCTTGGCGGATCCTCACCTACATTGCTCGGCGCAAGTCGATATATTAATCGGCGCTCAATATTTTCTCCAATTAATTGAACCTATGAAATATACGCGCGGACCACACTTTCCTATAATTCAGGAAACCAAGCTAGGATTTATTTTGGCCGGTGACTTACCATTCAACGTCGATATAACTAAAACGGTTTCTTCCTTTATGGTCTGTAAGGACTACAATCAGATTTCCTCGCAACTAAAGGAATTTTGGAAGTTGGAGGAGATCTCTCGTCGCGAAGCCCGATCTGAGGACTCGCCGTGTGAAAAGCATTTCGTGGAAAACACTAGCCGCAATCGCGACGGGAGATTCGTGGTAGCCCTGCCTTGCAGATCTGATAAATCTTATTTGGGAGATTCTCTCCGCGGAGCCATATGCAGATTCCAATCGTTAGAATTCAAATTCAAGCAGAACCCTACCCTTTATAAGGATTATAGTGAGTTCATGAGTGACTACTTAAGACTTGGCCACATGTCGCCGCTTAATGAATACGATCTGTCGCTTGACAGGTCAGAGATCTTTTATCTGCCCCATCACGCAGTCTTCAAAGACTCTAGTTTAAACACTAAATTGCGCGTGGTATTTGACGCCTCCGCTAAAACCACCAATAATTTGTCCCTTAACGATACTTTAATGGTCGGTCCTACGATCCAGCAGGATCTGTTTTCGATAATGGTTCGGTTCCGTACCCACTGATACGTACTTATTGCAGACATAGAAAAGATGTATCGCCAGATCATTGTTAATCCTAAGGATTCAAACTTGCAACGCATTGTTTGGCGTGATGCACCGCATAAGGAATTGCGACATTACGCGCTAAGGACGGTTACATACGGCACTGCTAGTGCCTCCTTCCTCGCTACACGTTGTCTGGCTCAGATAGCCTACGAAAATGAACCCGAATACCCTACGACTGCTAAGGCCATAGCAAATGACTTCTACGTAGACGATCTCATAACGGGTTCGGATGATCCGAACGGCTTAGCTGAAATGAAATGCGAGATCGTGAAGTTGTTGAGGAGGTATGGTTTTTCGTTACATAAATGGTTCTCTAACCACCATAAGATTATGACTCTTCGCGCCCAAGTAACCCGTGACTTCAGCAAGGGTCAAAACGTGCGTACATTGGTAATCCAATGGAATGTTGAAGGGGATAACTTTTTATACACCGTTAGGGGTGATGATAATTTAACCGTTTTCAACAAGAGAAGCGTGTTGTCAATCATCGCCGGGATCTATGATCCACTAGGTTTAATCGCTCCCATCACATTTTGCTGCAAGCACTTCGTGCAGCAGTTGTGGTTGGCGGGCACTGATTGGGACGAACCCTTGTCTGGATCATTAGCCAATCAATGGTTGGAATTATACGCTCAATTAGTCTCCGACACTCATTTTGAGATTACGAGGTCGGTTAAGAGTACGAACCCAATTAGTTCATTACAGCTGCACGGATTCGCCGACGCTTCGGCTAAAGGTTACGCGTGTTGCATTTATGTGCGGGCGGTCTATTCGAACGGCGCCATATCATCAAACTTGTTGTGTGCTAAATCTAGGGTCGCTCCGCTGAAACAGATAACGCTACCACGACTTGAACTTTGTGCCTGTTTATTGTTGGCTCAATTAACGTCCAAGGTTTTAAACGCCGTCGATCACAATTTTGACGGACTATATCTTTATTCGGATTCGATGATAGCGTTGTACTGGATACATCAGCAATCTTCCCGCTGGAAGGTATTTGTGGCCAACCGTGTCGCGGAAATACAGCGTCTTGTTAGCAGCAGGGGAATTTGGCGTCATGTAGTATCAAATGACAACCCTGCCGACGTTTTATCGCGCGGTTGCCTCCCTCGTAGTTTGCACTGTCATACTCAATGGTGGCATGGTCCCTCCTGGTTGGCTCGTGATTCGGCCTCATGGCCGGTCAGCGCGTTCGACATTAATACTCCCTGTACTTTTCCCGACATTGAAGAGGAACGTCGCAAGCAGGTTCAAACCTCACTAATTGTCGCGTCCTCAACACATAGTTACATTGAAAATTATTCATCTCTTACGAGGCTTATTCGCGTCTTCGCATATTGCCGTCGATTTTTTCGCAATTCTAGGCTCGCGGTGGTTGATAGAGACACGTCCTTTTTGTCGGCTCAAGAATTGTCTGACACGCTCTTGATTTTTGTCCGGCAATCACAGAAGTTGCATTTCGACGTGGAGGTTAGGGAACTTGAGGCACACCGGTGCCTTCCACGCAGTAGTAAAATTCTTGCTCTCAACCCATTCCTGGATGAATCAGGCATTTTAAGAGTGGGTGGGCGCTTGCAATTCTCCCCACTTAGCTACGAGACTAAACACCAAATAATTTTGCACCCGCACTCTCATCTCACGAGATTAATAATTGAATACGAACACATCCGTTTGTTGCAGGCTGGAGTGCAATCCACTCAAGCTTCGTTTAGGCGAAAGTATTGGATCATACACGATAAGTCCTATATCCGCTCAGTGATACATAAGTGTGTCACTTGTTTTCGTTTCCGGGCTAAAGGCGCGAATCAATTACTCGGTCAATTACCCTCTTCTAGGGTCACGCCGTCAAGGCCATTCTCACAGTCGGCCGTGGATTACGCCGGTCCTGTACTTTTGCGCCATGGCGGGCAGCGCTCCAAGTCCACGACCAAGGCATATATCGCTCTATTTATATGCATGTGTACTAGGGCCATCCATTTAGAATTGGTGTCGGATCTCACTTCCAACGCCTTTATAGCGGCTTCAAAAAGGTTCATATCGCGCAGAGGTATTCCCGCGCAAATATTTTCGGATAATGGCACGAATTTTCGTCGTGCCAACCACACGTTGCATGATTGGTACAAATTTTTAACCTCCAAGGAAGTTGAGCAATCTTCTCTGGAGTTTTGCGGTCTCCACGGCATCAAATGGTCCTTTATCCCCCCTTCAGCCCCTCATTTCGGTGGTTTGTGGGAAAGTCGTGTAAGGAGTGTTAATTTCCATTTACGTCGCGTAATTGGCGGTACGATCTTGAATTTTGAGGAATATTCTACTCTTCTTTCTCAAATTGAGGCTTGCCTTAATTCACGCCCGTTATGCGCGGTGTCCGACGATGCTAGAGACCGTGAACCCTTAACCCCTGCTCATTTTTTGGTCGCTGCTCCACTGACGGCACTTCCGGAACCCGACTATACGCATGGCAATAATACTCATTTGGGCAGATGGCTTCTGCTCCAAAAATTTACGCAGACCATCTGGAAACGGTGGTCTAGGGATTATCTGCACCAGCTGCAGCAGCGCAATAAATGGCGCACCCCGTTAAGGAATTTGAATGTCGGAGAGCTTGTCCTCATTTTGGATGACAATTCCCCCCCTCTAGAATGGAAGCGTGGGGTAATCACCAATGTTTTTCCGGGTCAAGATTCCTTAGTACGCGTCGCAGAAGTTCGCACCGCGCTAGGTGTCTTACGCCGACCCATCCACAAATTATGCCCCCTTCCGGTGGCTACACACTGATCGTATGCGTGCCATACGAGATATGCTAGGACTGTGAATTTGTCACATTACCTGGACCACGCCCGGGACATTCCCCGGGGCGAGCATACAAGTCAATTGTATCATAAGCATTGTAATATTGTTTACGTGCCGCTAGCTATTACTGCAATAGTGACTGTGTTTCATATGTACTATCAATCATTATGGATGTTGTGTATTGTCAATATGTTTGTGTGCTTCAAATTCTGAGAACCACAAGTGTCATTTATGGTGTCAATTATTCTATATGTATTGTATTTTCTAAGGGTCAAACATTATGAAATTCATTGGGGTTGTTATGTCAATATCATGGGGAAATCATTGTATTTTTTATGGTGTTATCACTTGTTATTGTAATGCTTGGCAAATATCAAGGGGTATTATTTGGGAAAGATCAATATCTACTTAATTATTGTATTTTTGTGCGTATTGTATTACTATTATGTTTTGAGTAATTTTAACGTCAGTAAGCCCTTGCTATTGGCGTAAGGGTCAATTTATTGTATGCCTGGTGATTGTTAATTGAATTCATATTATGTTTATTATGTCATTGCTCTCTGGCCAGTGCGCCAATTATTGTATCGCTTACGACATGTAAGTCTAAGTATTATATTGTTCAATTTAACCTTTAATGTACAAAATCGTCCCGATTTTGGCGGGCAGTATGTTTAAACTTTGTACTGGTTTATCAGCTGTAAGCGGTCCACCACCGCTATACGGCACGCGCGGATTACGTCACGCGTTTATCAAACGCTGCAGCTGGCCATCACCGCCGGCTACAAGCAAGTTTAGTTCAGTTTATAACAAGACTCCGAGCGCAACTCTCGTAAAACACTTCTCTTCCAGTCGCGGCTTCTGGATATTTTTTAGCATGCATTCATAATATTTCATTTCATTCAACTACCTGCGTCCATCTACAATGGACCACGATTTCATTCCAAATTAATTTCGGGCGTTATTGCCTCAAATACATTTGCACGTGCCGATCGTAATTAACAATCAGATTTTTTCAATAAACGAATGTTCAACATCTTTAATACAGTCCACTTCTTTCTAACAAACAATCCAGCCTTCCTCATTAGCGTCTTTGGAATAACTCACGATTATTCAAGAGCTTCCAAACCGCAACACCACTGGTCTAATTGGATCCTTATGCAATTTAATTAAAGAGTAAAGCTTTGGTGGCTGAGGATTCATTACCGATAAAAAATCAAAATCTCGATTATCAAAGAAAGAAAAATTCTTTATAGCTTGTTTAACATCTATTTGAAATTTAAAAGTCGGGTTAATATCAATGGGTTCAAAAGAGTTCAAACATTCAAGTGTCTTGTTTACATATTCGCCTTTGTCGATAGCAATAACAGTATTGCCCTTGTCAGCGCGGGTAAATATTATATTATTAACTACAGATTTTCTCTTAATTGAATTGATAGCTAGTCTATTTTTATTGTTAAATGGTAGAGTCTTAACTTGTTTAGCATAAAGAGAAGCTAATTTATCCGCTACAATGTATTTGTTCAATGGTATTGATTCGGAATTTTCATGAAATTTATTGTACTTATTACAAGCTAACTCACAATCCACACCTAAAATTTCAAACTCCTTTTTATAATTTGACGGTTGTATATTATATTTGAAACCCTTTTCGATCAGTTTAGTTTCAAAACTATTAAAGGTTACGTTGGTCAAATTCATAAAACGTTGATAAAATATATGGTTAGAAAATTTGTTATTATGCCCGCATTGTCTATTATTATAATAATTACCGCTATTACTAACCTTAAACATTTTCAACTTGTTTAACTTACGTAACTGATTTAAGTATTTATTATGAATAATTCTTTGAACATCATTTCGCACTTTACGGTCTAGCAAGTCAAATTCTATATTATGCAATCTACGTAATAATTCTGTATGTATAAACTTGAGGTAAATATTACAAACGTCTCTTTTATTGTATTCAATCTTCATGTCGTATAACAGCCATCTTCTAATGCCAGCTTCAACCCCTTTTATCGCTGATAAACTTTTGTTGTTCGTCTTCAAACTCATGTAATGTGGTGTTAAGTTGTCCATTAAGCACTTTTTGAAGAACCAAATATTCTGCGATGTAATTTTTGTACGGAGTAACACTTTAAAATACCACAAGGCCAACATGCTAGTTGTAGCATCTTTCAAATAATTAATGCTTGATGCCTTTACTTGGTCAAAATCCATTGTAAATTATAGTAAAAAATAAAACCATAAAATAGTTTTAGTGATTTCCACTCGTCAATTTATTAAAATTATAAATCCATGACAGATGTTTCGGCAGCACACTGCCTTCATCAGATGGTGTAAGCTGACTAATTTTCGTACAAACAATACAGAATATAAAATATAATACAAGTGCTGTTGTATAGAGAGCGATAGTAATCTCGTGTCAATAAGACTTATACACATTACACAAACATATAACGTAACATTATGTTTGTGTAATGTGTATAAGTCTTATTGACACGAGTTTACTATCGCTTTCTATACAACAGCACTTGTATTATATTTTATATTCTGTGTTGTTTGTACGAAAATTAGTCAGCTTACACCATCTGATGAAGGCACTGTGCTGCCGAAACATCTGTCATGGATTTATAATTTTAATAAATTGACGAGTGGAAATCACTAAAACTATTTTATGGTTTTATTTTTTACTATAATTTACAATGGATTTTGACCAAGTAAAGGCATCAAGCATTAATTATAAATGATAATTGGAGTTCCTGATTAGTTGAAATTAGCAACACGCGATAGATTTTTACAAAGATTAGCTTCAGATCGTGTACGGCTCCGCTAGAGTTGGTAGAATCCTGTAGAGATATTATCTAAAAATTGTATGACGTACTTGAAGATAACGTGATTATAGAAAAGTGAATTCAGTTAGAAAAACAGGTAGTAAAATTGTATAAATTGAGCCATTGGCATACAAGAAATGTAGCGCTAAATATGACGTATACGCTGTCCAAGTTTCATTCCAAAATGTTAATTAATATAGGAGTTATTTAAGAAAATACAAATAACACGTCTACACTCGCCCTCTCGCACTAAAAGTGCACTATGCATGAAAGAGAATAAATTTATGGATATTTTATATATAGCATGTAACTACCCATCTGTTATTTCACAACGTATTGCTAATTAACGAAAAATCAACAAAAACGATTTCAAACGTGTCTATTAACGTTATTAAACGTGTAACACTCATTTATTATGGCTTTTCACTGCACATTTCGTTGTAGAAATATCCCCTAAACCTATAACAAAAATTGTTTACATGTCCACAATGTTTTTTCTTCATAAACACATAAATAATATAAACTCCAATCAACAAAAAAAACAAACAAATGAAAATAAATAAATAGTACGTTCAAAACTTAAAATGGTCATTAATAACAGTATTAGATAGCTCTCATGTGACAAATGTATATAAAAACAAATAAACGTGGTAATAGTTTGGTTTCACTTACCCATTAATAAGCCATGACAAACAATTCGTGACTTCATATCACCTACTTTCAAGCATCAATCTTATTATTCCAACAAAATACATACATTCTCAAACATAACATTTTTTATTACATAATTTGCTTATAACAGTCATTCTTTAATATACTCAGATATACGTGAACAACTTTAGTTTTTGACATAATATTTTCGTAATGACGACGCATAGAATTTTCCAGTAGTGTTGTTTGTTACATGATTCACAACAATGTATTGTATTCTTCCCTACTTGTTGAAATAATAGGAATAGACAATTATACAATCTAAAGAACTTAGCCGCTGTATTATCAGCACTACGACCTACATTTAAAAATTTAATACCAACTCACCAACCTTAAATGTCTGAAGTTTATGCTCAGAATTAAATTTTTCTTTTCATTGCTCTGCATATTTCTTTATCCGATCTTTAGCATTCAAACACTTAATCTCATTTGCAATAGCTAATTTCTGAGTGGCGATACGTTTACCATATTCACTCAGTACACGCTTAGGTTGCTCAACGGATTGTAATTCTAATGGGGTATATCCAGTTGTGGTACTGTATTTAGCATTTATTGCGTGCTCGAAAAATTTGAAATATTCGGGCTACTTACTTTGATAAGTATTACAATACGTCCTGAGTATTACAATACTCAACTACCTATTGACTCTCTCGGCCAGATTCCCTTGAGGTCTTCTGATTGATGTCAACTCAGCTTGTATGTCTCTTTTTTCCAACTCAGTTTTCCACTATATATTTTGGAACTGTTTTCCTCAATAAGATAAAATCTTCTTGACATAGCCATATTTTAGAACATATTTATCAAAATAGCTTCAAGTACAGCCTCCGTCGTCGGTCTACCTACTGCTTACAGACACACATAATTGGTGATAGCGTTGATGCACACTGCTAGACACCTCATCCCCCGGATGCACGTTGTAGCGCTCCAAGGAAATCAATACACAAAAATTCATTTTTATTGTGAGTTACAGTGTTTCCCATTTTGCCGTACGTATGCTGATTTCGGCTCTTGGCATTTTGACAGGAGTTATAGATACACAGCATTGTCCTGATCTTCCTATGCATGTTCATTCAGATGAAGTCTTCACGCAGCGTCAAGTAGCATTTACACGCTCTTCCATGAGCTAGAGTATCTTGACATGCCCGAGTCAGATTCCCGATGATATGGTCAAGAATAATTATTTTTCATTGAACATCTATTAGCTTGTACAAAGTATTGTTGAAAATTTGGAAATTTAGACTTTCATTAATTTTAATTACGTTAATAATTTTTTTTTAATTTTATTATCCCGTTGTTATTACACGCTAATGCTTTTATGTATTGTTTTAAGTTCATTAGGTATTACATACTTCGCAGCTAAAATCTGGATTTCATTTCTATCACAAGAAAAATTCTCCTGTTCCACCGGTGGATAGCGACTCAGCGTATCAGCCATTTATTGTCACTAGCTTTACAATATTTCAAACTAAAATTATACTTTCGCATTACCATTATCCAACGGGACAAACAAGCGTTCAAGAGCTTACACTTTAGTACAAATGACAAAACCTGATTATCAGACAATATTTCGAAATGTTGACCTAATAAAGAATAGCTAAATATACTTACACAATAAACAATAGTTAAAATACCTTTTTCTAACGTGAAATAATTTTGTTCAGCAACTTTCAACGATCTATTTACATGTGCAATAACTTTATGCCTACCCTTAAACTTTTTTTCTGGTATAGAATTCCACAAATAGCGTAATCAGATGCGTGGCAGTTTAACACATAAGTTCCCTCCTTCTCGAGATGAAATAGGTGTAGATTTTGCGTAAACAAATCCTTGACTGCCTTAAATGCATTCTCGTGCCTTACCTTCCATCGCCATTTGGTATTCTTCCTGAGTAGTTCCAGCAAAGGTTCAATGGTTTAGCATAATCAGGCTTGAGTTGACGATAGTACCCAGATAATCCTAGAAATTCTCTGATTTCCTTGGCCTTTTTCGATGTTGAAAATCCGGTAATGTATTGAATTTTCTCAGGAACCGTACTAACACCTTATGGCGACATAACAAGAACTAAGAATTTAAATTGGGATTTTCCAAACTCGCATTTTTATAGTTCCCACTACGTTAGCCTGGAAACGTTTGGTGAACACTATATCAAGGTGTCTTAGGTGATCTTCGAAGGACTTATATATTACTAGGACATCGTCTATAAACACACTGGCAAAATCCTGAACCTCAGGTCTAAGTGCCAATTCCAAGCATCTCACCATGGTTGCGAGACTGGTAACCAACCCGAATGGAACTGTACCTTATATTGCTAGCATTTGTTTTGTACAAGAAAGCGGTAAATTTACGACTCTCCTCTGCTAATAACATTTACCAAAATCTACTTTAGAGGTCAAGATGTCACATATATCTAACATCTTGGTATTTAGTAAATATGTTTTTTGCGTTAGCGCACAATAAAACACTTTTGCGTGATGCTGTTTGAATTACGCATGTATAACATATTGTTATTTCATTATTTTTCTTCTTAACCACAACCATTGGGTTAGGAAATTACTGTCCGAATGTTCAATAATATCAATGTCCAGCATTTTTAATTTCTTTGTCAACTTGTTTTGATATTCGAGCGGAATAGGGTATATTTTACCCAAGAATTTACTTTCACCTGCGAATTTAATTTCGTGTGTGTATACACTAGAAGTAGAATGGTTGTTTTCAAACACTGCTTCATGTCTATTTAATACTTTGTCTAATTTATCTTATAGAACCTAAGTTATTAGCATTGTTGTTATTGTTATTGTTTTTGCTATTGTTATTGTTGTGAAACAATTTTATCGGTGATTTGGTTATTCCGATGCAATTCGACCCGGTTTCACTGTCAATGTCTGTATTACCTAACTGCACACTAAAGTTCTTATTAATAACCGTACGTATTATTTTATTGCTTTTAAAATCGACAATTGCATTTATTTTCCTTGGCGTATTAGTTCGTGAAATCACATAATAAATTTAATTCTTAATAACTAATACAGACACTTCTAACTGTATGCCTCGAGATACAATATGTATGTATGCCTGTGTGTTTACAATTTTTTGGTTATCAGTGGCGGTTTTACTTACTGTATAATTATAAGCAACCTCAGTACCTTTTCAAATCGCGCCTTGTTTTTATTTATAACATTTTCAGTAATTAATGATATTTACTCACCACTGTATAATAATACGTTACCAACACAATTATTTATCTTAGCTCTTAACACAGTTCACTTATTTACCAATTTATCACTATCTTTGGGTATATTTTACATCGCCATTACCATCATAAACAAGTTCACTGCGTATATCATTTGGGTATATGCCTGACAAGCAGTTGGCTTTTTTTAACTTTACCTATGCCAACACTGGATTTACGATACTCAGTGTGATGTGTTTTATGATTTTTGCACGGAGACACATGGAGATTATCAAGTTTAAATTCGGCAACAGACGCAATTTTATGTTTATTTTTATTATCGCCATGTTGTTGTGTGTATCCATAGTGAAAGGTTGTATGTGCCCCGTAACTTTTTTTCAGCATTCTTACCATCAACGGTTTCCTATTTTGTGAGCAATAATAGCAATTCCTCTAGTTTTAATACCTTGTGTACAATGTGTAATTACTGATACCTGCATCCTTCTGTTGAAGTGATGGGCCAGTTTGTTAACTATTCCAGCCTCCGACATCGTAAGTTCTAAGTGCGTTGCCTTCAATACCAATTGTACAAGGTATTTTTCTTGGAACCTTTATTTGGTACATATTTACCAAATTCCAGCTGCACACGTACCTTACGTTGCATCTCCTCATTCCAGTACCGTGCTCGAAAATGGTCCACTAAATCCTTGTGCAAGCGTACCTTATCTTGCACAATGCTAAACAATTCAGCAGCTGTACCTTTAAAGTGTCGTACAACCCAATTGATATTGTCGACTTCGCTGAGGTTGTCGTTCACTGCTCCCATATTACTCTCACATTGTTTCGGGAATTGCATGGGATTTTCAATCTCACTACCATAAATTTTATTTCTCTGTTCATCTCGTCAACAGCCTTATAATCATATGTGATCTAGTTGGCGGGTGTAGTGGTTTGTTGTAATCGACTCATTTGTAGTTTTAAATAATTTAATTGTTTCTCTTGACTGTTTAGTACAAATGACAAAGCTTGATTATCAGACAATATTTCAAAATGTTGACCTAATAAATAATACCTAAATTTACTTACACAACAAACAATAGTTAACATTTCTTTTTCTAGCGTGAAATAATTTTGTTCAGCACCTGTAAACGATCTATTTACATGCGCAATGACTTTATGGCCACCCTTAAAATTGAGCTGGTATAGAATTCCACAAATGGCGTAATCAGATGCGTCGCATTTTAACACATAAGTTCCCTCCTTCTCGAGATGAAATAGGTGTAGATTTTGCGTAAACAAATCCTTGAATGCCTTAAATTGCCATAAGGCAGTGACTGCCTCACTATTCATAGTTTTTCGTTTACAGTTTATAATTTATAGCATATAGTTTGGAGTTTTCAGTTTATAGTTTGTAGTTTGTAGCGCGTAGTGTGTAGTTTATTAGTTTATAATTTATAAACTATGTAGTTTATAGTTCTTAATTTGTAAGTTTTAGTTTATAGTTATTACTTTATAGTTTAATTTATGATTTATAATTTTAATTTTAATTTATAATTTCAAATATACAATTTAGATTTAAATTTATAATGCAAATTTATAATTTCAAATATATAATTTAATTTTAAATTTATAATTTTAAAATTCTAATTTACAATTTATAATTACAAATTCAATTATAATTAATAACTTAAATTTATAATTTAAATTTAAATTTATAATTTAAATTTATACAGTTACACCTTAAATTGAAACTTATATTTAATATTTATAATTTAAAATTTAAATTTATAATTTAAACATTAAATATAGCAATTTAAATTTATAATTTGAAATACAATTTATAATTTTAAATTTCAATTCATAATTTTACATCTGAATTTATAATTTTAAGTTTAAATTTTTAATTTGAAAATTATATTTTATAATTATAAATTTTAAATTTGTAATTTATAATTTATAAATTATAATGTACATTTTATTACAATTTATAATTATAATTATAATTTATAGCATATAGTTTGTGGTTCATAGTTTATCCTTCACAGTTTATAGTTTACAGTTTATAGTTAATAGCTTATAGTTTGGAGTTTTCAGTTTATAGTTTGTAGTGTGTAGTTTGTAGTTTATAGTTTATAATTTGTAGTTTGTAGTTTATGGTTCTTAGGTTATAGTTTTTAGTTTATAGTTATTTCTTTATAGTATAATTGGTGATTTATGATTGTAATTTTAATTTATAATTTAAATTTTAATTTATATTTTTAAAATTATATTTTATAATATTATATTTATAACTTATAATATCTAATTTCCAGTTTATATTAGGTAATTTATAATTTACAAATTACATTTTATTACAATTGATAATGACAATTGTATTTTATAATTAGTAATTTATAGTTTATAATTGATAATTTATAGTTTGTGGTTCACAGTTTATCGTATACAGTTTATTGTTTATAGTCTGTGGCTTATATCTTGTAGTTTATAGTTTAAGGTTTTTAGTTTTTAGTTTACAGTTTATAGTTTGTAGTTTATATTCTATAGTTTATAGTCTACAATTAACAGTAAACTGTAAAGTTTGCAGTTTACAGTCTACATAATTTGTAGTCTGTAGTTTATAGTCTATTGTTTATAGTTTATGGTTTACAATTTATAATTAACTGTTATCTGTTAGATAGCTGTAGTTATAATATATTACTATACTTTTAGCCGTATTAATTTATAGTAATTTTCGTTGTTAATATTTTATAAGTGTATATATAAAATTTAGAATATCTAACAGTTATCAAAATTAAAGAAAGTGTTTAACATTTTTTATATTTTATAGAGTTTTTATAATGTCACTTTACTGGACTTTACTGTGTAAAGTTGGATTCACCCGGACGGTCTCGGGGGTTGCCCCTGATTCCATACCGGCCGTTGTTCTTTTAAGCTGGAATGTCAATTTCAAGGTTTTCTCGTGTGCGTTTTGTTACTCTAACAATTTTTCCGGAATTACTTTATTCGATACGATCTCGGGATAGGGTAATTTCTACGAACGAAACAAGCCTCATCGTCCACTTCAATCTATTGTGTGTATACATATGTAATTCTGGGTTACTCCCTAATTTTGTTATAGTTTTTTTAAATCAATAACTTGATGCGGATTTAATTTATTTGTTTAAATAATTTAGTTTCTTTGGTTTTAATTTTAATGTCGGAGCATTGTACAGATACACTTTTGTCGTTTTCGTTATCGCCACCTCATTCAAAGCCAGCTGATATGGTTTATCGCTCACAATTAAAAATCAACGTATTGTTATATAAGCATATCTGAGTGTGTAACCGTAATAATTGATCAACCCTAAACACAAAATTATAAACATTTTTTTAATATTATTACGGATGCGTTTATTTCCAGATCATGGTACTTCAACTTTTATATACTTCACGTTTAAGAAGTGTTTAATTTCTCTCGGCAGCTGCCGAAATTTATTTCTGATTTATTTTTTGGTAGTATCGGAGTGTTCTAAAGGTACTTATTCTTATTGTTAATAACATTTTTGCTAATTTCTGATATTTTCCTTCCGTGTCAAATAGTGTTTTTGTGTTTTTATATTGTTTTGATCTGCAATTAATATCAGGCAAGAAGCATTAAGTTCTGGATTTAAAGTGCAGTCATCATCTTTCCAAACAACGTTTCCTGAATATCTTTTGGATATATACCACTAACATTAACACAGCCATTTTTAAGACAAGTTATCTTCTTACTGGAATCACTGTACGACAACTAATTTTGTTATTCATGTTAATGAATATCAGTACTTGTACTAGTATACATTTTGGTCTTTAGCACTTTTGTCTGTTTTTTAAACACTCTGCTTTAACGTTAAACTTTAAAGATTCTTGTATTGCAGTTAAGCACTCATTATTATGTATCATTTTTTATAACCAATAAAAGAACTTATCATCCTTAATTTATGCACATTCTTTTACTACTTATTTATCGGGCTCACCTACTTGATCCACACGTTACGGGCGCTATTTTCCCTTAAAGTTAACAAGTTTGAAACTGACTGCACTTGCACCATTATTTTTGTTCCAGTGTGTTAATACAGCTATTGGTTACTGTTTTTTTTTCGTATAAAACGTGTACGGTTATACATGAAAATTGTGAGTTTGAAATTATATAAATTATGAAATATTTGATACTAAGCAAAATTAAAAAGAGCCTTTGAATTTTTTTTTACTTTACAATGGTTTTTCATAATTTCACTTTCCTGTACTTTGTTGGGTTAACTGGATTTGTCCGGACGATCTCGGTGGTTTGTTCTTGCTTCCACACTAGCCGTTGTTCTCTAAAGCTGGAATGTCGAATTTAGGGATTCCTTGTAGGCGTTGTTTCCGTTCAAGTTGCTATTGGTTTAGTCCTTGTTGACAGCCATTGGTTGTTGAAGATCTCGAACGCCGTGCTTGATTTCGTGGTTTAATTCAGCCGCTCCCTTGACAATCCACTCCGACTTCCCAGGGAATATGAGACACTCTTTTTAGAGACTCTGAAAGACTATATAGAGGACTGTGTAACTTACGGATTACCCCTGCTTTTATAGATTAATGCCAGTAAAGTGATTGTTACATGATAGTACATTCTAGATTGTCCGAGAAATTGACCACATGCTGCTAAAAATAGACTCCTTGCTTCTAATTGTCGTATTGTTAATTATTATCTTCGCATAATTCGTTACGCACAGAACATTTACTCACTTTCATACTGCACTGCACTGCTGTTTTTTATTGTTTATTAACGTCTTAAACTAAGTTAACATCCAGTAACGTCCACACCTCTTTGCACAGGATACCAAGTAAGGCTTATTGTAAATATGCCCCATATATTCACAGATAGTGTTTTCAATACGCGTGCACACAAACACACACACACACACACACACTCGCACACAACCACACCTATTACATATATTGCAGCGTTACAAGTATTATAAAAATATACACAAATGCAATACCATGTACTCAATGCAACTATGAAGTGTATCACACCGGCCAGGTCGCAGGATTTTTTATTCTCGTTGCGTCAAGTATACGTAGTAGCACAATAATTTAATAATTTTCAAAGAGGAGTGAGATGTTGATGACATGAAACAATTAATTAAAACCGTTTCAAAATAATCATTCTATGATTTATTAATATTAATAGAAAATATAATTGTTTATTCATCACTTGCGTACTGCCGACGTTACCGTTGCGTATGTGTGTGTGTGTGTCCCCTAAATCCTGAGAATTTGATGATGATTATCCTGATGCTGTGTTCTTTGTCTCTACGGTTTGTTGATTGTGATGGTCCAGAGTTCCTCCATAAGTCTTGGTGTGTGTTTGTAAAGATGTTCGGTCGGTCGGCAGACCAGCAGCGTGACGTTGGGTGAAGATATCTGGAGTCTGACATCGCCCTAAAATTGCCGTGGTATTTATACTGGACGGCGATCTGACAAGTCCAGGACTGTTTTCGACCTGTTAGATACTGTCACTTCGTGCAAAGCATCCTTTTAATTACAAATCATTTTTTGGTTCATTTTCGCAATTTCGTAAACATACTCGTAGCACGAGCGATATCATCGTTTGCGTAATTTTTTCTGGTCACTCATATATAACACACTTATTAATTACTATTTAATTACACTAATAATTAACATTAAATTACTAACCGTCTTTATTATTGCACATTTCTGCAATAATTTTTTCATCACCATATTCGTTAAAAATTCCTTAACATAATTGTGACTTTATAATGCAATTGTCCTAACTAGTGCACTAATAATGAGTTTAATAACTAGGCAATTGTCCTAGATGGAGAAAAAATTACTGAGCCCAGAGTAACAGGATTTGCAATAAAACAATCATATAACAGAAACAGCATTTTATTGGTGTTCTCTTTTCATTATAATACATGATATTATTCCACAGCATTTCGTTTGATAGACAAATTTTTATGGCTGCATACATATATTTATACCTGCATTGTAACAATGAGAATGAACGCAACCCCCCCCCCAGACAATTGATTACCTTTAACACAAATAAAATTAAATCACTATATATATATATATTCACAGGACCCTTTTACAATTATATATTTTAATAATTATAAATTTGATACAGGTATAAATGTGCACTTTCTTTCAAATTTTAAAACATGAATACTTATATTGCTCATATCAGCCCCTCACTTTAGTTGTATCAAAGGTTATATATATATATATATATATATATATATATATATTACTATAATACTTATAACTATTTTACCTCAAGATGTATTTTTTTTTTTTGAGGTAAAATAGTTATAAGTATTATAGTATTATATACATCAAGAAACGGACTGTAGCAGAAAGTGAATGAAATATATATATATATATATATATATATATATATATATATATTGCGACAGTACAAATAAGTGATGTACTGAGCATTGAATATAAAAATTTAAATTTACCTAATAAACTGTAAATAATTAATAATATATTAGAAATAAGCATGTCAGGGATTGCAAGCTTGGCTCAGACAAAAATATGAACAGGTGTTTCGACCTGAATCGACGTGCACACACACACAAATGTAACTGAAAGTGTGTACACCAGTATTTTGCTAGTGTGTGTGAACGCAGGTCTATGCAGGCGAGTTTACCACCCCAAGATGAATAATTGCACAATTACTGTTTTTCTGTAATTATTCATAAACTATAATTAAGAATTAAAATCCAAAACCACAATAAAATGTAATAAAATTTACTAAATACTGTGTACGAAAACCACGCGAAAGTGCCACACCGTACGAGTGTAATAGTGAAATAACTGTGTACAAATCGAAAGGGTTAAGTTGCAATGTCCAAAATTACAGTGAACATGTGTTGTAAAAATAGTTATAAGATAAGTATAAGAGTATACTTACAGGACTCTGCAATTCGCAGAAATATAAGAAATAGCGAATTTGACAAAGAGTGGGGGAACTGAATCCAGAGACAGTTTCTGACATGTCGATTTCGTACCACTGCAGGTGTCGACCAAGACATGGTTATAAATAGGACACGCAAGCTACAGTGGTTCTCTTTCTTAAATCATCCACGGTGCAGCGGGAGCTTATGCCCGTCCGCACGGCGTATTTATTTTTTTGTAAATAATTTAAATTTTCCAGTTACATACAACTATGTAACTAAGTTGTAAAGACAATCATTTTAAATAATAACAGCAGTACATAAGAAGAATTACATAAGAAGATCCATTGACGTCAGAAACAGCACGAGGAGAGTTCCAGAGAGTGATACGACGCTGGACAAGAGGAGAGTTCCAGAGAGTGATTCGACGCTGGACAAGAAGAAGTGATACGACGCTGGACAAGAGGAGAGAGAGACAGCCGACGCTGGACAAAAGGAGAAGAGAGACAGCCGACGCTGGACAAGAGGAGAAGAAGAAAGAGGACGCTGGAGTGCGAGACGAGGACGAATACAGATGGATCAAAATGATCGAGTATGATTGACGACAATAAGGTGATAAACAACTTATTTATATCTTAATCGTACAATGAACTCAAAGACAATTAAAAACATTTCTATTTTATTTAAAAGTAAGAGCCAATGTTTCCTGTAAAGTAGAATTAATATCATAGATGTTTTAGAAATACGATTAACGTAACAAGAGCTCAAATCAACATGAAATAAAATGAATACAAAGCATTTAAATGAAAACAATTAGTATTTGAGATAAAACAGTACTGAGAAACAAGAAATAAATTCAATAACTATTAATTTTGAGTACATTACAGTATATAAAAAGAGATTTAAATATTGATATTTTGAAACACATTAATTGACTGAGTAGTCTGAAAATGAGATTTTTCTTGAATACAATAATTAGTAGAATAGAATATTTAGTCAGTAAGGATGTATATAGCATAAGCCTTACGGCATAATAACAAATAATAACGAATGTTTTAAATCGAAGTCAGTGCCAGGTGCACAATTTTTAATAATATCAAGTAAATTTGAAATACCGTTACAAGTTACATAGAGTTCTTATTGCAGATAACCTGAAACCCAATTTAAATGTTATATTGTTACGTAATTTGCCAATCTTGAACGTGAGACCGGTCACGCTAAATTTGTGTATATGTATATGTATTTATGTATATGTATTGTTGCATATTTGGCTCCCAAAGAACGTGGGGCTATACAAATTAAAGAACATATAAAAATTCTCACACATAAATACGTTGCATATATTTGGCGCTCCAAGATCGTGGGGCTCCGCAAAAACAAATAAATTTTTATTTGCAACGTTAAATACGTTGCAATATATTGCGACAATACAAGCATAGGCTGTAATGGCATATATAATATAAAATAAATATTTAATTTAATTTTAATAATATATAGTAGACAAGCAGGTGTGCTATTGGAAGCTGGCTCACAAACAGGAGTCAACACGCAGGATCACGCGATTACCGCTGCATGTGTGTATACAAGTAAATAGTGTGTGTGTGTGTGTGAAGCCTGTTTGTTCCTGAAAGTTTGAACCCTCGCCCCAAGTCAATGCTATATTAAGAGTATATTTAATATTAAGCAAACCATAAATGTTAGCGAGAAGGTAAAATCTTTTAAAAATGTGTAAAAATCAGACACAAGTGCAGTGCGAATTTTACGTAATTCGGGCAATCAGTGCGAATCCAGTTCGATTTTTAAAGCAATATAATTACACTAGTGGTGCGAGCATCACGATAATTGCACATCACATAGGTAATTAAATTAGACAATATTTTGTCGCCGTAAAATCAGAGTTAAACAGTGCGATTGGCGAAAAAATGCAATTATGTGAAACAGGACGGGAGTGGGGACTATCACGCCATGGTTCAACTGTCGACAGGCTAATTCCTGAATCGGCAGCTGCAGTTTTCTTGGTGAATATAAATAGAAGCCCAGGAGAGCTAATCTCTCTCTTCTAACAGTGTTCATTCGTGGCGGAACGCTATGTCCGTTCACGACACGAAATTTTAATTACTTCGGAAAGAGTTAGACGATATATCTAACACCAATAAGACTTTTTCTTAATCATAACTTGTAAAGTAATACGATAAATATTTCGATTTATCATAATAATGGAAAACACTAATTAAAAAGTAACGTAGGTCTACAAGTTATCTACATCTAGAAGCACTACTCCAGACCGAGGACGAGAGCACTACATGGCATAATTTCCAGACATAAAGGACGAGTCATCGGACTTCCGAGAGGACCCGGAGGACGAGGAAAGTATTCAGTACTTCCAAGAGGACCCGGAGGGCGAGGAGAGGGTCCAGGACTTCAAGACTACGCAGGAGTCACAACATCAGGGACTCAGGACCAGGACAGGGTATGCTGAGGAACCGCTACAATTAAGGTGAAAGAAAGCCATTTATTCCTCATAACAAAAAACTTGATCAAAAATTGATAAACATTGTCAAAAGAAAGACAATAATTTCAACAAGTGTAACTTATAACTTATAGATTTAAATGTCTTGTATAAAAATTATAGCATAATTTTTGCAGTAATAATTTATTGAAAATACGTAAATATAAATTGTAGAGTAATTATGAAAGCATTGTAGAGAAATTATGAAAACATAATTTTTGTAGTAATAATTTATAAACAAATATTTAAATTTAAAATTGTAGAGAAATTATGAAGGCATAAGTTTTGAATTGATAATGATTGAAAATATTTTAATATACATGTGGAAGAATCAATTAGGTTTGTTCAAATGATGAACAAATAGGTAACTTAGTTAAATATTTTTATATTGAAAGCACACATTCAGACTGAGTAGTCGAGACAGTATAACATAAGGAAGAAATTTTTTTATTTAAAATTAATAATATTATATCTATGATATAAGCTTTATGCTGGCGATGAGATTACAGCAAACTAAGAAACTTTGAAACCATGTATAATGAATATCGTATGACGAAGTAACCATTATTTATATTATTTCTTGATATGATTGTTTAGATTAATAAATGGGAACATTTTGAATTTCCTAAAAAGGCTACCATTATTATAATTACACCTGAACCCCTAATTACACGTACACGTTCTTAGAAATGTTATTTACTGTTGTATAATTTTATCGCTCATGAGCGTGCGCACGACACACTTACATTTTATAACGTTGTATCGTTGTGTAAAATTGTCGCCCGTCAACGTGTGGCACGACACGCCTACATTTAATAAATAAATGTTTACTCTATTGTTAAATGTGTGCATAGGATTTATGTATAATAATTGATGTGTATTAATGAATATTTTTATATGTGTTTAATTGTGTTGTGCATATTGTATTGTAATAACGCAACTGGTTCCCACCCCAACATACTGGTGTAATTTTCATATAAGTAGATAAGAATAAAGAAATAATAATAACGAAACAATAAATAAATACAATTAATAAGTCGGTTCCATAAAAATAATATTCTTAATATTATAAATAAATATTTTAATAATTATTCAATATTGCCGAACCAGGAGGGTTGAATCTAGAAGCATTTAAAAATTCGATACTAGCAATGATAGACGATTTAGTCATAAAACAAGCCGAAAATTTTAAAGAAGAGTTAAAATAGGGGAATATCAAGCAAATAAAAAAATAGATGAAATAAATACCAAACAAACAGAAAGTTTAGAAAATAGATTAGAACAACAATTTGAGAATTCTAAACAAGAAACAATAAGAATACTGAAATTTAGAAGAATTGAAGAATGGTAATCTTGAAAAAAACAACGTATAATAGACAATAATACACAGTTAACCGAAAAAATTGTTGATACCAACCTACGTATTGACACGATCACAGACAATATCTGTGAAATAATTGATAAACAAACGGAGCTAATATGTGAAAGGATGGTATGGGAAGAAATCATAATAGTTGAAAATAAGTTTGTAATTAATAACGATAATCATAATGATGTAATTAACGTTAAGGATGAGGAGAAAATAAAGGTTAATAAAACGTACCTTATTAGTAGCGATATCCCAATTGTGAGACACACACACACTAATAGATCACATAAGATAAAAACACGTGTGAAGTACAATAATTATCACTGTAACGAAAAACGTCGTACTATACGAAACCATACGCAAACTTGTGAGAAATATGATGTTAGATATACGCACGATAATTATAAAGCAAACGATAATTATAACTGTAATTATAATAACTATGGTGAGTATTATCATAAACGACGAATCAGAAAAACGTCGACAGCTGATCAGGTAAGTTCACTCCACCGAACTAATGAGAAAGAGCGAAGCGGTTGTAAAGAGAGAAGGAGGGGACATTTTGTGTTGTCAACAAGTAAGATGAAAACGTTGCCCTATAAACAGGTGACTTCCACGATCAAAACAAACGTCGTAGCCGTAAAATGGGACGTTAACAATGAGGGTGCGAGACGGAAATAACTGTACACGTCGGCTAATATACGTCCGGGCGACGACGGACAATGCAACGGTTATAATGAGGGATGTAAGATCAAACGACACACCGAACTCAGAACTCAATACACGAAAGGGGTGAATAATTAATTTTTAATGAAAAATAATATTACTATTAATTATTAATAATAACAAAAGGAGTTAAATTAATAAGAAATAATATGTGTAAAAAGATAAGAGAATGTAATTAAGAAATGTTATTTATTAAGGTTATGATTGCAAATAAAAAGAAATATTAGTGGAAACAAATAAGGAATTAAATAATAAAGAATGTTATGCTAAATAAATGTATGTTCAAAGAGAGGTAGGAAATGTATTATAAATGGCAAGGAATGTAAATGTTAATGTTAGTGTAAGGAAAGATTTTGTAAAGGAATGTTATTATCAATGTTGTTAGTAATATGAAGAAGGATTAGAGATGAGCAATAAATGTATAATTATCAGGACGGCTGATCAAGCGAAAACTTCATGGAAATGCAAGCACACAGAAGAAAGCGAGAGTGAAAAGTCAAAAAGGGCAGAGACTACTTAGAAATTAGGACTACGAGTAAAATATCGTTGTTTTTTAAGGCAGTTCATCTGTAACTGATCATGTGACACACTACAAGCTAAAAGAGTATTCTGTTGCGGAAGTGTATTTCAAGTAAGAATGAAGAAAATTGTTAGCGATCAGAAAGGTAATGTTAAAGAAATGTAATAAAAGGTAATGAAGGTTAATGTAGTATATAAGTAGTGTAAGAATGATAAAGAATGTTCATGTAAGAAAACGGTTATAATAAAGTATGGTAAGAATGTAAAAGATAATATAAAATTTCAGATTGAAGAATGTCATAATATGTTAAGATACAAAATATTTACCAATGCAAGAATGCCAGTTCACTCAGAACGTTTTACATGTAAAAATAAATAGGTCCCGGAACCAGATGGAAGGAGAACAATGGGAAGAAGCAGCTACGTTTATGCATTGTTAGCAACTCGTAGGGAGGGGAGATAGGAACTAGACTTGTTTTACCCTTCAACTAAGGGAATTTGAACAATTGATATTCATTATCATGGATAGTAGTATATAAATACAAATAAAAAATATATATATATAAGTAATATAAAATAAAAATATATAAGATGTCTAATGATAAAAAAAAAATTTTAATAACTAAATTTATTAAAATTTTTTTTAACAAGTAGAGGAATAATGAATACAATACAAGCATAGGCTGTAATGCGCATATATAATATAAAATAAATATTTAATTTAATTTTAATAATATATAATATACGAGCAGATGTGAAATTCGAAGCTGGCTTGCAAACAGGAGTCAACACGCAGGATCACGCGATTACCGCTGCATGTGTGTATACAAGTAAATAGTGTGTGTGCGTGAAGCCTGTTTGTTCCTGAAAGTTTGGAGACCCCAAGTCAATGCTAAATTAAGAATATATTTAATATTAACAAAACCATAAATGTTAGCGAGAAAGTAAAAACTTCTAAAAATGTGTAAAAATCAGACACAAGTGCAGTGCGAAATTTACGTAATTCGGACAATCAGTGCGAATCCAGTTCGATTTGTAAAGCAATATAATTACACTAGTGGTGCGAGCATCACGATAATTGCATATCACATAGGTCATTAAATTAGACAATATTTTATCGCCGTGAAATCCGAGTTAAACAGTGCGATTGGCGAAAAAGTGCAATTATGTGAAATAGGACGAGAGTGGGGGCTATCACGCCATGGTTCAACTGTCGACAGGCGAATTCCTGAATCGACAGCTGCAGTTTTCTTGGTGAATATAAATAGAAGCCCAGTAGAGCTAATCTCTCTCTTCTAACAGTGTTCATTCGTGGCGGAACGCTGTCTGTTCGCGGAACGCTGTCTGTTCGCGACACGAAATTTTAATTACTTCGGACAGAGTTAGACGATATGTCTAACACCAATAAGACTTTTGTTAATCATAACTTGTAAAGTAATACGATCAATATTTCGATTTAATATAATAATGGAAAACAGTAATTAAAAAGTAACGTAACAAACAAATCGTCAGTGGTCTACAAGTTATCTACATCTAGGAGCACTACTCCAGACCGAGGACGAGAGCACTACATGGCATAATTTCCAGGCGTAAAGGACGAGTCATTGGACTTCCAAGAGGACGAGGAGAGGATCCAGGACTTCCAAGAGGACCCGGAGGGCGAGGAGAGGGTCCAGGACTTCAAGACTACGCAGGAGTCACAACATCAGGGACTCAGGACCAGGACAGGGTATGCTGAGGAACCGCTACAATTAAGGTGAAAGAAAGCCATTTATTCCTCATAACAGAAGACTTAATCAAAGATTGATAAACATTGTCAAAAAAAAGACAATAATTTCAAAAAGTGTAATTTATAACTTAGAGATGTAAATGTCTTGTATAAAAATTATAGCATAATTTTTGCAGTAATAATTTTTTGAAAATACGTAAATTTAAATTGTAGAGTAATTATGAATGCATTTTAGAGAAATATGAAAGCATAATTTTTGCAGTAATAATTTATAAAAAAATATTTAAATTTAAATGTTTGAGAAATTATGAAAGCATAAGGTTTGAATTGATAATGATTGAAAATATTTTAATATATATGTGAAAGCATCAATTAGATTTGTTCAAATGATGAACAAATAGTTATCTTAGTTAAATATTTTTATATTGAAAGCACACATTCAGGCTGATTAGTCCAGACAGTATAACATAATAAAGAAATGTTTTTTATTAAAATTTAATAATATTATGTCTATGATATAAGCTTTATTTTGGTGATGAGATTACAGCAAACTAAGAAACTTTAAACCATGTATAATCAATATCTTATGACGAAGTAATCATTATTTGTATTATTACTTGAAATGTTTGATTAAATTAATAAATGGGAACATTTTGAATTTCCTAAGAAGGCTACCATTATTATAGTTACACCTGAACCCCTAATTACACGTACACGTTGTTAGAAATGTTATTTACTCTTGTATAATTTTATCCCTCATGAGCGTGCGTCCCAAACACTTGCATTTTATAACGTTGTTTTGTTGTAATATATATATTACAAAGCTACCTTTTATCTAACACTCTTATCTAAAATTTTGAATGATAGATAAAACGTTACTTACCCGTGAGATTACTTTACCTGGGCGCCAGAACAAATCCCAGATATTAATGACACGGTTCCAGCTTAGCTCAGAGCAGAGAGACACAAATTTCTCAGGATTCGTTCAGTGATTGTGGATTCAAGGGGAATCGTTACAAATAACACTTTAAAATTGGCTTGATTATGTTTAATTAAAGTTTTAGTTATTTTTAAACTCTTGAAAATGTTAATTGTAGGACTTATTGCTACCCTAACACTTATAATTAACGAGTGTGTGTGAAAAGTAAAGATTAAGACGTTCAAACGACCTATTGCTCTTATCTGGTTGAATTAAGAGATTGATATCTTCCAAACCAGTGATAAAGAACAGGTCTACAATAATTTGTACGTTCAATACTACACCTCACTTTCCATTCTACACTCCTATTCTATGTTATGACTAATCTTACACATTAAATACAAAGTGTGTGATTCTTAGTGTCTTTTAAAAGTTGTTTATTACTTTTTATTATTTGTTTAGTGCTTATTTCATTGATCAATGAATCTATTTCTTACTGTTTGATGCGTCGACCGAAGATAGGAATCCGTAGAGTTCCTCCTTTTGATGGTTTTGCACAGAAGAAAAGATGTTGATCAATCCGGTAGAAAGATGCTCTGGCAATTACAGATGCTGTCGCTCTCTGTTGCTCAGGTCACATCACGGCTGAATATTAATTAATTAATTGAAATAATTAAGGTTGTTTTACACAGCGAGAGTTGTTGAACGGTACTAGTTCATCTTCACTGCGGACTACTTCTCGAATTTCGCACTTAAATACAACTTTGCGTGATTGAAAAATTCCTGCACGTAATTTATACACGACTAGCGCGTTGAAGATTCGATCGAAGAGTAACGCTACCCCTCGGTTTGAGTTGGCGTCTGTTTTAAATACGGGCTTCTGATTGGTTGTTAAAATAAATCATACGTTTTTCCAGTCTCGACAATCTCTAACAGGTCGAGCACACACCCCATGACAGGTTTGAAACGGGAGAGAATTTCTACTCAAAATCATACTTCCTGTGTTTGCAAATTGATCGATTACAGGTATTTGCAAATGTGTTTTCAAAGATCTCACCACAGAATATTGTTGCTTAGGTCTTTATCTGTGTGTGTGTAAAAACACCTAATTCCTACATAGCATAATTCTCTTGTTATTCATTTTGGCGTTCGTATTCCGTATAACTTCTTCAATTGTTAATTACATTAACTGAGATTGCGGCTACTTATAAAGCTTAGCTTGCTGAACACAATGCTGTTTTTAGAATTACTCTATATTTATTAGTTTGTAACTTATTGCGGTTGAACGGATAATTTGATTTGAGTAAAATTTCATGTTCGTACCAGTAGCGGACGTCGCTGTGACGAGGTTAGAGTGAGATGGCTGCGATTGTACGCTCTCCCTCTCTTGCTTACGCTGCTATACTCGTACAGTCTAACACTTTCATATAACGCTCAGATAGGACGCTAATATGAATCGTTATATATACTGTGCCGCACTTTGTTCGGGCCATGAGAGGCGGTAGCCGAGACGGGTGATGTGTTTTTAAAACGAGCGGGTTCCTGACGTCACGCAGTGCCACTGCATCGCGTTGTCACTCCGTATGTAGACGGTTTGTTGTGTGGTGACGATATTCAGTCCGCTGGCACAGCTGTGATCTGCGCAAACCTGCATTGGTAAAATCTTCGTGGTTACACATTTCCATCAAATCATCCTCATTTCTGTTTGAACCCTCAAGTAGGTTGCCTGCTCTCGGCTGACGGCACTCATCGGTTCAGACTTCGTTGCTCTTCTCTATGAGAGGCTAAATAAAGTTCTGCTCCAGGTACGTATTATTTAACGTGGTTCTAAAATATTTTAACCCCAAAATATAATTTGTCTGTGTTTCAGCTTTAATGGTAATCGATAACTTGTGTGTGCGTGTGTGTCAGTTTTCAATTTGGGCATTAAAGCAAATTAGAAATTAACTCAGTATGGAATTAATGTACCTGGTTAAATTGATTTCAGTAATGAAAATGATAATAGATATCTTGCACCCTGCTGTTTTTTTTGTGTCATTAATAATCATGACACATACAAGAATATTAATAATCATATAAATAATAATAATAGTAATATTAATAATAATATTAAAATTAAGATAAGTCAAGAATATATATAAGTATATATATATAAGTATTTATATATCTTAATATAGTCAAGAATATTAATATTAATTTTGTGTATATTAATAATCATACATAGAAGAATAATGTCCTGAATGAAATAGTTAAACATAATTAGTGGTTAAATGAAATAAGGCACAGCTGGTGGTTCAATCCAGATTAATACGAATAAGTGGTGATGTGTTTATAGTGGCTGTTGAAGCATTAGAGTGTGTGTTAGCAATTTAATAATGATGGCGTATGTTTGCGAGCTGTGGTGAGATCAGGTTCCTTATGACACCCTATACAACTCATTACCTGTCACAGATGCTCGAACAAGGGCGAGATGGGTGTCGGGTGTAGACGTCCAGCTGTCCACCCTTCTGGCAGAGACGACCCTTAAGCCATGACATGCCGTCAGTCGAGATTCACGCACACAGACACACTCGTCGAGGTACTCTGTCCCAGGACTTATTGGTGTGATCAAGACTCTACCGATTAACTAAGGTTTACTTAAGTACACCGGACGATCCAGGTGGGACCATTTTCTTATTTTAATAATCTCTCCAACTACCACTACACTATGAATCCACAGAAGCTCCCAGAAGCAGACTCATGAGGCCGCGATTAATTGCTAAAGTTCTGCAAAAACTCTCATGTTAAGTTCTGTGCCTACATGTGTGGACCTTATATAATTGAGTCTTATGCAAACTATTATATCATCTTATACTATGTAAGAAAATTGCACACACACACAGGCTCTGCTCTAAGTTAATTTTTTTATTGAGTTAAATCTATTCGAGAGTTAGTTATTTTCTGCTTGTTCAGGTCATTCGGTCATGGCAGAATTCCGGACTAGAGGGGGCTGTCTAATTTCTTTAAGTGTTTAAACTATTTTCATGATCACATACGCGGAATTGCTTCATTAATATTGAAGTGGTAGTTGATTAATATTTTTGAGTCTCTGGTTTGGTTGGGGGCACTTGCATTTCCCGTGTTATTTACATCGACATATTGATGATGCTTAACTGAGAATTACCAAATTTGCCTTGTTATATATATTTGTCTATTTATTTATTCTTTTTGCAATGGGGTTATTGTGAGGGGTTTAGTACAGAAATGGTGGATGTGTGTTATATATGTTGTGTCTGTGTTTGTGTGTTATTTTCACTTTTTGAGGGGAATGTGTTAGAAATTATGATATCAAAAATGTGCTTACAAAATTACTAAAAGGCTAGCCTCTTTAATTTCACCTTATATAGCGTTCAAAGATTAGTAAATTTCAATTTTACTTGTGAACAAGATTATTGCAAGAATTAAATTGGATATAGCATGACAGGGTCTATACAATTTATATCTATATTTGAATTCACTCAAAAACTTGTGCTGTGAAGAACACTGACATATATATATTGTAGTTAAATTCTACCTATGGTTTTACTCATTGTTGAGTTTACAACTTGTAATGTCATGTAAATCCTTCCAGGCCAAATAAAGTTCACGCTTCTTTGTTAACAGAGTTTTTCATTTGCAAGTCCTGTCATTCACCTGGGGACATGTCTGTAATTGTAGCTTGGGTCTGTGCACACTTATGCTTCCTCTAGGTTCACCACCTAGTTCTAAATATTATGTATCTCCCCTATACAAGAAAAATAATAAAAATAAAATAAAATAAATAAAAAAAATCCAAAAAAAATTACAAAAATACTTATAAAATAAAAGGGGAGTTTCAATACCCCCACTAGGTATAAAAAATTGATTATTTTAAGAAATCATTAATTTTTTTCTTAATGTATCGTTTTACCCTAATTAAAATTTTGCACATAATCTTTCGCAATTTTGGTTTTTCCCGCACAAAACTTGTACTAATAAGATTTTCCTTACATCTATCTTATAACTAAAGATTACAATTTGTTACTTAACCTAACATGGTATACACATATTGGGAATTTATATGACCATAATGCTTTAATCACAATTGTTGCTCAATTAATGTCAGTAATTTAAACAACAATACTAACATTTATTTAAATAAATTTTTCTTTTATTATTATTAATAATATTGATTCAAACAATTATAAATTTATTTTATTTGACCATGTTTGATTCACATACCTTATTGGCTCAATCTATTATTTCTTTATGGGTCAATATTTTGTCTATATTTCCTCCTATGGGAACATAGCTTATATAGCTTACCTCCATATATAGAAAATCCTGGTTTGGAGTTGGTAACGGCACTTCTCCAAGCTACACTAATCCTAGGGTCTTGTTGTTGATGGGTCCCTATTTCCTTAAGTCGTCTAACTACTTCAGGATTTGTTATATGCTTTACCGCGTAAATACCAATATCATTGCTACTACATTTAATGTTATCTGTTTCCATGTTGTTTTCTGATGGTGGATTTCTACTGAGTGCATCTGCTACCAAGTTGTCTTTCGCTTTACAATACTGTATTTCAAATTGATACTCTTGTATAGCCAAGATCCAACGAGTCAGACGAGCACCTAGCAATTTACACTTTAATAAAAATACTAACGCCTTATTGTCGGTGATTATAGTAAGTTTAGAACCCAGAATATATGTTGAAAACACAGCAGACGAAATGTGCTTCTTCTGGTCGGTTTTGGCCAGCATATGTCCCGTTAAACTTAACAGAGACCGTGTATCCAAATATAGACATCACACGCATCGTCTAAACATGAGCGGCATTCCATACACTGTTTCTGTCAAAGATATTTTAAAATTCGAAACCCAGAACTCTGACATTTCTGTTAATGTATTTGGCTGTGAGGACGGAAAAGAAATTTACCCCGTAAGAATTACAAAAGTTAAGGTTAGAACGTATTATATAAATCTGCTGCTTTTGACAAACCTTCAAGGTAAAACACACTACTGTCTCATCTCCAACATGAATAAGTTATTATTTTCCCAAACGAAACAGGACCATAAGTGCTTCTACTGTGATTATTGTCTCCACCGTTTGAGCACTGCTCAGCTTCTATCTGATCATTTACCTAACTGCACCCCTTTTGGCGCACAGAAAACAACTATGCCCGACCATAAAGACAGAATAATGTCATTCAAAAATTATTCCTACACCCTAAAATATCCGTTCACCATTTATGCCGATTTCGAGTCCTTAATCGTTCCCGTCGCTAGCTGTTCTCCGGGTGTTGAGCCTTTGTCCGATCAATCAATATCCGGCATTCGTTATTCTGTAACTAATGATGGCCAGACAACTGAAACAATTGAACGACCAGTTTCGTCCACAAATATCCAGTCCGTACATGTGCCTTCAGGTTACTGCTATGCCATCATCGACCATGAACGGAAACTTTTCAAACCACCGACAGTGTACCGCGGTGATAACGTTATCGACATCTTCCTGTGTGAGTTGCGGAAAGATGCATTGTTGTTGCAATCTATTATGCGTCAGATTACGCCCTTAACTATGTCCGACGGTGACAATGATGCGTACAAGGAGGCAACGATATGTCATTTGTGCAATCAACCACTGCCTAATGATGATAAAGTGCGCAATCATTGTCAACGGACCGGCAAGTTTCTAGGCGCTGCACATACGGCTTGCAATCTCAATTGTAAGAAGGCCAGACACTTACCTGTATTTTTTCACAACTTGCGAGGTTACCACCACTTGATACAAGGGTTGGCAAGTACGACGGGCTGTCCTGTATAGTGACCACTAGCGAGCGCTACGTTTCGGTGACTCTGGGAAATATACGTTTCTTGGACAGCTATCAGTTTCTGAACACGTCTCTGGCTAAACTTGTAAACAACCTGACCGCGAGCGGGCATGAATTTCCTATTCTTAAGCAGTGTTTCAACGAACACATTGACCTGATCGTACGTAAAGGTGTGTACTCATATGAGTACGTAGACAGTGTCAATAGGTTCGAGGAAACAAGCGTACCCGCTCTCGAACATTTTTACAGCAGGTTGATGGACTCGTCAATTACGGAAGCCGAGTATGCGCATGCCCAACGCGTGTGGTCGGCATTCAGCTTAAGTAATCTTGGCGAGTACCACGATCTGTACTTGAAGACTGACGTTTTGCTGCTGGCAGAAATCTTTGAAAGTTTTCGAGAAATTGCGTGCCAGTACTACCAACGGGATCCGTGTCATTTTTACTCGCTTCCGGGTTTGGCTTGGAACGCGATGTTAAAATGACGCGTATCGAACAGGAGCTATTGATGGATGTCGACATCTATCTGTATTTAGAAAAGAATTTAAAAGGCGGGGTGGCCCAAATTGCTAACCGCCATGCCGCAGGAAACAATTCCCAAGTAGTAAGACAATACGATGCTTCACGACCGACCACGTATATTCTTTACACGGACAGTAACAACTTATATGGAACGGCAATGTCATAGTCGCTGCCTTACGCATAGTCGTTGGCTCGATCGAAACGAGATTGTAGCTATCGATGTACGTAATGTAAGCGATGACACTGACGTTGGGTATATTTTTGAAGTCGATCTACACTACCCTGACCATCTTCACGATCGCCATAGCGATTATCCTTTGGCTCCAGTTCGACAACAAGTAACCGAAGAAATGCTTTCACCCTATTCTCGTCGTTTGCGAGAGAAATTAGTGGAAGCTTGCGTATACGGATCATCCTTATCGTCCGTAGAGAATTTGCTTACGACTTTGGACGATAAAAAAAATTACGTTCTCCATTATCGAAATTTAAAATTGTATTTGAGTCTGGGCTTAGAGCTGAAAGCGATTCATAGAGCGTTGTGTTTCAAACAAAAGCCGTGGTTGAAAGAATTTTTCGACTTTAACACGACTAAAAGAAAATCAGCAGTCAACAGTTTTGATAAAGACTCCTTTAATCTGACGAATAACGCTGTATATGGGAAATCGCTGGAGAACGTAAGAAAACGAATCGACTTTCAATTAGTCTCCGATGAACGACAACTGCGTAAACTGGTGTCCACTCCACGCCTGAAACTTATGATCCGGTTTACAGACGACTTAGCAGGACTCTCGTTGCGAAAAAAGTCCATTGTTCTTTCGCGCCCTGTGTATGACGGGTTCGCTGTACTTGACATTAACAAATCGATAATGTACGATTTTCATTATCGGTATGCTGTGGTCAAGTACGGACCACAAATTCGTTTACTGATGACTGACACAGACAGCTTACTGTACCACATACAGACGGAAGACGTGTACAAAGACTTTACGGAAGCCCACCATTTTTTCGATACGTCGGAATACCCCATAGATCATCCTTGTTTTAGTGAAGAAAACAAAAAGGCTTTAGGCAGATTCAATGATGAAACGTGTGGTATACCGATAAAAGAGTTTATCGGCCTCAGAGGGAAATGTTATTCCGTTCTGACGGTTGATGACAAACAAAAAAACGTAGCAAAAGGTGTACCCAGAGACATGATCAAACGACACCTACGACATCAGATGTACAGCAAGTGTCTCAAAGATCATTGGGCAGTATTTACTACGAGCTCTGCTATTCGTAGTGATCGTCATACGATATATACGATGCAGTCTCATAAACTATCGTTGTTACCGTATGACGACAAAAGATATATGCTGGACGATGGAGTTGAAACGATTTCATACGGTCACTATGCAACACGACAAAGACGATCAGACGAAGACAAACAACACAGAACCGACTGTGGTGAAACGTGCACGACGTGAGTAGCTCCGAGTTGAATTGTTTTTTTTTTACTAAATATGGTATTATTATGCAACCAAATTATTTTTTATTTTCTCATGGCAACGATGACTTGAATACTAAATTTGACATCCCTTGTAGCAGCGAGTGAGCCGCACATACACATTCGTAAAGCACGCATTATTACACACAACAAAAACTTTATATTGGTTGAATTTTTACTTTTCCACGATATGTTGTCTACTACGTGTTTTTTCATCATATACTTGTATGCACCGAATGTTAGAAGTGTCACTGGCGCGGTTTAAAAACTCGCAAACACATGTATGGACGTGTGAATGACAGGTCAATGGCGCAGTCTTACGACTCGTAAACCATGAGTGCGGCTTCATTTTCGTAAGATAAAAATCTGTATTACCACAGACGTGGTAAAGTTCTGTTCAATTCAATAGTGGTATATACCTAGAGGGGATCCACTAAAAAATGCGCCTAGTTGCCTACTTCTATGGTGGTGTAGAAAGGACAACAACAACAACAAACAAAAAGAAATGTTATCAATAAATAAACGTATATAACATAAACTTCGAATAAAAAACACTGTATTAACACAGATTTGGTAAACTACTGTTCAATTCAATAGTGGTATATACCTAGAGGAGATCCATTAAAAAATGCGCCTAGTTGCCTACTTCTACGGTGGTGTAGAAAGGACAACAACAATAAACAAAAAGAAATGTTATCAATAAACATATATAACCTAAACGTCTCATACCAATCACTCACATTGTGCGTTGACATTGCAACATGGATATCCGAAAACGGATTGCCAAAGAATTGCACGCACAGGCAAGAGGTAAATATCCACGGCGTGCAGTGACGTTGAAAGTTTTGAACGACCTCTATCAAGCCGATCTTGTGGAAATGATTCCCTACGCTCGAGTTAACAAAGGATACAAATATATTATGACGGTAATAGACTGTTTCAGTAAATACGCTTACGCCATACCGGTAAAAAATAAAACTGGAGTCCACGTATCAATAGCTTTAGATAAGATATTGCGTAAGGTACGTATGAAGCATTTACAAACTGACAATGGAAAAGAATACTACAACTCAACTGTTCGCGCACTGTTGGATAAGTACGCTGTAAACCATTATTCTACGTACTCGGAAAAGGAGGCTTCCATAGTAGAAAGGTTCAACCGCACCTTGAAGAATATGATGTATCGTGTATTCACCGAGCAGGGTACGTACAAATCGTACTCTACGGTGTTAGCGGAGCTAGCAAAAGGTACAATGACACGCCACATAGAACCATTGGAATGAGACCGCGCCAAGTAAACGTCACTAATGAAAAATTAGTACTGGAACACATAAACAAAAAGACGGCAAATAATTTGCGTCCTGTGAAGCGAACTAAATTTAATGTTGGAGATAAAGTTCGGATAAGCAAATTCAAACGTACTTTGACGAAAGGATATCAACCCAATTGAACTAACGAAGTATTAACGGTTGACGAAATACGACCGACAATACCGATTACATATTATTTGCGCGATCACGAAGACAAAGTCATAAGAGGATCTTTTTACGAACACGAGCTTATCAAGTCTGAAGTAGGGAATGTGTATCTTATAGAAAAGGTTGTACAGCGTAAAGGCAATCGTGTGAAGGTTCGATGGTTAGGTTTCGACGGTACTGATGACACGTGGATAAATAAAAAAGACTTAGTTTAAAGTTTACGTTCATTTAATTTACAATCGTACGCGAAGATGAAAGTCGTGCAACGCAAAGACAGACTTCAAATCTACGACTTACAACAGGTCTTGGACAGATGCGGATACGGTAGAAACGACGCAGGCAATAACCGCCACGGGCCTCTGTTTCCGCACACGATAAGGTGTCTGATCGTTGGCCCCAGTTCGACGGGCAAATCAAATGTCATGTTTAATTTACTGTTCGAAAAAAACGGATTGCGATTTACCAATGTCTATATATTTTTAAAATCAGTGTATCAACCGAAATTTATCCTGTTGGAAAAAGTGATGGCCAAAATCCCCGAGGTCGGATACTTTCCCTACAACGATATCGAAGAAGTCATCCCACCAGAAGACGCTGAGTCGAACTCCGTAATGATAATTAATGATGTAAGTTGTGAACGACAAAACAAAATAGAAGATTATTTTACTAGAGGTCGACATAAATCGATAGATTGTTTCCTGTTGGGTCAAACGTATACTGACATTCCGAAACATGGGATAAGAGAAAAGGCTAACATGCTAATACTTTTCACGCAGGACGAACGTAATATGCGTTATGTTTACAATGACCATGTCAATACAGATATGCATTTCGAAACATTCAAAAAAATGTGTGCTAAAGCATGGAACAAAGACAAGTATGGTTTCCTGGTGGTGTTTAAAGACTGTGATTTGTGTGACGGGCGCTACAGAGAATTGGATTCGATAAGTTTATACTATGCGACCCGATAACTAGCTAAGTCGGTACGTACGTTTATATGTATAAATATATATTCTAACTGTACTGTTAGAAATGGATACCAAAACGGTTTCCATTTTAAAGAGTACGGTTTAAAACGAGTACCGAATTGAGCCGTCATATTCAATATATATATATATATAGTCAGCACGGTGGGATATACACTCAGTTCAAAAAAGACGTAGACGACTGTAGCCGTAATGGAGGACAAAAAATCGGAACAGAAGAAGGTATTAAGTAAAATACTAGCACTTAGTGAGTCTATTAGGCAAAAACATCGTGAAATAAAGCGTGGTATTGTGGGGACTGCAAGCAGCTTAGAAAAAACCTTTGAACGATTGGTTCAACCAATTAAAACGCTTACCAAACAACTTGGTGGACCTGGAAACCGGGAAAATCTTATCTTACCCCAACTCCTAAAACTGAGTACCTATAATGACAATGATGAAGACGTAAAAACTGTGAGTACTCCTCGGAAACAATTGTCTGGTAGTTCCTCCGATGATGCTACCAGCACTCCACGTTTCTTACCTACCCAAACGATTACAGAAACGCCCGACTCCCCGGCTAACCTAGCTACTCCAGAAGGTCGACGAGAAGTTTTGAAAATGTTAGACCGGTTACCGTATGGAATGTTAGCCAAAGAATATATGAAGAGATTTATCATGGGTACGAGTAACAGTATCTATCATATGTACTGCCCACGAATGGAAGGTAATATAGTTATGATAGGCGATGGCACGTTGGAATTCGAAAGGAACGACCTGTACATAAAGGGCACGCGTTATACAGGAACACAAGGTCTGTACGAGTTAATCTTTATGAAAAAGCCAGATAGAGATTATTTTAGTCCTAACGATCTTAACGCTTACAAGTCGATTTTAATAGCGACTAACGCACACAGACAGAAGTACTAACCAGACAAACAAATAAATTCTAATTCAGGTTACAAGTATCGCAATATTATACGTCACCTGTTTCCACGTAGCGGTAAAGGTGTCAGCGGTAGCGAGTTTATAATGGAAAAGTCAGCAACAGATAATGAAACTGTACAATATGTGCATTGGGATGACGTAAACGAGTTGGTAGAACGACTACGAATGTTGATAGCGTCACAAAGGGCTGGATATACGGGGCACGACAATGAAATAGTCTCTCCGATAGAGGAATTACGCGAAGCCTATGTCATCCAGTAGTGGTACAATAATAGTAAAAGCATATATAAATAACTTCATCTATACGTTGCCGCGTTATTCGCAATATGAGTGTAGACAAGTTCGGAAGAGATCAAAGTAGGCTATTTCAGGCGAGTCTCCATGGCCTGCCGGGTGTCGGGTTCAAGACTACTGCGGAAGGGGACTATGATATGTCCTCTAAACGATTGCGAATGGTGGGTGAACCGAATGAAGACAACGATGAGGTAACTATGACGTACGTTACAGAAAACAGTTTACTACTGTAGAAGGTCGACACGAATAACACTTTCTTCGACGCAAATAAACGTGTTATTCGAAAACTTAAAGAACCAATTAACAGGACGGACGGTGTTAATAAAGTGTATATGGACAGCCGCATACCTCTGCTCCATTACGATGGATGGCATTTTGGTAACAAAAGCCTCGTAAACGTGGGTGAACCACAGTTGGGCAATGACGCTGTTAACACGTTGAAAAACAAATACCAATTCGTGGCGGTGGAAAATGGGATTTTAGCGATATGCGACTAAGCAACGTAGCAGCGCCAACGTTAGACGGTGACTGTATAAACCTTTCTTTCCTCAAAAATAACGTGCTGAATCCTCTAACATCGATCAAAGAAACTGCACTGGCACTGGATACTACAGCAGACGCGTATGATGCAAAGGTATAAGGAATTTGAGGGATGCGGTAAAGGAAAACTAAGCTGTAAATCTACATCTGTAAACGCGTTCCGTGAAAGCATAGAGAAAAAATTATCAGATATGTGGGATAAATTTAAAGATGAGCTTTCTAGTATGGCGTACTTAATAGCACAACGTTTAAACGATCCCCAACGTCGTAGGACGCCGCCGACAACAAAACAGAAACCTTGGCGGAGTAATTTTGATAATTACTGAGATGTTTACGGTCTATAAAAATATAGAGTAAGAGCTCCAGGTACAGTAGTATTGTATAATCAGTTGTATGGTAAATAAGAAAATGACTGTGGTTTACGGAAAACGTATTAATCGTAGCTCGACTTCCGTGAAGAGAGGACGTGGTCTGTTGAACAAAGTGATTGACCTGCTACTAGTGGAACTACATATCCCCGGTGGTTACAGATATTGCGGTCCGGGTACCAGATTAACGGAGCGGTTATGCAGAGGTGATCCTGGAATTAATCAATTAGACGAAGCGTGCAAACAACACGACATCGCGTATGCCAAATATTCGGACGATAAGAATAGAAATATCGCTGATCGTATACTCGCGAATAAAGCGTGGGAACATGTTACATTTACTGACGCGAGTCTTGCTGAACGAGCAGCAGCTTAGACCGTTACTACTGCCATGAAGACAAAATCCAAAATGGAATGGGACACACTCGTCGCCGACGAGCATGCCGTAATAGACGTTGTCTTACGAACAACATACGTAAGAAGAAGATAACAAACAAGAGCGAAGGCGGAACTAGACGTCCTGTAAACCACCAACGGAGACGTAAGACAGCCAAAGAACTATATTTACGGCCCTATCCATATGCGCAATACGACTAAAGACACGCGTATTCGTCTACCAGTGAAAGCGTTAACGGATGCGAATATAAGTTATTACGCTAGACGTTTACGTATTCCATATTTTACAGGTGTTTTTATGCGTGACGGTTTACCGAAAACCATACGGTCACACGAATGTACTGTTATTAATCTAGATTGGACACATGGGTCGGGTACTCATTGGGTGTGCTACAAAACGCGTGACAATGATGTTTACTATTACGATAGTTATGGTAACCTTCGTCCGCCATTAGAGTTGATGAGGTATACTAAGACCGGAGGAACAACTGTATTACAATTACGAGAGAAAGCAGACATTTGATTCGGTAACATGCGGTAATTTATGCCTACGTTTCCTGTGCATACCGATTAGTTAACGTAAAGATGCCGTCCCATACGGTCATGTTTTCTGGTTATACGGCAGAATTTGAGACTGTATTATTCCCACCGTTGCACTTGTCTGCGAAGTATGAATGGGAAATATGTCTTCTCGATATGATCGTTTTCAATGCCATACCTAACGTCTGGGAGGGCGTTAACAATGAGCTCGAGTTTTATAATGTAAGCCAAAAAAAAAAAAAAAAAACAATTACTGTTGCTCTCCCTACTGGCACGTACGAAGTGGACAATATCCGAGATTACATTCAAGAAAAGCTGGGCGGGCCGGATGTCGTCAGCTTGCGTGCCAACAACAACACTTTGAAAACAACTATCAAGTCGATACATGAGGTCGTGATCGATTACAATAAACCTACCATCGCACCCTTATTGGGATTCAAGAAACAGAATGAGGACATACGTAAGCTTGAAGCCAGTATATGGCATGAATCTAATGATTCGGTTGACATTGTCAATTCGAACACGATCCAGGTTAAGTGCAATACCGCTCACTGATCTTACAAGGACGGTTTAAACGATCATATACTGCATTCTTTTTCACCTTCAGTATCGCCAAGGTGGAGGATAATAGAAAAACCGAGAAATCTCACCTTCCGGTGAACGTAAATTGTATAGACACTATACACATACGAATTGTTGATAAACAAGATAATTTAATAGATTTTAGAGGAGAAGAGGTTACCGTCAGGCTACACGTGAAGCAACACGACTTGTAATCATGGGAGTACATTACGTACGTTCACAACTAACACGCTCGAACCTTTCAAATACACCTATCAAACCCCATTCACGTGTTAGTAAGGGTAAGGCAGTTAGAGCGTTAAAAGCTCGTAACAAACGATTTCTTCGTTCGTTAGGATTACAGGTAATATAAAAGTTAAAAATGTCAACCAGTGTTCTCTCCGAGAATGAGGACATCGTTTTTGACGATAGTATCGCAAGTTTGGAGTACCACACCTGTTGGGGATCCGGTCCGAGTGGACCAAAAAATGTTTAGTGAGGAGACTGATCCGTCATGTGAGGACTAAAAAATGTTAAGTCTCCGGTCCGAGTGGACAGGAAAATGTTTTGTTGAAGAATGTTGTGTGTGAAATGTTCCACTTATAGTTGATTCGCCAGGATGCAGAAATGATGAAGCGAGCGGACTGTAGTTAATTCATTTATTTGATGTTTAAAAATACATTATAAATTGTGAAACAGTTAGAAATTGTTTTTAATGTTAGGCTGGCTAATAAGCATGATATGGATACAATACGTATCAAATTTATTAAATTAATAAACGGGCCTAATGGGCCATAAGTAAAGTGTATTCGCCTAAGGCCTACATAGAATGTCGCGACAAGGAAAAATATGACAGTGAAGCTGCGGGCGAACCGACCGCCGCTTACAAGCGTTTGAGACGTACTGTGCAGAGCACCGACATGAATAATCAGATACCACAAAAATTAAAGCGCAGATTAGCCAACCTACAAAGAAAAATTATCGCGCTACTGTACATAGGCTGCCCGTCAAAATCAATAGATTTTTTACCACATTTTAATAAATTATTATACATTTTTGTAACTTAGTTTATAACATACAGTGTTCTTAATAATGAAAGTTAATTTCTAGGCTGAATTGAACCTTGAGTTATAGTATGAGATAACAGCTGTACGTTAATGGTTTAGCGATAAGCATGAATAAAGATAAGCCTTAAAGATAAGCGTTTGTAAGCCAAGGTTGGCGAACAACTGATTTCAAACATGAATAAAAATGTATGCGTTGGCAAAGCATTTCCGTCATATATTGTATGTGTGCAATATCGAACGTTATGAAACATGAAAAATACATAATTAGACAATGCTTAATAATGTATGATCGGAAGCTCATCACATGATGGCCCGATAGTTTGTAACCCTATGCATGTCATAGATGGTTACCGTGAAATAATTGAGCCCAGTAGACCTGTACAGTGTATAGTTTACCTGAACAAAATTGTCACAAATTACATGTTTAAACGTAAGTTTTGCATGGCGTCATGTATTGAGCAAGTCATGCTATTCCTGAAGTTTCAGGAACTTACAATATGTGTTGTGTGAGAACAAGCTATAGATAGCTGACTGAATGCAAGCACATATATGATGACATGTAAGTCATAATTTAAACAGAAATAATAAATGTGCAATGCTTAATCACAAGATACGAATATAATATAACAATACAATATAAAATAAATCTAGACGTGGCATGGTTACATACAGTAGACGCAAAAACGATATGTTTTACATAAACGCAAGTTATATAATAAATATAATAAACAAAAATTTAGTTAATTACAATATGAATAATTGTAATGGCATAAGTAACAAAGGCGACACTGTGATTACAATCGTAATACATGAGCTGAACAATTGAAAAGGACATTCATAGAACAATACGTCACACATATTAACAACTGTGTAAAAAATACATGCATGGTTGCGTAACTGCAAAACATGCAAATATTATATAACAAAATTATTATAAAATAATACCACCGAAAACATGACACATACCAAATACATCAAAAGTTAAATGTGTAGGACATAGTATGCCACACAAAATATTAACATACAAATACAAAACAGTGATATACCACCACAACACTATGATGATTATAGAAACATGCAATGGCGCAAAATTGTTATGAAAATGTTGTGATAATACATAACAATTAAGTTGACCAAATGGTCATAATAAGTAATAAGCCAATGGCTGAGTAAAATAGCCTTGTGCTAAATGATCATAATAATCTTGTCACATCTCGTCCCGCGCTGGCAACAGACATAACTTATGTACTGGTCTCCGCAAAACACCAGTAGGTGTGCGAATGTCTACGACTCGAATTAAGTTATCTGGGACGGGAAATGTGGAGGTAATTACACCAAATTTCCAGGCTAATGGAGGTAAATTATCCACAATAAATAAAATTAGGTCCCCAATGGAAACATTATCCTTAGCGAATTTCCACTTGTGACGCTGTTGTAACTGGTGCAAATAGTCGCGAGACCACGCCTTCCAAATGCCTTGGACAAACTTCTGTAGAAGTTGCCAACGCCCAAGACGAGAGACAGGAATATGAGATAAGTCTGGGTCCGGTATCGCCGTTAATGGTGTGCAAAATCAAAAAATGGGCAGGAGTGAGTGGCACCGGATCATTTACATCCGAAGAGATGGCAAATAAAGGTCGAGAGTTCAGACATGCCTCTATCTGAGACAAAACTGTCGTAAACTCCTCGAAGGTGAGTATAGATTTGCCTACCACGCGGCGCAGATGAAACTTCAAACTCTTTATGCCGCTCTCCTAAAGGCCACCGAAATGAGGTGACGAGGGCGGACTAAATGACCATGAGATCCCCTGAGAGGACGTGAATGACTTGAGAGATGAGATGGCATCCTTATTATGCCATAGGTTGTAGAGATCATGTAAGATATTGCGGGCCTTCCTAAAGTTTGTGCCATTATCAGAGTATAACTGACTGGGTATGCCCTTACGGGCCATAAAACGACGTAAGGCAGCTATAAACGCACTGGCTGTAAGGTCGGAAACCAATTCCAAGTGAATTGCCCTAGTTGCTATGCAAATAAACAAAGACACGTATGCCTTAGAGAGAGTTCTGGATTTCTGCCCGCCATGACGAATCATGAAGGGACCACCATAATCAACCGCGCAGAATAGAAACGGCCTTGAAGGAGTGACTGTAGGAGATGGTGAAATACCAAGCCTCTGGACCTGCTGTTTGTCACTAAACCTGAGACACTTGACACATTTGTAAATGATGGAGCGAATAACTATCCTGGCATTAACAATCCACCAACGTTGACGCAGTGAGTGACGCACGAGTTGAGCACCAGCGTGAAGTAGACGAATGTGTTCGCGTTCAATGATGAGGCGAGTAATATGCGCCGATGGGGGTAAGACAATAGAATGTTTAGCGTCGTAAGGTAATTGCGACTGCTGTAATCGCCCGCCTACGCGTATCACTCCAGAATCATCAAGAAACGGGTCGAGAAAAGCCAACTTACTCCTAATGGAAACAGAAGATCCGTTACGAAGACAATTAACTTCGGCTGCAAAGTGGATCGACTGAGATTGTTTTATGAAGAAATTGAGAGCATGATGAATTTCGACAGGGGTAAGATCGCCCGTAAATTTGTCAGCACTTGAGAGTCTAATATTTTTGATGAACAGAAAACAGTAAGCGTATACGCGCGTTAGACGATGCAACGAGGAAAAGTCCTTAGAAAGGTCGATAGCCAGGGTAGACATAAGAGAGATATTATGGGTTTGTTTCTCTTCCGCAGTGACTTCAGAAGACGACGGATTAGAAGGTAAAAAGGGTGGAAAATTATTGGACTCTGACGATTGAGACAAACAAGTAGGACCGTGCCACCAAAGCGAACAATCGCGCAAAACGTCAGGGAGACACTCCCTGGAGATAATATCAGCAGGATTGTGTCTAGAATTGATGTGATGACAAGTGTAGGTTTGCGTGAGACGCTGAATTTCAGCAACACGATTAGCGACGTATGTTTTCCACCTCGTTGACTGGGCACGAATCCAGTAAAGAGACACCATAGAGTCAGAATACAAATGAACACTATTAATGAACGAATAAAGCGCAGGAACGACCATAAATACAAGTCGCGATAACAACAAGCAAGCGCAGAGTTCGATGCGAGGTAATGACACCTGTCGTAAGGGAGCTACGCGAGATTTAGAGCACAGGAGATGACAAGAGGCCGATGAATCTTGATAAATGACTGACATAAATACAACACCTAAACCCCCTTTCAGAGGCATCCGAAAAACCATGTAATTCAATTGTACTTGCCTCACGCTTACAACGAATAGATCGTGGGACCACAATTTTCCTAATCAGACCCAATTTGTCGCACAAAGGATGCCAAACCGAACGTGATTGGCCGGAGATCGGTTCATCCCAACCAAGCTTACGAAGCCAGAGTTGCTGCATAAATTGTTTTTACAAAAAGACAACGGGACCGATCAGTCCAAGAGGATCGTATATGCCTGCAACAATCGAAAGAATTCTTCTCTTGGAGATGCTTGATTCAACTGGGAATGATTTAGTGTCAAACAGAAATGAATCGGCAGTATTATTCCAGAGAATGCCCAGGGTACGCACATTGTCCTGTTTGTTTAAGGGGCGTGATAAATTGTCATGGCTTGCGACCACTCTGGGTTCATTAGATGCCCATTTATGCAACGTGAAACCGTAATGATTCAATAACGCACCTAGATCAGATTTCAGCTTGGTCAGATCAGAGATGGTGTCCGAACCGGTAAGCAGATCGTCGACATAGAAATCATTCGTTATAGCTAACGCCGCATCAGGAAAGAAAGCTTGATTGTCTCTACCAATTTGTACAAGACAGCGAGTGGCAAAAAACGAAGCACTAGCCGTGCCGTAGGTTACCGTACGCAATGCAAAGTGTTTAAATGGTTCGAGAGGAGAATCACGCCACAGAATACGTGTTGATAGTGACAATCCCCTTCAGCTATGCGAATTTTCGATACATCTTCTCGATGTCGGCGATGAGAACATATTTATGCATGCGGAAACGTAAAAGAATGGAAAAAGGTCTTGTTGAATATTCGGGCCTACCAACAATATGTCATTGAGAGAAAGGCCATTGGTAGTTTTGGACGAACCATCAAAAACGACGCGCAGTTTTGTGGTCAAGCTAGACTGTTTAAATACGGCATGGTGAGGGAGATAGTAAGTATTTGACGCTCTTGAATTGATAGCGCAATTATCGATAAGCGTCATGTGTCCAAGATCCTTATATTCGTTAATAAGGATCAATAAGTCTGCGGAATCGCGCGCGAGCTTAGCATCACGCCTGAATCGACGCTCTAAATTCAAAAATCTTGCTTCAGCATTGTTGTAAGATTCCCCTAACTGGAGATTATCGGGCTTAAATGGGAGTGAAACCACGAATTACCCTCGTGGTTGCGATGGATAGAGCGCACGAAATGCTCTTCACAGGCTGACTCGTTATCAGGTGTGTTGTCAGGAATAGTTTCTGCTTCCCAAAATCTTTCGAGAGACTGCAGAATTTGACTGTCATTGTTCCTAGCTAGGAACGAAACAGCAGGACCCTTGTTGCGGCAGTGTTTGGGCAGATTGCCAGCCAAAATGTAGCCTAGCTTTGTTTCCTGAATGATGGGAAAATGAGGGCCGCGTACGTATTTATTAGCTAAAATTAAATCCAGGTAAAATTGCGCCCACAAGAGTATGTCGATTTCTGACGATATATTGAAATTTGGGTCAGCCAGAAAAATGTTGTCTGGAATGTGGAATTGATTTATGTCAAACGATTGTGCCGGCAGATTGTGAGTTAATGTAGATAAGATAGCACATTTCGCCTCGAAGCTATATCTCTGATAACGAGAAACAATGCGTATAGACGCAAGATTAGTGGCGTAACACGCTGTATTGTTTATACCCGTAATTGGTATGTTGGATTTAGTTAAATTAAGCCGTAATTTCCTTGCAAATGATTTGGTGCAAAAATTTATTTGTGACGCGGCGTCTAAAAGAACTCTTGCCCTATGTCTGTTGCCAGCCTGGTCAATGACAAATACAACTGCTGTTGACAAAAGGACATTGTTCCTGGATTGCAATTTAAGTGAACAATAGTTAGTACTACTGGCAGATATCGAGTTCGGCACGTTGTTCGCGTGCAACAATGTGTGGTGTCGTTTTGAACAGATCTTACACACCTGCTTATTCTTACAGTTAGATACAAAATGATCTGATCTAAGACAATTGGTACAACATTTGTGACTTAATACAAATTGTCCCCGCTCAGCGGTGCTTAATCACGAAATTTATCACATATGTAAAGCGGGTGATTAGATTTACAACACAAACATGAATAATTGCTTGACGCTGAGTAATAACTCTTAAATGTAGTACTGGCAGCAGTGTTTCTTGATTTATATTTATCATATTTATTGTTGAGTCTTAAATTCGGCTTGTTGAGTTGCTGTCCGGCTTCGATAGGCAGTGTAATTTCTAACAGCTGTCTACGTGAGTTTCAAAAATGAGTGAAATCTTGAAAGTTAGGTAAATTATCAGGGTCGATAGACTCCTTCCATAGTTTAAAAGTAGTAGGGTCGAGTTTAATTGATAATAATTGTATAATAATAAATTCAAATGAATTCACTGACAGTTGCATTGCCGAGAGTGAATTAACGGAAGACGTTATCGTGTTTGTGAATTCTGCCAAACTTTGGACAGAGTCCTTAATGGTCGACTTGACTTGAAGTAAATTTTGAACATAGTATTTTGCTAGTATGAAATTGTTGTCATACCTTTCGGACAGCAAACTCAACGCTATCGAGTAATTTTCCTTAATAATAAGTAGTGACTTAATTAAATATAAAGGTTCATTTTCTAAAAAGAATGTAAATAATGTAACTTCTGCACTGGCGTTAAATCGGATCTTGTATGCACTAAGTCCGTAAAAATTGAAAGAAAATGCTGCCATTCCAATATGTTGCCTGAGAAGCAGGGCAAACTTATTGGTTTTAATTGCATGTGGGTCAATAATACGGGAGGTACAGTCTAAACATTAAATGTATCAATTAATTGCAAAATATTTGCTTCAGTCGAATACAGCATTTCTTCGACCTCAACTCGGTCATCTTGAGCCGCGCTTATGTCTTTACAAGTAAGTTCTATTTTAGACTGCACCTCGTCGTACTTCGATGCCAAGCTTTTCAGACTTTCAAGCCTTACTGTTAAAAAATGTTTTGTATTGGTATTTATATCAAAGTTATTTACGGCAGATTGTATTCGCAATATTGCGGACTTTAAGCCGCCTCTCTTTCTGGTGAACACTTTGAGGCCTTCTTCAGCCATTGTACGCACCTTGTTTTGTTGTTATTGAGGTGATACCTTGTAGGCGATGTCCTGCAGCGTCGACGCCGTGGAGAAGATGGCAAACACATCTCGGAGAGATGACCGCCTTGTTTGAAGCACTGAAGCTAGCAGGCTCTTGCGATGATGTTAGCAGGAGGCTCAAACGCGAAGAGCGAAATGCCGATGGAATCACGCCACGGTCGTATCAGCGGATATGCTAATTCGCACGTGATGCCAGAAATAGTGGCAGAAAAATATTAATTATGAATGATACATCGAAAATCCAGCCCGGAGGACCAAAAAATGTTGAGGATCCGGTCCGAGTGGACCAAAAAATGTTTAGTGAGAAGACTGATCCGTCATGTGAGGACTAAAAAATGTTAAGTCTCCGGTCCGAGTGGACAGGAAAATGTTTTGTTGAAGAATGTTGTGTGTGAAATGTTCCACTTATAGCTGATTCGCCAGGATGCACAAATGATGAAGCAAGCGGACTGTAGTTAATTCATTTATTTGATGTTTAAAAATACATTATAAATTGTGAAACAGTTAGAAATTGTTTTGAATGTTAGGCTGGCTAATAAGCATGATATGGATGCAATACGTATCAAATTTATTAAATTAATAAACGGGCCTAATGGGCCATAAATAAAGTGTATTGGCCTAAGGCCTCCATAGAATGTCGCGACAAGAAAAAATATGACAGTGAAGCTGCGGGGGAACCGACCGCCGCTTACAAGCGTTTGAGACGTACTGTGCAGAGCACCGACTTGAATAATCAGATACCGTAAAAATCAAAGCGCAGATTAGCCAACCTATAAAGCAAAATTATCGCGCTACTGTACAACACCCATACACCGTACGCTACGTCCAAATACGACAACAACGATGAGGTACGTATAGCAGTTCAACAACAAGACCTGTACACTCTTCCCTGTGAAAGTTTACTGTATATAGAAGGAAAACTCACAAAAAAGGATAGAACAGCAGTGGATAATGAAATGGGTTTTGACAATAACGCAATGGCCTTTTTGTTTGAAGAGATTCGATACGAGTTGGGTGTAGTCGAAGTGGCGAGAACGAGGCGTGTTGGTATTACGTTGGCCTTGAAGAATTTACTCTCGTTCGATGTAAACGAAGAGAGTACCAGCACGACAACCGCGTGTTGGACTCATCCTGCAAAAGCTACGACTATCTTACAAAAAATGAAAAGCACCAGTGGTGATTTCTGTTTCACGGTACCACTACTAATGTTATTGGGTTTTGCTGAAGATTACAAACGTATAACTCAATCAAATATATTGGAACTTACCGTCTGCGGCTTTCCAGAAAGTTCCAATATATTTGATTGAACAACACGTGGCTTGGTACTAGACATTTGGGATTTATTCCTTTTAAACAAACGTATAATTGTTAATCAAAAACAAGAACTCGTACTGCTTCGGGCAGCGTCAGACACTGATGCCCTATATTACAATAAATCAACCTCCGAACCGGCTCCTGATTACAATCTCAAGCTGCAAAAGTTTTATTGGAAATTGCCTGAGGTAAAACCGTCTGACGCGCAAAAGGCAATGCTCTTACGTCTGGTAGAACGAGACAAGGCGATCGTGAAAGCCTACAGAAATTGGGAAATTCACGAGTATCCATTGTTACCGACGTCTCAGCAACAGACGTGGTCTATAAAGACGTCGACAGAAGTAGAAAAGCCACGTTACATAGTGCTGGCTTTTCAAACGGAAAAAGGGAAAAATCAACAAGCAGTCTTCAACGTTTGACCATTGTAATCTCAAAAACGTTAAATTATATTTAAATTCGCAGTACTATCCTTACGATAATCTAAATTTGTCGTTCACTGACAATAGATACGGTTTGTTATATGACATGTATGCAAGATATAAATCGTCATATTACGGAAACGAAACAGGAAAAAGCGTTGCCCCTACTATGACGTCTGACGATTTTAAAACGTACGCCCCGCTTATCGTAATAGATTGTTCAAAACAAGTCGAAACCGTTAAATCGTCCACGATCGATGTGAGACTAGAATTCGAATCGGATAATACATTTCCCGCCAACACTACAGCGTACTGTCTCATATTACACGATGTGATATTTCAGTACATTCCGTTGTCCAGCGTAGTGCGTCGGCTGGCATAAACGAATAACATGGGAGGAGCGTGTCAGTAAGCAACATGAAGCGGAAGCGTGAGGACAGCGGAGACGATAGCATCGAGTCCAAAATACGAAAACCGTACAACGAACCGGTACCGACAGGTATGACGAACGATCAAACCTTTGACAAATCGATCGGCTTACATGGTGGTATGTTTCTACGATTATCGTACTGGTTGAATAAAGCGTTAACAAAGTCTGTAAACGTAGGACTAATTAACACTTTTATCCATGGAAACGTCTACGAACCATGTGTAAGCCGAAAAGTGTTATGCGTTTCGCACGATGAATGGAATAGTATGATGGCGTATGCTGACGTCGTATCATACAGCGTAGAGAACAAGACAAAAAATTCAATACCTGTACTGGGAGAAGACTGTGTTATCGCCTCGTACACAGTAAAGCCTTTATTTGGAAAAATGTATATTACACTGTACAGGTATGACAAAGACGAGATGTCGTCCCCTTCCGTATTGTCAGAACACGAATGGAAGACAATGGTAAAGTGTATACCCAACATAAACGCACACTTAAGACTGTTAGTATCAGAAAAGGACGTAAACAACATGTACATACATCAAGAGCTTACCTCATCTTCAACGTTAGAAAGAACTGATGAAACGCAGGCGTGTTACAGGTTAATCGAATAGATAAAATCTTTTGAGGGACGTGTATAGTTTGATTCTACCATCACGTTGTGCTCAGATAATTAACTTACATTCCTATGACAATCATATCAGTGTGTTTCCACGCTTTACCATGGACGGATGTGTTATAATATTCGAGACCTTTCCGGGTGAAGAAGAAGAACGATTCGTTATAAAGGAACTTGCGATAGTGGACATTGAACAAGAGCTATGTCGTGTCGTTCTATTCAAGCCGCCATACAAACATTCACGTTTGTCCACAAAAAACGCACGTACAGCAGACTGGCTAGAAAGTTATTATCACGGTTTATCATGGTACGATGGTGCAGTGGAATACGCACAACTGCAAACGATTATCCGTGACGTGTGCAGAACATGTTCCATAGTGTTCACAAAAGGCTTATAGCGCACGCGCTTCCTCAGCGAATTCCACTCAAACGTAGTTGACTTGAACGACCAAAACGCGACAAAGTATGACAACACGTTACAGGACTCATGGAATCGGTGTTGTGTAAAAAAACATACACATATAAAATCGAATAAGTACGTCTACAACTGTGCATTAAGGAAAGCACAACATTATGGAAAATGGTTACGCAACGACACAATAACATTGCAGCAGGTGGACAGTTTAAAATCGTTCTCCGCTTTGGTGAAACGCGGTCTCTACTACGACGGTGTAGGTATAAAATTTAAGACGTGTAGAAATTATGTTTTCACACGAAATCAAGTCTCATAGTATAATTAATAAGAAATACGACAAAATATAAAAATTACAAAAAATATTAAACATTTGTAGACAGTGCAATGGGGCTACTGGCGACAGCACTATAAAAAAAAACGCGCGGCTTGCTTTCTACCTCTCGGGTGGTGCGGAAATGAAGCCAGTTCGAAACTGAAAAGGAAACATTTACTTCACGAGGCACTATCGTTTATTTCAACACATATGTTAAGCACGTCGATCAAACACTTAGGTTATAGTGTGGAATATATTTGTGTTATTATATATATTGTGTGCGTGTATTCCATTTTTCGGTTCAGTCAGTGTAACTCATCTGTACGATGGATACCGTGAGGCAGAAGGCGAGAAACGCTGAACATTTAAAACGTTATTTACCGGATGATGCAGTGAATCGACTGTCACAGCTGCTCCCTCTAACAGATACGAGGTTGCTGTGTAAACATAAAGAACTTCTAATAAGGTTAACTCATTTGATGGAATCTATACTGAAAGTATTGGGTTACATAAACCATAATGTGGGGAAAAACGAGCAGATGGTCATTACGAAGCATGTTCATGGAATGAGTTCAGTGGCGGGCCGACATCATGTGTCTGTTTAGATATCAGATTTGCTTTAACCAGCATTGAAAACTTTGTAACAGAAGAAGACGAAATGTAACGTACATAATTGTTTTATTAAATCGAGTCTGCATTTACTTGCGAACAAGATAACATTCACGACACACAAGCAGGAGTATCGGCACCAGTCGGGTTGAATAACACTATTGTACAGGTCGAGACGTGTCTCTGTAACGACCTTCGTTCGCACACCTGCATGGGCGTTGGCTCCTCTACTGTCAATACGCAGTAAGAGATGAACAAGTTGACCTTCATAGCACACCTGCTCGGATTGAATAATACTATTGTACAGCTCCAGACATGTCTCTGTAATGACCTTCGTTCGCACACCTGTTCGGATCCGTTCTACATAAATACAGCTGTCCAGCAAGGTTTATTCACTCGTCTGTAAACGTTTGTCGTGGACTACTGACATGGACACATTTTTAGATAAAGCTAAAGAAGTGGCTTTGAGGGAGTTTCTGCCTTAACTGCGACTAAAAGAGTTGTTAATAGACAAAAAATATCACATAGCTGCTATGCGGTAATATTAGTACATAGTTCAGCGCTTCTGTAGTGTGCGACTTGTTAGATCCGGAAGTAGAAGAAGACAAAGAATTTTCTGTATTTCTACCTAAGCGCTACGCTGGATTACACGGACGAGGAGATGGGAGCACTACCTAAAGGCAAATACATTTTAGCTGTACGACAAGAGATACCGCTAGCCAATGGAAAATGCACATACGAAATATACATCGATGTAATAGTAAAGGAAAAGACGCGTCAAAAAAGAAAAATTAATCGAGAAGTGAGGACGTGCAGTTTTGGTAAAACTAATCGAGAAGTGAAGAGATGAAGTTTTGGTAAAAGACATAACACCTACACAATCACACACAAACATTAAAGGTCATTTTAATGACCAACTGTAACTCTACCTTCAAGCAAACTATGATTATACTTGTGTTTATTCACAAATATAAGCATTATATGTTAAGAAGTTGGTCCAAAGTCCAAATAAAGAAGAAGGCAGTAGACATACACGAATATTCAGCGTAACGTGTTGATTGCAATAAATCCAAATGCATTTTAACTAACTGAGCGTAATAAGCTTTGAAACAGGTTTTTAATTGTATCCATATATAACGAGTACGTAATGACTCATTTGTTACCTTGCAAGCAATTTAAATTGACTTGCAATATAAATTACATAGTAAATATTATAAATGATCGAAGCAAACGCATACAACAGACAACCTTGAACTCAATAACCAGACAGTAGATACAAACTAAAGAGTAAACAGGTGGCTTCAAATCCCAATAAGGTAGGTAGGGGGTGGGAGTAAAAACCACACCCATTTCATTATAAAAGCTCGTTGCATTTAGCTGCCCTCACTCACTCACTTCATCTGTTGTCATGTCGACGTACGCAGACAGACTCGGTACATTTTATAGAGTTTACCGTATTGGTAACACTAAACAGTACATTTCGAAGTACCCATCGAATGCTTTTGCACCTAGTGCTTTAGCACGGGCCGGATATTTTTACGAAGAAGACAAAGACACCGTCAGGTGCAGATACTGCGGTGTGCTTGCATACGCCTGGCAAAGCGACGATGATCCAGTCGCATTTCACCGGAAGGTAATGCCATCTTGTCCCGTCGTAGTATTTTATCTTCAATAAAGTTTTATTTATTTTTCGACGGCATAATTGGATCCATTCGGAGCCACCGTAACTCGACCTTGAAGTTAGTTGAATTTGTTACTTGTAATTATTATTACAATTAACATCTGCAACTTACTGCAAACTGGTCCAAAGTCCAGGTAAACGAGGATGGCGGTATACGTAAAACATTTTATAAAATACAAAACAATTTAAACTGGTTTTAACGTAAAGATGCTCTCAATGGCTTCATTTTGATTATGTAGCAAACGCTTCGTACTGTAGCGGTAGCCGTACGTCTTAAATATGTTCACAATGTGACTAGCGCGCTAGTAGTATTTTAAAAGTTCTCGCAGACTCTTAGCGATGGATGTGTTTGATAGATACACTCATCTTGATACTAGTATGTGGGAAAACGAGATAGAACGGTTACGAACGTTTGACGGGTGGTCCGTATCCTTTATTTCACCTGCAAATTTGCCTCGAGTCGGATTTTATTATCTTCATGAACTGGATAGAGTTCGATGTGCATTTTGCGGTATAGAAATCGGTGCGTGGCAACCGGGTGACGATCCGAGACAAGAACATGAAAAATATTCGCCTGCTTGTCGTTTTCTGCATAATCTCCCATGTGGAAATGTGCCTATTTCCATTTCGTTAAACGTTTCAGATTCTTCAAATTTTGGTATACAGTTGAGAGAAGGAGAAGAAACTGTACGTGATTTGGCAACTTTAAGCATATGTGAAAAAAAGAAGCCTTTATTCCCCGCATACGCCGTTGTTGCTAAGCGATTTGAGTCGCTCAAAAAATGGCCTGTTGCGTTGAAAACAACATCTCGTGCCCTGTGCAATGCCGGCTTCCTGTATACAGGACAAGGTGATGAAACGATATGTTTTAATTGTGGAATCCGATTGCGCGAATGGAAAGAAGAAGATGATCCTTGGGTAGAACACGTTAAATATTCTCGTCATTGCATCTACCTTCGAACAATGAACGTCAAACATTTGTAGACGAAGTTCTGAAGCAAATACAACATCGAAACCAGTCTCCTACTCCCACCGAAGAACATAATTCTCAAAACAGTGAAGTACTAGAAACAAGACTTGACGATAACGAACTGTGTAAAGTATGTTATAAAAACATAATCGCGGTTGGATTCTTACCATGTGCTCATTTATCAGTATGTGTAGAATGTGCAGTGGCTTTGAGACATTGTTTAATTTGCAGGTGTAATGTTCAAGCAGAATTACGTGTATTTCGTTGTTAAAAAATCTTAAATAGAATGTACAAACACTTTCATATCATTGACTCAAGGACCAAACACTTAATCGTGACACAAGATCCTTAATCCTACCTCACTAGCCTTCACGATAATGATATTCGACATGGAGAATGTTGTCATCGTGGGAAAGTGAACCGGTCCACAGTCCGGATAAAAGGAGATGGAGGTCTTTCAGCATTTATTTGTTTTATAGAAAAATCGAGGAGTACTTATAATATGAAACCACTGTACACATCAGCCAAATATTCGCGTGTCTGTGGTACAGTCATACCTAAAAACATATGCATGTCCTCTCACAAGCGACAATAATTCGTGGTATATAAAACATTGTTTGTCAACATATCAATTACCCAATTTTGTACACCCACACATGTTACTGCTTTTTCTGACAACGTAAAGTAAACGTATCAAATTAAACAAACATATCAAACACAAATAGTGTATGCCAAAGGCAGGGAATATCAAATTAATACATACAATAAAATTCACATTCATAACTTTGTCAGCAGTTACGGCAGCCGGCATCCGGCTCCTAGCGGCGACCCGACAACTTCCAGCGCACTCTCGAGCCCGAGAACGTGACGCCGGCAGCCGGCGACCGCCGCAGATCGTCGGAGTGGTGGAGGGGGAGAACGGCGGTCGGAAAACGTACGCAGAGGCTGGAAATAAGTTTTAGGCCGCCATTTTGTTTTTAACGTCCCATCGGGCGTTCTATGACCAAGCTCTCTACCGGCCGCCATTTTGTAATAGTTTCCCCATGCCCATAACAGTCTTGGCCAAGCCGCCATTTTGTTCCCCTCCACCATCCTTGCAGGATCGACTGGTCGCCATTTTGTTCCCTCTCCCATCCCACAAACCCATAAGCCACGCCCACTAGAATCACCAATCGGTGGAGACCGGCCGCCATTTTGCACCCCCCACTTCCCGTCAGCCATACACTCTTGGCCAATAGGGGGACACTCTCAGCCATTTTGTTCCCCCACTACAATCCCCCACCCATAGTCCACGCCCACGTGGGCCAATAGAGGCCCTTAGCCGCCATTTTGTTCCCCTCCACAATCCACGTCCTAGCCATCATTTTGTTAACCCCGCCACAGCCAACACCGCCCACAGGCCACGCCCACATGACCCCTCTCTACCACCACAACTGCTCCACCACAACTGCTCCACCCCCATGCCCACCCCGCCACCCGACACTCCTACCCCCACCACTTGTAAGCCCCGCCTGAGTTAGGACCGGCATTTACCCCCTACTTATGTCTAAACCACTAATAACAGATTGTAAAGTGGAATTGAAATTGTAAATAACCAGTAATTACCAATGATAAAGACTGTGAAAATAAACAAATTGAAATCTAGTGATATACAGTAAATATACCAGTGCTATATAAAGTTAAATAAATCAGGTGTAATGTAGACATTCAAAACTGACAATCAACCATTGGTTGAATAATTAAATTATAACATAACCTAATCTGGCCAACTAGTTTTCAACAAAACCATAGAAAAATAAGACTAAAGCAATGTTGAACTAAAGTGTGTTGTAGTATAACATAAATAGATAATATAAGGAACATTTAATGTACAACAGATAATGTGCTAAGGAAACATAAAGGCTGAATTGATGTAGTTTAATATAACCATATGCATAACATAGAATGGTTGCATGAGACAGCAAAACTACCAAATAAACTTGTAATAAAAGTATAGGAACTCAACCGATAACATTGCATAAGACAGAGTAATGTTTAAATAAGTAAATACAAGGATTATATCCACCTAATTAACAAGAATAACACAATTAATAAGTAAACCATAGTAACAGCTAGATGCAAGTAGTCAGGGTAACTTCAAACCAAAGTAATTGTCAATGTAAATGCAGAATTAACTACTGCACAGTACTAACAGTGTTATCAGAACACTGATAATAGATAATAAAACAATAATGAGATTAATATGAAGGAATTACATCTCACGAAAAATGTAACTTTCAAGAGTATTGAAAACTCACCTAAAAGACTATAATTAAGGTAATGAAACCCAGTGGTAAATAAAAAGGACACTATCAGAAGTGATAATGACCAATGCATTACGCATAGGCCATAATAAAATGGTATTATCAACAACTATTATTGTAATATTATTGTTAAACTATGTATGTGACAATAGGCCTAGTATTTGAACCTAGGAAAATGGATATTTAATAATTATTAGTACACGACCAGACGTGAAAAGTGCATAATACTGTAATGATATATTATCACCATGAACACACGGGATAAAAACAATATATTTAAGGTATTAGGTAACTTAATAAGTATTATTAATTTGTACCAAGTGCGTTTTTATCAACCCCATATCAGAACTATATGACGAGGGTATGCAAATTACTCGTAATTAAAAGATAGAAACGATGGGAGTTATAAAAATATTGTCAGTGTAATTATAGATAAGATATTTTGACTTATAAGAAAAAATTAGTAAGTGACAAGCCCTTGCGCTTGGCTGTGTAACCAGTAAATCATAGCCTTTGACCCAGCCACTGACGCTAGTTTAAGCTTCTATTTTGACGAATCTCGCCCAGAGTACACGACATAAAGACAATTAGCCAATCAGAGCTCAGTAAAAAGTACGAAGTGCCGGATCCCGACCAGGTAACATCAATCAGTTCATCCATTCGAGAGATACTCCACGTTAGCGGAGCGGCCATCATAACATTGAATTGACAGCCGACAGCTGATAATGCACAGCTAACCTCGAAACTTTGATTTGAGGTTAGGTCGGACCGAAAGGACAGTGAAGTCTATTTTCTAAGTGTTCTATAACAGGAGTTCATGCATAGGCAGTGTGTGATGTAAATTAATAAAAATTAATTAAAATATTAATTAATTATAAAAATCTATAAAGTGTCAATTCTTCGAATCAACAGAATACGCAAGTATCAGTGCAAATGATCATTATATTATATAACAAATCATTAATCAATTAAGGAACGCTAATAGCGGATTTAATTTGTTTAAATTAAATAACAAATAACTCGATTTCCACAAGGAATGGGACTTTGAAAACTAACATAAACAATAATCCAATGAAAGATTTTTCTAATGACAATTTTAACTTTCTAGATTGAAATTAATTGTAATAGTTTAAGAAGAGACGTCGTATAATCAATGAGGAAACAATGAGCCCTAACAATTAAGAGTTTTAAGATAATATTGTATTTAATTGTAGTACATTAACTCAAGGTCACACATGAGTGGACCCTAGTAGTAGCGAATTAATTTGAATTACCTGTGTTGTTTATATCCAATTTTGGAGATCATTCAGGAAAATAACACTGAATACATAAAAAAAAATAAGTAATCCCTCAAAGAAGCCTCCATTAATTAATTTCAAATATGTAAGGTTACCAAGAACCGTAATTAACCTCAATTGTAAACAATGAAAAATCGTTCATATTTTGTGCTATGTTAAAGCAACAATTAATATTTTTATTCTCCGCCTACTCATTATCACAGTAGTGCATTTTAATGTTAAAGTGTATCTTGCAGACTCAAAGAACCTACTAATTATATAAACCATAATAACCAAATTATTTACAAACAGAAATAATCGATTTTCCAAATGCAGTCTTACCACCCTGAGAGTTTAATAATTTTAAGAGTCCATATTCAACTTTAATTATTTTTAAAAGGAAAATAAATAATAGAATTGGAACAACAATCTTTCAACTTAAGTTTAATAAATAACTATCATTTCACGAACAAATTAAAGTGTTGAAATTTATGAACAGAATAGAATTACAGCTTAGGTGAGCAACAAGAGACGGTTGGTACCAGGATCCAGAGCGAGAATTTAAATCTAATGATTCTCACCAGCAATATTATTTCATATCATTAGCATACTACAACTCAGGGGGGGGCCGAATGAGTTGCGCAGTACGCGTTCTGAATCCACGCTACAGCGCATGACGTCACCTTGGAGGCAGAATTCAGTTTTATTTATATTCGTACTCTGTGGCGGAATTACTGCTTGGCTAGTATTGTTACATTGTTGTTATATAGGTGTTACCCGGATGTTATAAATTGTGAGTTTAATCACTGTTAATTTATGCGTTTGTTCGTAGGTGTAGCAATACAGATTTAGAGCAAATACGTGTAGTGTTTTGCAAAAAAAGTGGTACAGAACTGTTTAAATTTAAATATTGTTGGCGTGACATTTCACAAGAACGTTTCGACAGTAACAGTGTTAGGTTACCAATACGTTTGTATGTGTTTACAAAAATTTAATTATTTTCAATTACCTTTGTTAATTTTCTATTTATTCTTTGTTTGTTGACATAGTTTTGGGTTTTTTAATACGTGTATGTTTTTTGTTGTGACATCGAGGTAAACGTTGTTTTATCATTTATTTTTTTGCCGTTGTTTTGTTGTTTGTTGAACATAGCTATTACTTTAGTTGTTGTACTTTTATTCTTGTACAGTTACTTTCTCTTAATTTTCTATTTATTATAAGATTTCTTGTTGCTTGTTGTTGCGATAGTTTTTAGTTTTCAAGGCGTATTCGTTTTTTGTTACGACACCAAGGTAAACTTTGTTGTTGCGTCTCATTTTGATTTTTCGTTATTGAACATAGCTATTATTTCCGTTGTTTGAACTTACTCTTGTCCTTATTTTACTGCCAATATGCCTTCGTGTGCTGTAGCCGGTTGTAATTCACACAACAAAATAACGAAGGGGACAGATATTAAATATCATTCATTTCCAAAAGACCCCAAAGTACAAAAAATATTGATTTCCAAGTGCTACAGAAAAGATAATATTAATATTTCAAATGCTATGGTTTGCTCAAAACACTTTTCTACAACAGATTATGTTCGTGACTTATGTGCTGAGTTAATGAATATACCATCAAGAAGAGTTCTCAGAGAAGATGCTGTTCCCCATATGAATCTACCCGTCGTCATCACGGCTTGTAATGACGGTATGCCTTGCCGCAGTGATGATAATACAGGGGTATCAGGCGTTCTTGAAAGTAATAAAGTCAGTGGCAGAAGAGAGAGATGTCATGCGAGAGAGGTCAGGAAAACAGCCTTAAAAACCCTATCGGCTTTGTCACCCAAAAAAATTAAAATGGACCAAAGCACTATTACAAACTGCGAGATTGAGCTCGAGGATGTACAATCACTTAAGAAGCATGTAAAAAAGTTGGAAAGTGAAAACCGTTTTTTGAAATCTATGTGGATTTTCAACCTGAGAAATACGCTTCTGAAGGAACAGAGAAAGGTTGCTCTTGAAAATTTAAAACGTCAAGACGAGAATCTGAAAAAACTTGTTGAAGATAAGATAAAAAAGTTTTAGGACAAATTTTTACTGAAACACAAATTAACTGCTTACTGTCAAATAAAAACCGTGCAAAATGGAACTCTGAAGACATCGCAAAGGCAGTTACACTACGCACTGTATCAAGAAAATGTTACTTGTTCTTGAAAAATAAATGTGGTTTTCCCTTGCCAGGACTATCGACTTTGAAGAGATGGACATCTGCTTCATTTTGCTGTCAGCCGGGCGTACTCCATGATATTCTGTGTTTCATGAAAGCCCAGGTGAACACACTGACCACTGCTGAAAGAATGTGTGTTATTTCTTTTGACGAAATGAATGTAGATAGTAGCGTCAGTTACTATCAGAAGGAAGATCGTGTTGTAGGGCCTCACAGCAATTGTCAGATTGCCATGCTTCGTGGCCTCGTAGCTGGTTGGAAGCAGCCAATATATTATGATTTTGATGTCCAAATGTCGGCTGCATTGTTAAAAAACATTATTTGTTGCGTGGAAGACGTAGGGTACAATGTTGTTGCCTCTGTAGCAGATCTAGGGACAAAAAATCGACGAGTGTAGAATGAAGTAAATGTAACGTATACAAATTCGTGGTTCCCAAACCCACACAACGTAGAAAAAGTCATATGGGTTTTCACAGATGTTCCCCACCTTTACAAGCTTTTACGAAATCATTTTCTAGATGACGGTCTGACACTCTCCGACAACAAACACATCACAAAGACGACCGTTGAAAAATTGTTGGCATTGGATAATGGTGAATTCAAAGTGTGCCCTAAGCTCTCACATGTCCATCTCACCGTCAAAGGTAGGGAACGTCAGCGCGTGTTTTTGGCGACGCAGTTATTCTCAAACACAACGGCTGAAGCAATTCGATATTTATTTCCTGAAGAAGAACATGTGGCTAAATTTTTTAAACTGATTAACGATTCTTTCGATATTTTAAATTCAAGAAGATGTGTAGATAATAAACCTTTGGCTACCGGGTATGGCACTCACCACGAAGTACAAGAAGGCGTACTTAAAAAAATGTATACTTGTTGTGAAACAATGCGCGTAGGAAAATCTCGGGATTTGTTGCCATTTCAAAAAGGTTTCATGATGACCATCAACTCGTTATTTGGCCTTTTTAGTCATATACGAAAAAAACAATTTTAAATATATTTTAACTGCAAGACAAAATCAAGACTGCCTGGAAAATCTTTTCTCCCAAATACGAGGCGTTGGGCAGTTTTTATTAACCCACCACCGACAGAAGTTAAACATCGACTTCGTTTGCTTTTGGTGGGTCAAAATACAAATAAAATACCTTTTTCGAAGGAAGCACCTGTTGTCCAAGATGATGATCAGGAAATTATGACTTCTCATCTCTTGCAAGGTATCTTACCTGACATGACCGAGCAGCTATCTATGATTGAAGGGTCAACAGAAATGCAAGATTTCTCTTTGTCATTTAATGCAGACGTTGACGTTCCTGCGATCAGTGATGGAGCAGACTGCTCTACTGAGGGGTTCCGCTACCTAGCTGGCTACATTGCCTATCGTGGGAGAAAGCATGATCCTACAATGGGAACACCTTCAGAAAATGTATATCCCCCTCCCGTTGGTACTTCTGCTGGAGGCTGGATAGAGTTTTTATCGCGAGGGGGTCTTCTTGTTCCTTCAGAAGACTGGGTGCACACGATTTCACAGTGTGAAATAATTTTTAGGGACATCAATGGGCCGGACAGTTTGTACAAAAGTAAAAATATTATAAAAAATATGACTACAAGAATTTTAAGTAAATTTCCTGAGATGCCAACAGAAGTTGTAAAAATATACGCCAGGACGAGAATGTTCATTCGCCTTCGTTTCATGAATGGCCGCATGAAAGCAGTGAAAGCAGCAGAAGCACAGAAGAGAAAATCACGCCAGTGGCACGCATCGTCCATAGTTAAACCTACACATTAATTTTATATTTCTACTTTTGTATTAATTAGGATGGTATTATAGGCATCATTGTTCTTTGCAGGAAGGCGGAACTTAGACAGCCGCTGTCTGGTTTGGACTTTGAACTGAGTAGAGGTCTGATAAGTAACTGGTCAGTGGACTCTGGGTTCCGTCTATAAACAAACGGGTTCAATGTATAATTAGCCTACAATTTTTAAACCGCCTGTATTCTGTAAAATTAAAATTTTAAATTAATTTTGTACAGAATATAGCTAGTCCCAAGCCTAGATAAAGAGTGAGGGGAAGTTGTGGTTGAAAAAATACATGTGTGTGCGCGCGCACACATGAGCGCTACCAAATAATGATATATTTTCATCAAATTATAAGGAATATTATGATGAAAAAAGAGAAGTTATAAAGCCTACTGTACTGCAATTTTATTTCTAAAGTCTAACACAGGCTTTAAAAAATTATAAAAAAGGGTGTAGAAAATAGGAACTAAAAATAGTACAAAGAGCATTTAATTGTCATTACTTTCAATTTTTTCAAACCGTGTCTATTGTATGCAGGCGAACGAAAACGTTCTAACAAATAAGTGTATAGTTTGATAAAACGAGTCACTTCTGTAATTAGTCTACTAAAATTTGCTTCATTAGTATTCAGGCTTTGTTTATATCGGTCTAGACTGATCTAATTACTAAATTTAATTTTTAGCAAGGCGTTTCGGTATTATTTTTCCGACTATCAATCGGTTTATTAACAATTATGTATAGGAAATCCGTACTGCTTCTTCAGTTGCTATACGCAGACCCCGGGCTTTAAATGGGCTCACTGGGCAAATGCCCAGGGCGCCTGGTCCAAGGGGGCGCCAAGGAACGAAATACAATACGCGTTAAGACTATAAGACAGTAGACAGTTGAGTGTTATTGTTAAAATTCTAGGAATGAAGGAAACTACGTTCGAATGCACGCCGGCACGCGCTAAGGAATATGTAATGAATAATATTATATTACGCATAGTTTCCTCTGTGCGTGTGTGTGAGGTTTGCCTTATAGCCTTTTGCTTATATGTTTGACGTATAGCCTTTTGATAAACGACAGCGGCGGATGTCGCCTGATATCGTTACTCAGTATCAGTAACTTGCAACTCTTACTGACAACAAACTTGTTTACACTACGGTAAAAAAAAAAAAATTAATACAGTCATTTCCTCTTCCATGTTTGATGTTTCCTTTCAGTATACGCTTTCAATGTTATCGCGTTCACTTCGTTGTGCAAAAAAATGTGTTCTCTTAGTAGTGAAATATGTATAATTATATATAATTTCAGTTATTTCATCACAGATAAAAACTGTCAAATGTTTATCTTCATTATAGTTTGTTGTTTCCCTAGTAAAACGAGGTGGGGGTGGGGGAGAAAAGTAAAAAAAAGAAAGGGGGCGGCTATAAGAATTGTTTGCCCAGGGTGAAAGGTACCTGAAATCGGGGCCTGGCTATACGATTAATATTAAAGCGTACACATTTAAATTACGCAAACATTCGCTTCATATAACATTATTACGTACTTCATTCAATAAAATAAGTTCGTAAATAAAAATATAAATAACAAACAAACTGTAGTTAATAAAAAAATAACAACATATTTGTATTGAGAGGTATTTACCGCGCAGCTCGTTCCTCGATGGTGACGTCATTTCAACACCCAATAGCAATTCGTTTCGGTTCGGGCCCAACCTTATAGTAGAGTAACCTTGCTACAACTGTTAGTAAGTATCATATAAATGTTGTGCTTATGTTAATTTCAGTACAGGAATTCACCGATCGACTCACCTCAGCTAATGGCAGAAAAGTCAGTGCAACTTATTCAAATACGAACTCAAGACATTGAAAAAAAAATATAAACATATTTAATAAACAACTTCAAGAGTATGTGAACAGATTTATTTATATTGGATTCAATAATAGATTGAATTGGATTGAATAAATAACTAAACCAAGAAACTAATAATAAAAAACCAAACCTTAGTAATAATTATAAAACTTATAACAAATTCTCTACGAGACGACGACCTCGTCTAACTACAAATAGAGGACCGACTTCGTCCAATTACAATATATATATTATAACAGCACCAAATATTAATTATTTGGGGTTATATGTCACCTGCATACTAAAAGCATATTTAAATAAATTGTATTAGTCAAAAATCCATTGGTATGTAGAGCGATGAAAATAATGCTTGTAAAGCGACGCACACGTGGCCGTTATGTAATCAGCTCGCTGTACAAGGAAGGGCCACACCCAAACTGTTAATTATTAATATCTCGGAAACTAATAAATTAAGGCGAAATCCAAGATAGCCAAAATGTTTGCCGAAATATTAATAATGGCATGTGTAAATTTTACGCAATATAATTAACAAATAAAGAGTTAATTAATTTAATTGAATAACTTCTGTAAAAATAGAGCTACATTAATGAGATTTGAATACGTTATAAAGAAAATAATTTCCAACAGATTGTATGTTTTAGATTTCGCACAGCTTGGTTTGCAACCAAGATATTGCAAAATTAAGTAATCACAGGATATCCGGAGCGACAAATTGGTTCCGCCGGAATAATAATATTAGTAATAATATTAATTCTCCGTCTGTGGGAATCTAACTTCATTCTCACGGACCAAGGGAATTCAAATTTTATGTAGTAGGGAGAGTGTGTCATCCAATCAAATCATTTGACGAAAATCTCGACCAGCGCGGCGTTTTCGGGCTGAAACATCACTCTCCTGACAGTACTCGCGAAGTAAAGACGTAATTCTTCGATCGGCTCGTAACCATAGTGTGAAGATTCATCAGAAGACTCTACGTGGTCAACACACACGCAATTACGAACATAGTAAATACAGATTGACTGTACAACTCGTAATTATTGCGTAAAGTCAGATACTCTTCATTACAACAACCAAGCTTATTGTGTACTGCAAGCTGTGGTCATAAGCACGCAAGAGATCCGCCAGACTTCAGGACCAGACTTCAAGAATACTGCAGAGAGGCCGTCTAAATCATTGGTGAACAGCTGACGAGCAGAGCTACCACTCGAACGAAACACACACACACACACACACGCTGACGTGCAACGCGCGAATCGACGAGGGACAGAAACCAGTTCCAGCAGAGAGCCGCAGACGTTAAAATATACAACGAACAGAATGACAGCAGAGTGTTGCCGAATTCTGAACTCAACGACCGAATCCAGGAGCTCTAAGCAGATTACTTTCTCTAGCGACCGGACCGGAATCAACGAGGGACAATTGGGAGCAACTCTAACATCCTCTTCAATAACAGGAAAGCAAAATCAACTTATTTATTTTTCAACATCAAATTTTCTATCTTTTCATTTAAAAGCATTGTAATTTGAACAATTCAGGTGCCATACAATAATCAAAGACTCTAGTAAATAAGAATAAATTCATTGTGATAATCTGTATAGCAGTCTAAGCAATTAGTAAGCCGTAGTTAAGAAAATAGAAATAATATAAAAGCGCTATACAAATCTTAACTAACAATCTAATTATTAGTTCATACTGCAGTATAACAGAAGTCAAATCACTAGAAATGAAATGACGTGAACTTGACTGTCACGTCTAATTTATTTTTGAAAATTATTCTAATTAACTTCAGAGTTTTTACATTTTATTTTTATTAACATTTAACTTCAATTTAGTTAAAGCAATTTAATTAAATCAAATCAATTAATTAATTAAATTTTCAATTGCAATTAACTCGCCAAATAACGAGTTTAGTTTCTTTTCAATTATCAACCAATTGAAAAACATTAGTCAACATAGATTCATTGTTTAGACCGTAAGATAATTGATAATATAACAACCATTTTATTCTTGTGTGTTATTGGAGTAATAAACAACGTTTTATTACCCCATATTTCATTGTTTTATTGTTGTACGATAAAGCCTACCAGTCTCACAAAACTCTCCCCCTTTAAAGTAACTTATTTTGTGTGTTGTTGCAATAAATTTGAGATTACTAGCTTGCGAAATTCAAATCCAAAATCCACACGCCCTAGCCGGAAGAATCCGCAAGATCGGACAGCAGGTAGGTACTCATACACAACACGACACAACAACAACGCATATAAGTAAAGTTGCAATATATATATATATATACACATATATACACACACATAATATGCAGTCTTGCCCTTTTACAAAGTATTATTAATGAATTTTAATTAAGGTGTCTAACAACTGGATGTCTTTATACACAGGCAGTAATACAAGTCACAGTTATGTATCCGGAGGAAATGTTCTAATGTCTCTTTTACCATTATAAATTTGAAATTTTTTAATAATTTTATGCATGTCATACATAATAATAAGACACCTATGCCCATTAACCTAACATGAGAGTTTACAACAATGCTTATCTGAGTCCTTTAATAGTTTACGAACTCATGATAAGTCGTAAAGAGTAAGTATATTCTTCAAGTCGCCAGACCACTAGAATCACGTTGGAGGCTGAAGACGAAATGGAGACTGAACACGAGTTTTACAATTTCACAACGGTACGGAAAAAACTTGTAGCAATTATCAAACAGCTGTTACTAAGCTGCTTATTGAATATCGTCGGCGCTCACCGCGTCGCGCTATTTAACTCAGGTAGACTGAGTGGGTCCGAAGGCAGTGGCCTTGGCACGACTTTTCAAATATGCCGAGTGTCTCGGCACAATAATTGGGGTAAGTCTTTGTTCACAGGTTGAAAAAGTATTAAGTAGTTTATTTTTATACGGTTAAAACCTGATTAAGACAAACCACTAATTCGTACGCATCACCCCATATTTGTATGTCCGAGCTGACTTCACAGACACAAACACACAAGCGCTGTATTGTTATACAGCTCGCGGGGCAAGTGTACGCTTTCTGACAATTCTTAGCCTGCATAATATTGTAACGTCTCGCGGTTAACGTCTCGGAGTCTATATAGACGTTTCCTAGAAAAGTCTCCTTTCGTCTATTTATTCTCCTCGAAAATCTTGCTTTAATGAGAGTCACTGTTAATCCTTTATTGATTGTATTTGCAAATATTCAGTGTCCGTTATAATTTAAGTTTAACTTAAATAAAACAAAAAAAAAAAAAAAATCGAGAGTGTGTGATTTAGGAGAATTCAACGAAGTTGTTAGGAGAGAGAGTGCAAAAAGTATTATCCTCTTGGCATACAATTACTTAGTTTAAATTTCTCCGCTCATAATACAAGCTGATTTTGACGTTTACAAACAAATTGAACGTTAAATTAACACCAATTGTCTGTAATCTTTTCTGGTTGTTCGTCCTCTTCTGTGTCTCCTGACAATCTGTAAACAACTACCCTCTACTGAAAATAATACACATTTTGTTATTTATAACAAAGTATTCATGGTATTTATGTAATAAATACACTGTTTTTTATCTTCTCCCAATACAGAAAGTTATAATCGATTCTCCCTGTCAACACAACATTAGTTCGATCTTATTTGGTAAACATAGAAAGTATAACAAATATTTTTATCCTTTATGAAATATAGAACAATAAAGAATTAATTTTTTTATTTTTAAAATTCCCAGGGTTATTTGTAAGTTCTTTGTGCTATGAGACGGTCAGAAATGAATAATTTAATACCAAGCTTTACAAAAGATATATAGATTATATTTTGTTTTTCTTTATTCTGTAGTTCCGGGTTTATCCGCCAGAGTACAGGTTATGTTCCTCGCTACAAATACGGAATTATTTAATGGCGGCTGAAAACTCACAGAGATCCGTTATGAAGATTTTTGGGCTAACAAAATTTAATAAAGTTTGTTTCACCTCTTTTCCTGAAGTGTTTCCTTGTATGGTGCTGTTTCTAGTGTTAGAAGTTATAGTTGAGTTGTAATTTAGTTAATTTTTACTAGGATACTGTCTCATCAAAATCTCGAAGTGCTAGATACTAGGCCTGGAACCAGTCGTTAAGTTTCTCAAAATTTCGTCAAATAAAGGCTTGGATGGTGCTACTTGCAGAAGTTCTAATAGAAGGTGTACATCTCTCGTCAATTTTTATTAAATTTCGCACTGTTTATTCCGAAAGTATTCATACATTTTCAAATTTTAAATTGGCATTACACTGTTTTCTAACGTTCACTTCTCAATCGTTTATCAATTCAATTATATCTTGTTAGTTGGTTATTGTTAGTAACCAAGAATTTTTTATGGTTTTTTATTGGTCAATCTATATACTTTTTAGTATATAGGCTATTATTATTTATTATAAATTTATTTCTTCTTTATAGAAAAATAATCCTTTTTTAATTTTGTTTATAAACCAATTTAATTTATATAAGGTTTTCCTTTCTATGTTCTCTTAAGCTTATACATAGGTCTTTAATATTTTAATTTCCTTCAATTGTATTTATTTATTATTTATTATTTGCTTAAAGTATCCTTATTCTAAACTATGTTCCTATGCCATCTTACTTACATAGTATTATTTTATATTATTATTATTTTATAATTTGTGATGTTTTCAATTTATTTCTTCTGCAAGTAGATAATATTGTATATTTTTTTTATTTTTTTTTTATATCTAACCCTGGGTTATCTTATATTTAAACACAATTATTATATTAAACATAAAATTATACCTAGGTACAAAACCTTTGTGGCTCACACAATACAAATTATACAAAATACAAACAAAATGCAAAATTTATCAGCAGCAATATAGTTCACTGCTACAATTGATTGTTTTTCCATCTACATTTTAAAAGATGCTCCTTTTTAACAATTTACCCTCTCACTATGTACACTATATGTCACTTTGTTATTGTTTATAGTGTTCTGTAGTACAAAGTATTCTATCGCTAGGTACACAATACCCATTTCTGACCTTTAGAGTGGGATGATTGTGTTATCATATTTGGGCATGGGTTATGTAACGTTACATAAAGCCCCCCCCCCCTAGAACAGACCTATTTTTGATTACTGGTTTTACAAAATAAATTGTTGATTCCTTCAATCTTCGTATTCTTCCATATATCTTCATAATATTTCTTCCTTTCTGATTGTTTATACACCTGTTATTCGGTTAATGGTAGTAAGCTGGATTTTATATTCAACTCTCTCTCTCTCTCTCTCTCTTGGATGCATATTCGTTAATGATTTAATTTCTCTGGGTATTGGTCCTTCCACATATTACTTGATAAGGGCTGGTTACACTAATCATAAAAAACTTGTTTTAACATTTATATTTCTATTTTCTTCTATAAATTCCTTTTCTCAATTAAGCTTCTGTCTGCTATCTTCCTTCTATTTTCTTCATTCATACTTCTGGAATCTAATATCACTCTTTTCAGCTATTTTATAATTATTTCTTAAATATTCAATTTCCCTAACATTTTTCCCTATCCTGTGCGGTGGTTCAGTTCGGGTGGCCACTTTTGGTCCATTACTCCGCTGTCCATCCTTACACCTTCTGAGACCAGGGGAACATCATCCCTGCTCAGGAAAATTATTGCCGGAACATTTCTACGGTCAATTCGTTATAATAAAAAAAATTACAAGTAGTCGATTAGCGACTAATACTAAACACTTTTGGATTCTTCATACTGTAGCTGTTTGCATTTAATTATATATTTCTTTTCTTCTTGATTCCTTCTTCTTTTCCGTTAACTAATAGCATATAACATTATTGATAGGCATTATTTTAAAATCCTTTTGACTTTCCTTCTTGTGACATATTTTCTCCGTATCACTTCTTCTTATATTATTTTCAATTCCGAGAAATTCTAAACTATAGTTGTATTAATTATCATCCTCCTTCAGCCTCATTGTAGTCATTAAATTATTCGTTATTCTTCTTATTTGAGCACGTTACCATCAATTGTTTTTCTTTATATATTCTTCTGTTTGTTACCATTAAAATATTATTTTTCCCATTATTCCATTTTAAATCAGTTATTTATAATTATTATTTAATAATCTGTTCTCACATTTTCTTGTTGTTTTACTGTTTATTAAATCATATTTTTCGAAATATTTAGTAAGTTGTACTTACATACTTTTTGAATTTTGGGGTAGTATTATTCTTTCCAATGGGTTGCTTGGTCGGTATCAGAAAATCAGTCCCCTTTTTTCTGGTTGGTTATTGTTTAGTTTAACCATGGTCCATTAACTCAGGTACTCCCTTTCCTCGGATTACTGGGGTGTTCGGAATTAATTCTCTCCTTGATAATCTTCTTATCATACGGCTCTCCCACTTTGCTGCTATGAAACCTTCACTTAAGTACCGGTCTTCCGTCATTGATCGTTCCTTTTTAACTAACAGGTATTGTACCTCCTCTGACATAACATATTCACTCATTTTTAATATCATTCCATTCCCTTTTTCCTCTGGATTATTTACCAAATTTTTTAATGATATATTCCGTCTTGATGATATGACTGATATCTTCTGATGCACTTCAATCGTCGAGATATTTAAATGATATCCAAACTTAATTAATTCCCTCTGTTCATTAATTGGAAGGTTGAATACGTTAATTAATTCACCCTTCCTCATCTGCAACACTTCTTTTATATTTAATATTCCCTTTCTACATATTTTCCTTATTTTCTTGGTATTCTTTTCCAGGTATTGATTATCCTTTTTGTTGTGGCTATTTTTATTTTCCGATGGCATTACACCTTGGTATTCTGTAATTTCTATTTCCTTCCTACTCTCTTCTGTATTCGGGCTTACTTTAATACCTTCTGAAATGCTGTCTAATGTTTCATCCAAATTATTGAAACCACTTTCCATTTGCTTATTTGTCTCCTCCTTGTATGTATCTGCTTTTTGGCTAAGTGTATTAACATTTTCAAACTTCTCTCCAAAAGTTTCCCATATCTCCTTATTGAACTTCTCCATTTTACGGTTTTGTTCATTCATGGTTTCTTTGATATCTCCATGAATGGTCTCAATTTTTTCATTGAGTTGTTTTACTAAACTTTCCTGAATACTATCTATTTTCTCATTGGTTTGTCTGTTTTGTTCCTCCTGTTTCCTAAAATTTTCATCTATTTTATCATTGGTTTGCTTGTTCTGTTCCTTCAAAGTTTCGTTTTGTTTCTTTGAAGTTTCCTCCTGTTTACTACAATTTTCATCTATTTTATTAAAATATTCGGCTATAAATCTCATCATATCTTGCCAATTTGGTTCTTCTCTGGCTACCGCTTTATCTGGTTGGTCCCCTTGGGCCTCCTCTTCAACTATTTCCTTTTCCGTGTTTGTGACTACTTCGGTTTCTTCTTTATCACCTATTAGTTGTTCCATTTCACTGTCCGTGACTATTTCCATCTCCCGTTCCTGTCCACCTACTTCCTTCTCCTTTTCTTCTGCCCTCTTCTTCGATCTGCCTCTGGTATTATGCATTTCTTGTTTTCTCATAGCTGCCGACGAATATTAGGTTTTTTGTTATATTATTTTGTCGAATATCTCAAAATTTCTTTCCTAATTAAAGCCCCTTTACGTTGAGCGCCATTCTGTAACGTCTCGCGGTTAACGTCTCGGAGTCTATATAGACGTTTCCTAGAAAAGTCTTTTTTCGTCTATTTATTCTCCTCGAAAATCTCGCTTTAATGAGAGTCACTGTTAATCCTTTATTGATTGTATTTGCAAATATTCAGTGTCCGTTATAATTTATGTTTAACTTAAATAAAACAAAAAAAAAGAAATCGAGAGTGTGTGATTTGGGAGAATTCAACGAAGTTGTTAGGAGAGAGAGTGCAAAAGGTATTATCCTCTTGGCATACAATTACTTAGTTTAAATTTCTCCGCTCATAATACCAGCTGATTTTGACGTTTACAAACAAATTGAACGTTAAATTAACACCAATTGTCTGTAATGTTTTCTGGTTGTTCGTCCTCTTCTGTGTCTCCTGACAATCTGTAAACAACTACCCTCTACTGAAAATAATACACATTTTATTATTTATAACAAAGTATTCATGGTATTTATTTAATAAATACAATGTTTTTTATCTTCTCCCAATACAGAAAGTTATAATCGATTCTCCCTGTCAACACAACATTAGTTCGATCTTATTTGGTAAACATAGAAAGTATAACAAATATTTTTATCCTTTATGAAATATAGAACAATAAAGAATTAATTTTTTTATTTTTAAAATTCCCAGGGTTATTTGTAAATTCTTTGTGCTATGAGACGGTCAGAAATGAATAATTTAATACCAAGCTTTACAAAAGAAATATAGATTATATTTTGTTTTTCTTTATTCTGTAGTTCCGGGTTTATCCGCCAGAGTACAGGTTATGTTCCTCGCTACAAATACGGAATTATTTAATGGCGGCTGAAAACTCACAGAGAACCGTTATGAAGATTTTTTGGTTAACAAAATTTACTAAAGTTTGTTTCACCTCTTTTCCTGAAGTGTTTACTTGTATGGTGCTGTTTCTAGTGTTAGAAGTTATAGTTGAGTTGTAATTTAGTTAATTTTTACTAGGATACTGTCTCATCAAAATCTCGAAGTGCTAGATACTAGGCCTGGAACCAGTCGTTAAGTTTCTCAAAATTTCGTCAAATAAAGGCTTGGATGGTGCTACTTGCAGAAGTTCTAATAGAAGGTGTACATCTCTCGTCAATTTTTATTAAATTTCGCACTGTTTATTCCGAAAGTATTCATATATTTTCAAATTTTAAATAGGCATTACACTTTTTTCTAACGTTCACTTCTCAATCGTTTTAACAATTCAATTATTCCTTGTTAGTTGGTTATTGTTAGTAACCAAGATTTTTTTATTGGTCAATCTATATACTTTTTAGTATATAGGCTATTATTAATTATTATAAATTTATTTCTTCTTTATAGAAAAATAATCCTTTTTTAATTTTGTTCATAATGCAGTTTAATTTATATAATGTTTTTCTTTCTATGTTCTCTTAAGCTTATACATGGGTCTTTAATATTTTAATTTCCTTTAATTGTATTTATTTATTATTTATTATTTGCTTAAAGTATCCTTACTGTAAACTATTTTCCTATGCCATCTTACTTACATAGTATTATTTTATATTATTATTATTTTATATCTAACCCTGCGTTATCTTATATTTAAACACAATTATTATATTAAACATAAAATTATACCTAGGTACAAAACCTTTGTGGCTCACACAATACAAATTATACAAAATACAAACAAAATGCAAAATTTATCAGCAGCAATATAGTTCACTGCTACAATTGATTGTTTTTCCATCTACATTTTAAAAGATGCTCCTTTTTAACAATTTACCCTCTCACTATGTACACTATATGTCACTTTGTTATTGGTTATAGTGTTCTGTAGTACAAAGTATTCTATAGCTAGGTACATAATACCCATTTCTGACCTTTAGAGTGGGATGATTGTGTTATCATATTTGGGCATAGGTTATGTAACGTTACAATATTGTTAAAACTGTTCATAATATATTTTCTATGCTAAATATTTACAAACATACCGCCCTGTGCAAATATAGGCTATGTATTGTTGCACACACACACACACACACACACACACACACACACACACACACACACACACACACACACACACACACACACACACACACACACACACACCACACACACCACACACACACACACACACAAATATATATATATATTTGAGAGGGGGGCACATTTGAACATTTTCATTATTTATTTTCTGTAATCAGGACCAAGGGCTAAAAATAATTCTGTTATATGTTGCAAACACTTCATTTATTTTTGTATAAGATTATAAAACAAAATAATAAATTATTACAATATAACTAATTTTTTATATTTTTTTTATAAGTATAGTTTTTTATCTAAAAATAAAACTTTTACTTGTGAACTTACTGTTTTTTTCTTCTCGTCGAACGCGTTTCGGCGTCGTATTCGCCTTCTTCAGCCTAGAGACAGACTGCCACTATTTAGTAACGGTTGTTGTATAGAAAGTGTAGTGGGGGTGGTGCGTGGAGGAAGGGGATTAGCGTGGGGATTCAAATTAATGTTTGTTTTTTGTATAATTGTGTCAAAAAGTGTATGTGATTTATATTGTAATTGGTCGTTAAGTAGGTTGTTTGGTTGTGTTGTGTGGTGTTTGTATATTTCGTATTGTTCAGCTGTGTTGAGTTTTCGACCTTTGGGTAAGTAATGTATAATTTCAAGATTAGTGTCTATGTTGGTGTAACTGTGGTTTGTGTGTGTATGTGTGTGGCAAACGCGGAGTGTATATTGTTGGTTAATGCTTTTAAGTGTTCAGAGTAACGGGATGAAGAATATCTTCCCGTCTGGCCTATGTAGAAACTATTGCAGTTATTACAATTTAATTAGTTTACACTTATGCAATAGTTTCTACATAGGCCAGACGGGAATATCTTTTTCATCCCGTTACTCTGAACACTTAAAAGCTTTAACCAACAACAATATACACTCCGCGTTTGCCACACACATACACACACAAAACCACAGTTACACCAACATAGACACTAATCTTGAAATTTTACATTACTTACCCAATGGTCGAAAACTCAACACAGCTGAACAATACGAAATATACAAACACCACACAACACAACCAAACAACCTACTTAACGACCAATTACAATATAAATCACATACACTTTTTGACACAATTATACAAAAAACAAACATTAATTTGAATCCCCGCGCCAATCCCCTTCCTCCACGCACCACCCCCACTACACCTTCCATACAACAACCGTGACTAAATACTGGCAGTCTGTCTCTAAGCTGAAGAAGGCGAATACGACGCCGAAACGCGTTCGACGAGAAGAAAAACATTAAGTTCACAAATAAAAATTTCATTTTTAGATAACGTGTAGTGCTGTGAAAGAAGATGATGAACAATCAAGACAACTATAGCTTTTTGTTCAAACCTGCCCCATAGTGGGGCACATTTGAATGAGCATGGGGCACGTTTGAACAATATGATTAATTTGAACATTTTTTTAAATTTCTTTGACATTTTAAAAATAAAACTGTAAAATTTTGTTAACTTTTTAAATTAAAGTTACTCTGTTAGTGGCAAAGAAATTATCAAAAACAACAATTAATCTTAAAAACAAAATAAATTCTAAAACAGCAACAATACAGATTTATAAACATCATTATTTTAATTCATTTTAATAAACTTGTAATTTTTAATGTAAACAGTATTTTGAAAAACCAACTGGGTTAAATTGAAATACTGATGGAATAGAATAACAAGCAAATATAGGCCTAATCTATAATTCACATCAAAACCTTTCTTCAACTAAACATACTTCATATTAGATTAACTTCTTAATTTGATAAACAGCTGGATTATTATTGAAATATAATAGTGTATTAATATTTAATTCTAGTTATAATAAAAACTACCTCTTAATAAATTGTTTTTAACAAAGAGAACAGCAAAGTTTATTAAATTGTACGTAATAAACAACGGTCAACTGACCGAACCCAATCTAAATTTGCTTAGATTTACTTTGAAAATCATCTGTCCCATTGATCGTTGAGTTGCACCTCTTATAGGCTGTAGCAACACAGTTACTATGTCTGATATTTCAACTGTCCTCTTATCTTCTTTTTCAGGAAAAAAATTGTGACACTGTCTGTGTTTTTTTTTTAAATTTAACAACACATTCTCCCTTATCTTTGTTTAACACTTGTCCAATGTAATAAATAATCTTCTTTTTCATAGCAATTTTGACTAAAACATAATCCTTTACTTGAAAATCTTTGAAGTTTACTTTCTTCTCTGAAATCATATCATGTTCTTTACCATGTACGTCTTCATTTTCTACATGACTGGATTCTTCATCACTGCTAGATTCAAGTTCTTTTTCATAAAGTCTTCTTTTTGACTGCTGATTTTTAAGAAATACACTCGATTGAAATTTTTGAACTTTTCCTAACCTTTGTCAGTTTCAGCCATAATTTTATTGTTTTCTCGTGTAGAAGTAAGAATTCGAGATTTACCTTTCTTCCTTCCTCTTCTTGGTGTATCTCCATTTATTTTTTCCTTCATTACTGACAAAGGATATGGCTGGATACTTTCTGGTGTACAGGTTTCATTAAAAGTTCTAGATGGTCCGACTTCGGTTGTTGTATCCTCTTTGTTTCTATATTTTATTGGGGTTAATTCGCTATCTACCTACTCGCCTGTTTTCAGACAAAATTTGTATTTTAATAAATATTATTATAATACAAAAATGTCATTAAGGGGCAGTTTTGAACATGTTCAAATGTGCCCGAAATGCCATGTTCAAATGTACCGCCTTAGACACTCTAAAACAAACGTGACTTGCATATAATTGACGTTAAGCAAACCATACAACTGAGTACATATAAATATTGAGAATTAAACTTACTTTTAATGGGCACCTCGTTACAATTTTGTTACACTCTCTTGAATTCACCAGACTCTTACAAATTCAAGCTTCGAGAGTCACAAAAATATGTCTAAAACAGACTTCATTAAACAAATGTTTTCAACTGCAAGCAAAATGGCTGCTGACTGAAGAGGTTTGTAGGATGTAGTGTTACCAACATACTGGTAAAATAGTTAAATTATTGTATTAGATAACTGTGAGAAATAGACACTGTTAAAATTGTGCCCCCAGTTCAAATGTACACCCCTCTCAACTATATATATACACATATTGCGACAAAACAAATGTTAGGCATAGTAATAATGGAACACATAAACAGTTAGCTGGAGCAAGGTTGTATATTTTAAGAAAAAAATTTTATATGCTTTGTAAGTCACAAAATATTTATTTTATTTCAAAATCGTCTCTGAATCAGATTGATCTAATTTTAAAAAGAAATGTCAATTGGTTACTTGGATGTTGTTTTCGTGGGTTCATTCGTCTTACTGCCAGTCCTGTGAATCGCCGCAATCCGCTCCTCCTTTCTGCAAACTTCCGCTTCGCTGGGGCTCCTCTTGTACGCGCGCACGCCGTCACACCGGTAGTCAGTCTAATCTAATCTCAGGGCACAATTGGGTTGTAATTTAATCTCACTTATATTTGGTGCGTTAAGCATGCACCTTCCCGCGTCTTGAGGTGTCCTCGCGATCACATAGGAGTATCCCGGGTGGATACACCTTCCCTAAGCGGAAATCTTGATTTACGCGATACTAGCACTGTCTAACACAATTGAATAGCTTATTACTTTTTTATAATGAGTTCGTACCCCGGCAAGGTATCAGCAACGGGTAACTCGTCGCAGATTTGACCCTGATCTCTTGTTCAAAGCACGTTTCTGCACGGATAACTCGCGCAGAGAGCACGTCTGAAAAATTCGATCTCCAGGGTAGAACTGACTTGATATTCGTCGGCGGAGACCCAATCTTAGTGGAAAATTGGTGCCGCTGATTGTGGTCGAAACAGTTTATCACGCGATTGATGGCTACAACTGATAGATGATTACTTGAAACGATTTGCAGATTTCTGCAGCAACAGGTACAGATTTTATCGAAGAATTTTCTGCCTTCTAAAAGATAAGGACTTTGTAGAAACAGCTTTTTACTAATAAAATCCCAATTTACATACTACGTAGCAAGCATCTGACACCCAAAAAATACAGCCCTATTTGAGATGCGTGCGCTGTCCAAATCTCAGTTCGGTACACTAATTTATACTTGCGCTATTCATAAAAATACGACTGACACGCGCACTCGAACCTTTTACTCGCACATGACATGATCACAAATATATGTATGGGCGTTTTAATACATAATAGTCTCTCGCCCAATTCTTATATTAATACTTACATCTAATTTACATATTCGAACAAAATCAAATATTAACATGTCTATAACGTCATAACCTGTTATAACCGTCTGTAGTCCTGACTACATTTCCTTACTGCAATGTTCTATTGCAATACAGATTGTTGTACATATATGTATATATTTGTATTGTGACACACACACACACACACACACACACACACACACACACACATAAACACACGCATTTCATTTCTATTCAATGGAAGCGACAGTATACATCTATGGTTATGAAATCTTTAATTTATCATTTTTCTTTTACCAATGTCTTATAATTCGATTTGATTTCAGTGCAAATTATGTCTCAATTACAATTTATATTTAAATGGTGAATAATTTAAATTTCTTATTAAATAAATTTTGCAGTTTAATATTACGAATTAATCGCGCTCTACCTAGAATAATAAACATTAAACCGCGTTATCTGTAAACACTTATCTGCAACTTGCGCCTTATCTTCACTTCCGACCATTAATTAACCCACTACCCACTAGCTTATTTAACAGACGGTACTATTAACCACTTTGTAGTGTTTACATTCCCTTAATCTGAATTCAATTCTGCTAATGAGTTTATAACTACCATTTAACACTTATATATATTTTAAATATTATTTGTAATTATTCTAATATAAGATTTACGTGTATTAGCTACAAGTAATACTAGGCTAACTACAAAAACGATTAAAATATTATTTATGGAGAAGAATGTTTATGAAATTTTCATAGAGAATAAATTTTGTTCTATCGAGACACGAAATGTGAAGTGAAAATATTTCTTAACCACAATGTAGTTTAATTACTTTCAGTTTCAAAATCTAGACTCGCAACTTTATTACAAATAAGATGGAAATTAAATCCTAGCTCATAACATGAAACGATCAGGATTGAAGTGATTCGGCCGGCAAGGACAGTCAAATATTTCCCACAGGTTTTCTGATAAGAGCCTTGTAAAAAGAAGAAAGCGCGACTAACAATACCACGCAATGAAGTAGTGTGAAGTTTGTTATGACATACTGATTTGGGGGAATAAGATCTGCTTAGAGGCTGGTGGACAATAATCGTCAAGATGGACTGACACCTGTAAAAATTGGATACAATTATTCATTGTATAAGAGTAGACGGCCATGTTTTTAAAAAAAGCTATATGTTTTAAGTAAAAATACACACAGTACATTAACACGATTTAAATTGTCTTTCGTTTCCTGATTCTTAATATAATGACAGACTTACGACATTCCGGTAAAACCATGTACTGTAATATGTAATACTGCAATTAATATCAAAATATAAGTTATTATTTACGATGGAATAGCCAACAAACGAGAAATTTACAGCGGATTGCAACAAAGAACATTTAACTGCAGACCTTAAATTAAGCTTAAACATTTCGCCCTCAGTATATATTAGACGTGACGTTTTTATAGACGAACATTAGGTGTTATAAGCCCGTTTAGGGTACAACGGACTGGGCTTAGATTCAGAAGTCTGTACGCGGTTTGCTTTTTGCCTTAATTATCTCATTTATCACACAACACGGTTCGTAAGGTGTTTTTGTTGTGCCTACACAGCAGCCTTTACATAAACCACCCTCCTACATACATGCATCCACTGGTCATTTGAAATTCCCAACTACTTAGTATGTACCCGGATACTCAGTATTTTATTTGAAATATACTGGGTTAAATACTTATAAATCCATTCATTATACGTAGTTCTCCGTAAATATCTGTTAATATAATTTTCATGAAATTAAAATAACATCATTGTATTAATATTTATTCCAAGCCTTACTTAAACTGTGTAACTTAGGGCATACAGTTTTTTTTAATGTAAATTTAACAATTAAATTAACCATAACATTATCACCAAACCCAAGTCAAAGTAATTGTATGGTTTTAGTTTGATACTACCAAAATATTCTATATAGATCTTTTTGAAGACGTATGCTTTGTTGCTATCTTTTACAGAAATACCTAAATTACCACTTTCCACTACCCTGCAATCTTCGCAGACATTTTCCGTGTATAAAACGATAATAAACCTGTATTTTTAAAGTTTTTTACAACATACAAATATTTTTTAATATTGAGTGAATAGTTTTTGCTAATGTTTATACTAAGGATACATTTAATATAATCATAAACTACCCACGTAGTACAAGTCTGTTAACATACCGTAGATTAAATATTTCAACGTAACGTACTATTTTTAAATCAGTAAATAAAATACACTTAGTTAATATTTATTTTATTTAAACAGCATTTGGATATTTGAAATATAAAACATAAGAAAGTGTTCACTACAGTGTTTTGCAAAAAAACGCCATCGTAAAGGCGGCGTCTTTGTTGAACATAAATACGAATTCAATATGAAAATATCGGTATGGAGAACCATACTTGACTTCCATGTTCTAAGATTTATATTTAAAATCATTTTCGAAATGAAATATTTCCATAGAAACTACTTCTTTCTACTTACTGCATCAGCCTTAACCACAGTACTGTGGTCACTAACGTATACCACCTCACGTTATCGCACTCGATTTTCACTGTTGATGGAAGTCGATGACACTGCCGAAACGTCTGGTTTTACAGAAAACATTGGTCTACGGCCAAACAGGCCAGGAAGTTATTTTAACAACAAACTACTTCTTTGTTGCCGATAACTTAGTATATATATAAAAAAAAATTATCCCCTCCACATTCAACTATAATTTACGTTTATAGAAAATTACCCCCACCCCGTTCAACTAACCTCTTCATTGATAGATATTTCATCTACGTTTCTACAGTGGATTATTAAGATCTTCTTATCAGGATACTTTATTTATCAAAATTAAATACTTTACTTTTGTTACAACAAAAAATGTTTCAGGTAAACTACCCTTACCCCGAAACCGATCTTCACCAAAATCAATGGACCTTGAGTGCTCTAAAAATCAGGCACATATGTAAAAAATTGTTTGTTTCTGTTTTAATTTACGGCAGTTATCGTTTGTCATGGAAAAATTTCTCTTGTTACAACATAAAATGTTGCAGGTAAACTACCCTTTCCATTAACCGATCTTCACCAAAATCATCAGACCTTGAGCCTCTACAATTTAGGTTGTATGCAAGAAATTATTTGATTCTGTTTGAATGTGCGGCAGTTATCGTTCGTCATAGAAAGAATAACTCTTGTTAAAACATAAAACGTGACAGGTAAACTACCCCTTTCCCTGAACCGATCGCCACCAAAATCAATAGACCTACACTTCTTTACAATTCAGGAAGGCACAGAGAAAAATATTTGAATGTGTGGCAGTTATCGTTCGTCATAGAAAAAATTACCGTTGTTAAAACATAAAATGTTGCCGGTAAACTACCCCTTTCCCTTAACCGATGTTTACCAAAATGAACAGACCTTGAGGACTCTACAATTGAGGGCTGTATACAAAAAATTATTCGATTCTGCTTGAATTTTCGGCTGTTATCGTTCGTCATAGAAAACATTACCGTTGTTAAAACATAATGTGTTGCTGGTAAACTATCCCTTTCCCTTAACCGATCTTCACCAAAAACAACAGGTCTTGAGAACTGTACAATTCACAGCTGTATTCGAAACATTATTTGATTCTATTAGAATTTCCGGCTCTTATCGTTTGGCAAAGAAAAATATCTACACACAGAGAGACACACAGACAGACACACAGACACACAGACACACAGACACACAGACACACACAGACACTTTTCGAAAAATGACTTTTTTTCATGTTTTGAGGGTAGCACAATCAGAATCTGCAATTATCTCGAACACGATTTTTTCCCCATCACCATACTTCCATTTCCTTTTATAACATGGAAGTAAAAATGAAACAAAACGAGTTATTTTATAAACAAATAAGATTTTAATTTGAAAATTTTAATTTGATGATCTGAGTTCGTGTTTCATTTATGAATATAGAAATGTTTGCAGGTCACAGTTAATTGACTTTAGGAAATATCTGTATAAACCGGATTAAGATTATTTGTATTTTCGTTGACGGTTTACCCTTTTCATGCTTTTTTATATGCCTTTGCTAAGAAACAACTGTTCAAATCAAGATTGATAAAAGTATGTTTTGGGAAATAACATTTAATAGACCTACACACACCTGTGCAGAACGGCGTATAAGAGGCCGCCACATTGATGATACAAATACATTTACACTCATATTAATTTTACTGGATCGTTGCAAGACATAAAAGTAACGTGTATATTGCAACAATACATATATTTGCCCAGGGCGGTGTGTTTAATATGTAATTAGCATAGAAAGTATAAGACGAACAGTTTCATACAGTTTTGTGCGAGAACGGACCGGCTGGAGCCTGTCAAAGTAACAGCTGCTGTGCCAGTGTAACATACGGCGTGTGTGTGTTTGTGTGTGTGAGCCAGCTGTGACCTGTTTTGAACGACGCGATGGGGTGATGCGTTACAGCCGTAATCAGGTTTTAACAAGATTATAATAAACTAATTACTTGTGTTAAACATGTAAACAAAGACTTACGCCAATTATAATGACACCATTACGTAAAGGGATTTGTAACGAGTATGGTAATACTAAAAATAAATTAATTTATTTCCAGAGGTGCAATATTAATGATGCTATTTAATTAATATTAATTACTAGTGTAATTTAAGAGTAATTAATATGTGTTGTATATGTGAGTGACCAGAGAAAAATGACGCAAACAATGAGATCGCTCATGTGACGAATATGGTCATGAGTTCGCGATAATTAAACAAAAAGTGAGTGTAATAAAAAGGACGCCATCTCTAGCTTGTTGGAAACATGCCTGTTCCTGTCAAATCGCCACCAATATAAATACCACTGGCAATTTTGGGCGATCACACACTCAGACCCAAGAAATCTACAGACGACGTTACGCTGCCCGATTGCAGATCGACCAGGACACACACAATGTACCACACTCACACCAAGACGTAAGGAGGAATTCTGGAGCATCACCAACAATAACACTTAGAGACGACGACCACAGCAACATCATCGTCATCATTCTCTCAGCATTCTGGACAAACACACACGCACGCAACGGTAACGGCAGCAGTATGCAGGTGATAAAATATCGGTATGGAGAATCATACATGACTTCCATGTTCTAAGATTTATATTGTAACGTGACAGATGTAGGCATAATATTGAATGGCATTTGATCATTAGAATAATAAAATTATAACATTTAAATCTGGAAGAAAGCATTAAGTTTAATATAAAAAAAAATTAATTCATAGCAACTGTGGAAAGCAATCATTATTATTTAAAAAATACAAGTTCAAATAAAATGAGTTACTAGTGATGAGTTATCCAAAACCAGTATAATAACCCAAGGTTTTCAAATTATAACCCAGGAAGGTAAAAAGTAAATAACAAAGCAACACATAATATGACCAAACCCACAACGAGGAAATATAAATGGAAAAGAAACCCTGAATAAGCCAAGATCAAGCAATACAGGTGATGTATTTCTGAAATGACGAAGAAGATGAAGAAATCCCAAGAAATCCGAAGAAGATGAAGAAATCCCAAGAAACCCGCCAAGAAACCCGATGGCATCAAGAAGAAGATGGAGAAGATACCAATCCAAGAAGACAGAAGAAAGAAGAAGAAGGCAGCATCCTGAGGAAGATGTCATGCTCTTATAAAAGACACCCAAATCCCCATACCCCCAAAATAAATAGTAACCAATAAATGTATAAATAATAGTAACAACATGTACATAAAATTAAGAGAGAGAAGTGAGTAAAGTAAGAGTTGCCAGTGAACCAAGATGAAACAATAATATAGTACCCAAGGAACAAATCTCCATTGTAAAACACTAACCAATTTAATATGTTAATAAGACTATACGACCATTTAGAAATAACATAAAATAAAAGTGTAAAGTGAACCAGTGATAGTTTTGGGTATTATAGAAAATAAACCTTGTGTTTCATTCTTTGCAATCACAAAAATTGAATACAATGAAATATGCAACTTTCAGTGACTTAATATGTGTACTAAGTGAATATTTAATTATACTAATGACAGGGTACAATTCCCCAAAGACAATATTTAAAAGACAGTGTAAAAAACTGTATAATCCTACTTACCATAGTAGTTAGCAAATAAGAATATAAATAAAAGGTTTTTATAAATATAGGATAAGGATGTTAAAAATGTATTAGATATAAGGCCATTTATTTAAATCTACAACAACTAACATCAGAACTGTAAACATAATTATTACTTGTGAATAGTAAGAAGTAATTAAGATGTTAGTTGGTAAAAAACCTTTTTTGTGTGAACAATATTTCAATGTTAGAAATAAGTATTTAATAGTAAAATGTCTGAATGTTGAAGACAATCATTTATTGGAAAATATTCCTTATTTGTTTAACTGTTCTTTGTATTGTAACCAACACTAATTATTGTTGTGTAATTTGGAAAAATGTTTAGTTTATAATACCATATTTAAAAGTCAGAAAGGGTATCACACATCATTTATTGTTTGTAAAAATATTTTGTAAGGAAAAATTGTTGAAAAATCTAGGCCAAAGAATGAAAACCAAACTTCATCAAAACAGAGAAATTACTCATTTAAATGCAATTAAACAAAAGAGATTTAGATAAAATAAACCTGAGATGAAGCCATATAATTGCACATACCATTTAGAAAGATTTTATAAAATTATATTCAGAATTATAAATAAAAATGAAAATGACTAAACTCAGAAATTTGAAGAGGGGAGACATATATTCCAAAATGGTATTTTAGAATTTAACCAATTCAATTAATTACAAGAAAATAAGGGAATATAAACTTTTCAATACAATATAAGATTATTAGTATTAAATATAACTGAAAAAATGGCTGAATTGCATAATGACAGGAAGTTCATTTTTAATTTTTCATTGAATACAAAATGAAAGTAAAATTACTAATTTTGGACAGAAAACATTATAAAACGGCATTATTCAATCTTAAAATACGCCGAATGAACTGAAGGATTAATTTAAATAACATCTAGTAAATAAAATTGATAAATAACCAAAGTTTAGGCAACTATATAGTGTATTTTCAAATATGCACAGGATGCAAAATTATATTTGAACAATGTTAAGAATAATATTATATTGGCTAAGAGTTTAGTCGAAACTGGAGGAAATAAGATAGTTGATTATTGGTATTTGTACGGTGAACTTGACAATCTATTTATAACCAAGCTAACCTAACTTAAAACGGTAATGTCGAGTGAGTGAACGATACGTTTTTGTGAAATCGCGAGTGGCGTATAAAATCATTCTGAAACGTCCACATAGTGACAAAATCAATCACGAAAGACTAAATAACACTGGACAGTACATAACTACCCCGAAAAACACTACAAAACACAAGAAAACAGTATACCACATAACCATACATTAACGCCTGAATCATAAAAAGTGAATGAACATATAAATACACAGATACACAAAATACAACTCGGAAACTTCACACAAGTCACTATACAACATCAAAAAGGAGATTTGCAGACACCAGGACGGGAATACTGTCAGAAAATATCTTATTTGGAACATCGCTGATACGGATGACATTTTGACCAACTTGACGGCAGCCATTTGCATTCATCATAGGAAACGCCTTCTTGTCCACGTCAGCTGTTGGTGACAACAAATTATATTATTTCAAATTTATTATTCAATGTGTCCATCTAGTATTAGTAATTAACTTGTTGTAACGTTATACTTTTTAAATATTGGCCCGATTTCTCTGACTTTGATAATAATTAGCTGTTTAACGAACCTTGTTGAATTTTATATACCATACCTTGTAACTGTTTTGATACCCTGAGAGTCGATATTATAATCGAAAAGAGTCTATATTTCAATTATATAATAAAACATTAATACTTTTCACCACAAAATAGTTTTTCCTTTCATTAATATTACAAATAACCATTATTATAATTTTAAATAATAAACTACCAGGACTTTACCACATACAAGGGAAGATAACTTACAAAACGAAAAGGTAAACAAGTATCGATTGTCCTGGAGACAATCTTATGAGTGGTTGTAGTTTATTTGAAAAATTCAAGAACATCAATAAAATTTCTTAGAAGAGTGATACACATTTTAAAACTTCACAGCACCCTATTAATTAATTGATTTTAATTAATTAATTAATTAAAAGAATTTTTTTTAATTATAAATTTTTTTTTTAACTAAATTTTTTTTAAATTTTCTTCAACAACCAACAATTTTTGTTTTAAAACATTCTGGTGAAACTACACATATATCTTTTCAACAACATAACGCTTTTGACAGTTTTTGCTACATTTGGGACTCGACCAACTGGGAAACTTAAGGAAGTGTTTCAGGCCAGTAAGACTTCGAGAGCCACACACCAATTAAACACACAGACTTATATAATTGATTTATTACCAATTGGCGCACAACTGAGGGGCTTTAATTAGTTGATTGATAGGCCACTACAATCTGCCCAATCACTAGTTGGAGCTAGGCAACAGCTATAAAGCCAGAGAAAGACAGAAAATTTCTAAAATAAGTAAGTACATCTTACAACCTAATAATTTTGAACAAACTTTATGGAAGAGAATGAGATAATTTTGAAGTTAACTGAAAAAATTTAAAATTATGTAAGAACATCTTACAACAAATATTTTTGAGAAAAAACATTTTGGAAGAAAGAGAAAGAGAAAGAATTTTGAATTTTATAACCATGAAAATTTAAAATTAAGTAAGTACATCTTACAACTATATATTATGAGGAAAAACTTTTTGGCAGAATTAAAAAGAAAGAATTTTGAATTTAACCATGAAAATTTAAAATTAAGTAAGCACATCTTACTACCACTGATTTATGAGAAAAAACTTTTTGGAAGAATTTAACAAAAAGGAATTTAGAATTTATAAAACATGAAAATTTAAAAACAATTGTAAGTACATCTTACTACCTATGATTTAGAAAACTTTATGGAAGAAAATAGAAGAAAGGAATTTTGTGTTTAACCAACAAAATTTAAAAATATATGTAAGTACATCTTACTATCTATGATTTAGAATAAACTTTATGGAAATGAAAAGAAAGAGTTTATTAACCAATAAAATTTAAAATTATGTAAGCACAACTTACTACCAAATATTTAAGAAGAAACTCTATGGAAAAAGAGAAGAAAGGAATTTTGAAGTTAATATACAAAAAATTTAAAAATGAAGTAAGACCAACTTACTATAACTAAGTTTGTGAGAAAACTTTATGGTAAATAATTAAGAAGAAATTTGAATTTAGAGAAATACCAAAACATTCAGAAATAATTGTAAGGTCAACTTACTATAAACAATTTTGAATGAAACAATTCTGGGAATAAATGAATTAAACAGAATTTGAATGTTGATAGAACGTCGAACTTTGAAACAAGATAATATCAACTTATTACAATGATTTATTAGAAATATTTTGCCATTAAATAAAAAGAAGAGTTTGAATTTTGCATTAAAACTAACCAAGTTCCAAAAAATAAATGTGTGCCATTTATAATTGAATTTAGAAGAAAATAAAGTGATTAATTCAGAAAAGAGAATTAACTTTAATCCAGAATAAATGCTAGATATTCACAATAGCATTTGAAGGAGTAGAGAAGAAAAACAAAAAGAGGGTGATATACAAGAAAAGGAAATTTGGAAGCAAAGAGCCTAATTACTTATGAAACGATAATGAAAATAGTTAATTAAGAGCAAAGAAGAACAATTCCTACCAAACATATGGAGAAGATGATTTTGAACAAATGATAATAATAAGACCTATATGAAATGCAAAGAGAAGAAATACCACATGAAATATAATATAAATGAATTAATGTTAATGAATGCGAAGGCGGATTAATAACTTTCTAAGAGAAGGGAAAGAACCAAAATGTTTAAACCAAAATGATCAAAGTAACAACCTGTATATCTAGAATAAAAATACAAATATAAAAATGAAATATAATATATTAAGACCATTCAAATAATGAATAAGAAAATGCTATATGTAAAGACCATGCTAACACTGAAAGTAACCAGAAGGAAGTATAAAGAGAATTCAGATGGAGAAGAAAAAGAGTTACCCTATAACCAGTAACAAGAATTATAAATAAGAAAGGTTTTCAACCATAATTAAAATAAATATATCAGACAAGTAAATAAGAGTTTAGAAAAATATATATATAATGAGTATAATAATAATTATGAAGATTTATTAAGATAGAAAATGTGAGATAATCTGAGAAAATACGAAGTGAAGAATCCAAAGATATTTTTATTAGTCGAAAATGAGACGACTTTTTATTTATTTATTCGATGACTGACTGAAGATAATTCCAGCAGCATTATGTTTTTTGAGCAGAGATGAATATGGCTCTGTACTCAATTTGTAGAAGTGGTGTATGGCCAGCAGAGATTGTGTAGCGTACAGTGCCCCTCTGATCTGCCCCAGCCCACGTGATAGGGAATGTTAGGGAATTAATATCCCAAGGATGCAACACGAAGTTTATAAAGAAAGAAAATGTATTACAATAATAATAATATCTCAGAAGACACTAACTATCGGAAAAGGATCAGTAGTAAAATAAGTAACTACATATATAAAATTAATTAAACTCTGATATGAAAAGTCGATATAAAAATGGGGAAGAAAATGAAATATAAGAAATGATGAAATTATCATAAGAAATTATTTCATCCATAAACATGTCTGAAATAATTACTTCTGGAGGAGAGCAATCTGTAACGTGACAGATATAGGCATAATATTGAATGGCATTTGATCATTAGAATAATAAAATTATAACATTTAAATCTAGACGAAAGCATTAAGATTAATATAAAAAAAAATTAATTCATAGCAACTGTGGAAAGCAATCATTATTATTTAAAAAATACAAGTTCAAATAAAATGAGTTACTAGTGATGAGTCATCCAAAACCAGTATAATAACCCAAGGTTTTCAAATTATAACCCAGGAAGGTAAAAAGTAAATAACAAAGCAACACAGAATATGACCAAACCCACAACGAGGAAATATAAATAGAAAAGAAACCCTGAATAAGCCAAGATCAAGCAATACAGGTGATGTATTTCTGAAATGACGAAGAAGATGAAGAAATCCCAAGAAATCCGAAGAAGATGAAGAAATCCCAAGAAACCCGATGGCATCAAGAAGAAGATGGAGAAGATACCAATCCAAGAAGACAGAAGAAAGAAGAAGAAGGCAGCATCCTGAGGAAGATGTCATGCTCTTATAAAAGACACCCAAATCCCCATACCCCCAAAATATATAGTAACCAATAAATGTATAAATAATAGTAACAACATGTACATAAAATTAAGAGAGAGAAGTGTGTAAAGTAAGAGTTCCCAGTGAACCAAGATGAAACAATAATATAGTACCCAAGGAACAAATCTCCATTGTAAAACACTAACCAATTTATTATGTTAATAAGACTATACGACCATTTAGAAATAACATAAAATAATAGTGTAAAGAGAACCAGTGATAGTTTTGGGTATTATAGAAAATAAACCTTGTGTTTCATTCTTGGCAATCACAAACATTGAATACAATGAAATATGCAACTTTCAGTGACTTAAAATGTGTACTAAGTGAATATTTAATTATACTAATGACAGGGTACAATTCCCCAAAGACAATATTCAAAAGACAGTGTAAAAAACTGTATAATCCTACTTACCATAGTAGTTAGCAAATAAGAATATAAATATAAGGTTTTTGTAAATATAGGATAAGGATATTAAAAATGTATTAGATATAAGGCCATTTATTTAAATCTACAACAACTAACATCAGAACTGTAAACATAATTATTACTTGTGAATAGTAAGAAGTAATTAAGATGTTAGTTGGTAAAAAACCTTTTTTGTGTGAACAATATTTCAATGTTAGAAATAAGTATTTATTTGTAAAATGTCTGAATGTTGAAGACAATCATTTATTGGAAAATATTCCTTATTTGTTTAACTGTTCTTTGCATTGTAACAAACACTAATTATTGTTGTGAATTTGGAAAAAATGTTTAGTTTATAATACCATATTTAAAAGTCAGAGAGGGTATCACACATCATTTATTGTTTGTAAAAATATTTTGTAAGGAAAAATTGTTGAAAAATCTAGGCCAAAGAATGAAAACCAAACTTCATCAAAACAGAGAAATTACTCATTTAAATGCAATTAAACAAAGGGATTTAGATAAAATAAACCTGAGATGAAGCCATATAATTGCACATACCATTTAGAAAGATTTTATAAAATTATATTCAGAATTATAAATAAAAATGAAAATGACTAAACTCAGAAATTTGAAGAGGGGAGACATATATTCCAAAATGGTATTTTAGAATTTAACCAATTCAATTAATTACAAGAAAATAAGGGAATATAAACTTTTCAATACAATATAAGATTATTAATATTAAATATAACTGAAAAAATGGCTGAATTGCATAATGACAGGAAGTTCATTTTTAATTTTTCATTGAATACAAAATGAAAGTAAAATTACTAATTTTGGACAGAAAACATTATAAAACGGCATTATTCAATCTTAAAATACGCCGAATGAACTGAAGGATTAATTTAAATAACTTCTAGTAAATAAAATTGATAAATAACCAAAGTTTAGGCAATTATATAGTGTATTTTCAAATATGCACAGAATGCAAAATTATATTTGAACAATGTTAAGAATAATATTATATTGGCTAAGAGTTTAGTCGAAACTGGAGGAAATAAGACAGTTGATTATTGGTAATTGTACGGTGAACTTGACAATCTATTTATAACCAAGCCAACCTAACTTAAAACGGTAATGTCGAGTGAGTGAACGATACGTTTTTGTGAAATCGCGAGTGGCGTATAAAATCATTCTGAAACGTCCACATAGTGACAAAATCAATCAAGAAAGACTAAATAACACTGGACAGTACATAACTACCCCGAAAAACACTACAAAACACAAGAAAACAGTATACCACATAACCATACATTAACGCCTGAATCATAAAAAGTGAATGAAGATATAAATACACAGATACACAAAATACAACTCGGAAACTTCACACAAGTCACTATACAACATCAAAAAGGAGATTTGCAGACACCAGGACGGGAATACTGCCAGAAAATATCTTATTTGGAACATCGCTGATACGGATGACATTTTGACCAACTTGACGGCAGCCATTTGCATTCATCATAGGAAAAGTCTTCTTGTCCACGTCAGCTGTTGGTGACAACAAATTATATTATTTCAAATTTATTATTCAATGTGTCTATCTAGTATTAGTAATTAACTTGTTGTAACGTTATACTTTTTAAATATTGGCCCGATTTCTCTGGCTTTGATAACAATTAGCTGTTTAAAGAACCTTGTTGAATTTTATATACCATACCTTGTAACTGTTTCGATACCCTGAGAGTCGATATTATAATCGAAAAGAGTCTATATTTCAATTATATAATAAAACATTAATACTTTTCACCACAAAATAGTTTTTTCTTTCATTAATATTACAAATAACCATTACTATAATTTTAAATAATAAACTACCAGGACTTTACCACATACAAGGGAAGATAACTTACAAAACGAAAAGGTAAACAAGTATCGATTGTCCTGGAGACAATCTTATGAGTGGTTGTAGTTTATTTGAAAAATACAAGAAAATCAATAAAATTTCTTAGAGGAGTGATACACATTTTAAAACTTTACAGCACCCTATTAATTAATTGATTTTAATTAATTAATTAATAAAAAGAAATTTTTTTAAATTTTTAATTATACATTTTTTTTAAACATAATTTTTTTTTTATTTTCTTCAACAACCAACAATTTTTGTTTTAAAACATTCTGGTGAAACTACACATATATCTTTTCAACAACATAACGCTTTTGACAGTTTTTGCTACATTTGGGACTCGACCAACTGGGAAACTTAAGGAAGTGTTTCAGGCCAGTAAGACGTCGAGAGCCACACACCAATTAAACACACAGACTTATATAATTGATTTATTACAATATATAAAATCATATTCGAAATGAAATATTACCATAGAAACTACTTCTTTCTACTTATTGCTTCAGCCTTAACCACGGTACTGTGGTCACTAACGTATACCACCTGACGTTTCCGCACTCGATTTTCACTGATGATGGCAGTCGATGGACTGCCGAAAATTCTGGTTTTTCAGAAAACATTGGACTACGGCCAAACAGTCCGGGAAGGAATTTTAACAAAGAACTACTTCTTTGGTGCCGATAACGTAGTACACATATAAAAAATTCTCCCCTCCCCAATCAACTATAATTTTCATTAATAGAAAATTACCCCCACCCCGTTCACCTAACCTCTTCATTTATAGATATTTCATCTATGTTTCTACAGTGGATTATTATGAGCTTCTTATTAGGATACATTATTTATCAAAATTAAGTACTTTACTCTTGTTAAACATAAAACTTTGCCGGTAAACTACCCCTTTCTCTTAACCGATCTTCACCAAAATCAATAGACCTTCAGTCCTCTACAATTCAGCAACGCATGCAAAAAAATATTTGATTCTGTTTGAATGTGCGACAGTTATCGCTCGTCATATAAACAATTACCCTTGTTAAAACATAAACCGTTGCAGGTAAACTCCCCCTCTCCCTTTACCGATCTTCACCAAAAACAACAGATCTTGCGAACTCTACAATTCAGGGGTGTATGCAGAACATTATATGATTCTCTTTGAATTTGCGGCAGTTATCTTTCGCAAAAATTACCCTTCTTAAAACATAAAATGTTGCTGGTAAACTACACCTTTCCCTTAACCGATCTTCAACAAAATCAACAGACCTTGAGTTCTCTTTAATTCAAAAAGGTATGCAAAAACGTAGTCGATTCTGTTTGAATTTGCGGCAGTTATCGATCGTCATATAAAAAATTACCCTTTATAAAACATAAAATGTTGCAGGTAAACTACCCCTTTCCCTTAACCGATCTTCACCAAAATCAACAGGTCTTGAGAACTCTACAATTCAGGGCTGTATGCAAATAATCATTTGATTCTGTTTGAATTTGCGGCTGTTATCGTTTGCCATATAAAATACCCTTGTTAAAACATAAAACGTTGCCGGTAAACTACCCCTTTCCCTTAACCGATCTTCACCAAAAACATTACGTCTTGAGTACTCTACAAATCAGGGCTGTATGCAAAAAATGATTTGATTCAGTTTGAATTTGCGGCTGTTATCGTTTGCCATAAACAAAAAATCTACAGATAGACACACAGACAGACAGACACACAGACACACACACAGACACTTTTCGAAAAATGACTTTTTTCATGTTTTGAGTGTAGTACAATCAGAATCTGCAATAATCTCGAACACGATTTTTTACCATCACCATACTTCAATTTCCTTAAGGAACATGGAAGTAAAAACGTTGCTGGTAAACTACCCGTTCCCCTTAACCGATCTTCACCAAAACCAACAGGTCTTGAGGACTCTATAATTCACGGCTGTATGCAAAAGAGTAGTTGATTCTGTTTGAATTTGTGGCTGTTATCGTTTGCCATAGAAAAATTATTACACTTGTTTAAAAAAAACCGTTGCCGGTAAACTACCCCTTTTCCTTAACCGATCTTCACCTAAATCAACAGATCTTGAGAACTCTACAATTTAGGGCTGTATGCAAATAATCATTTGATTCTGTTTGAATTTGCGGCTGTTATCGTTTGTCATATAAAATACCCTTGTTAAAATATAAAACGTTGTCGTTAAACTACTCCTTTCCCTTAACCGATCATCACCAAAAACAACAGATCTTGAGGACTCTACAATTCAGGGCGGTAGGCAAAAGAGTAGTTGATTCTGTTTGAATTTGCGGCTGTTATCGTTTGCCATATAAAACAATTACTCTTGATAAAAAATAACCATTGCAGGTAAACTACCCCTTTCCCTCAACCGATCTTCACCAAAAACAACAGGTCGTGAGTACTCTATAAATTAGGGCGGTATGCAAGAAATGATTTGATTCAGTTTGAATTTGTGGCTGTTATCGTTTACCAAAAAAAAAAACTACAGACAGACTCACAGACAGACAGACACACAGACACACAGATAGACAGACACACACACACACACACACACACACACACACACACAGACGCTTTTCGAAAAATGACTTTTTTTCATGTTTTGAGTGTAGAACAATCAGAATCTTCAATAATCTCCAACACGATTTTTTTTAACATCACCATATTTCCATTTCCTTAAGGAACATGGAAGTAAAATCAATTTTAGTAATTTTATTGTGGAAAGAGCTCTTAAAAGAAATGAACTATAAACATTAAAGCATTAAAGTTAGTAAGTTTAAATATTAAGAAATAAGAGAAGTTAATTTAATAACAAAATTTGGAAAAACCAATCTTTTGTCGTATTTTTGGGTGTGTCAGTATAAATCACTTAATAGATTGAAAGTAAATGTAATATCAATGATATTTGTGTATAGCAACAATAAATTCATTCTTGAATCTTAATATTAGTTTGTTTGTAAATATGTTGCTATCATTAGTTAAAATTTGAGTTAATTTCAGACACAAAAAATTAAATAAAAGAATCTGAATAACTTGTTTAACACGTTTGTGTAGTGAGTAAGATTATATGGGTGTTTATTTGTGTGGTATGTTATGAATAGCATTGCAGGTTACAGTATACTTGTAAAACTTATAAAGGTAAATATTTATGTGTCTAATGTTTAAAATTTTAATATTGATATATTTTTTCCTGTTAATTAATAAACCTTAGAATGATTATTTGATACGATTTTAAATGATTTATTCCATGTCAACAACATCTCACTCGTCTTCAAAAGTATTTAATTATTGTGCAACCACATATACTTGACGCAACGAGAAACAAAGTCCTGCGACCTGGGCGGTGTAATACATATTTAGTTGCGTTGAGTACATGGTAGTATATTTGTATAATTGTTGTAACGTTGCAATATGAATTCGTATTTGCTGGTGCACTGGAATGATTCAACTACGAAAATATACACTACCTCTTACTAAACGTAAACTTTGACTTTACATATATTTTAGTGCCCCTATATATATATATATATATATATTGTAGCGTGACAGATGTATGCATAATATTGAATGGCAATTGATCATTAGAATAATGAAGTTATAATATTTAAATTTGGAAGAAAGCATTAAGGTTAATATAAATTAATTAATTCATAGCAACTGTGGAAAGAAATCATTATTATAAAGAAAATCCAAGTTCAAGTAAAAGGAGTTACTAGTGATGAGTCATCCAAAACCAGTCTCATAACCAAAGGTTTTCAAGGTATAACCCAGGAAGGTAAAATAGTAAATAACAAAGCAGTACACAATATGACCAAACCCACAACGAGGGAGAATAAATAAAAGAGAAACCCTAAAATAAGCCAAGATCAACCAATACAGGTTGTGTATTTCTGAATTAAAGAAGAAGATGGAGAAGATCCCAAGAAACCTGATGGCATCAAGAACAGATGGAGAAGATACCAGTCCCAGAAGGCAGGAGAAAAGAAGACTGAAGAAAGAAGAAGAGGGCAGCATCCTGAAGAAGACGTCATGCTCTTATAAAAGACACCCAAATCCCTATATCCCCAAAATAAATATCTAAAAATAAAAGTATAACGAAATAAAAACCACATGTATACAAATTTAAGAGAGAGGAGTGTATAAAGTAAAAGTTTCCTGTGAACTAAGATGAAACAATAATATAGTACCCATGGAACAAATCTCCATTGAAAAAACGCTAACCAATTTATTATGTTAATAAGACTATACGACCATTTAGCATTAACATAATATATAAGTGAAAGTGAACCAGTGATAGTTTTGGGTATTATAAAAAATGAACCTTGTGTTTCATTCTTGGCAATCACAAACATTGGATGCAATGAAATATGCATTTTTCAATGACTTAAAATGTGTACGGTGACAATATGTTGTTCATAAGACATGAATCTGTTTAAAATAACATTTTTGTTTTACATGAAAAAAGAAAAACAGATTTCATAGTGCTTTTTGAACGGTTCATACTATTTATTTGTTAATGACAGGGTACAATTCCCCAAAGACAAGGTATAAAAGACTGTATAAAAACTGTAGAATCCTACTTATAATAATAGTTAGAAATAAGAATATAGATATAAGGTTTTAATGTATATAGTACAAGAATGTTTAAAAATGTTTTAGATATAAGGCCATTTGTTTGGGTCTGAAACAACTAACATCAGAACTATAAAAATAGTTACCACTTGTAACTAGTAGAGAGTAATTAAGATGTTAGTTAGTACAAAACCTTTGTTGTAAACCATATTTCCATGTTGGAAATGGGAATTTTGTTGCAAAATGTCTGATTTGAAGACAACCATTTATTTAAAAAAAAAAATGTTCTTTATTTTGTGTTAACTATTGTTTGTATTGTAACCAATACTAATTGTTTTTGTGTAATTTGAAAACATGTTTAATTTATAATACTATTTGTAAAAAGTCAGAGAGGGTATCACACATCATATATTGTTTGTAAATTATTTTGTAAGAAAAATTGTTAAAAAAAATCATAGGCCAAAAGAATGGAAACCAAACTTCATCAAAACAGAGAAATTACTCATTTAAAAGCAAATAAACAAAAGGGGTTTAGACAAAATAAGCTTGAGATCATGCCATATAATTGCACATACCATTTAGAGAGATTTTAATAAATTATATTCAGAATTATAAATAAAAATAAAATGACTAAACTCAGAAATTTAGACATGGGAGTCATATATTTCAGAATAATGTTTCAGAATACAACTAATTCAATTAATTACCAGAAAATAAGGGAATAGGAACCTTTTAATACAATATAGAATTATTAATATTAAATATAACTGATAAAATGGCTGAATTTATATAATGACAGGAAGTAAATTTTAATGTTTTGACTTCCAAACAGAGTATACCAAACTGAAAGTGAAAGTACTATTTTTTGGACAGAAAACACTATAAAATGGCATTATTTAATCTGAAAATAACCAGAATGAACTGAAAGATTAATTTAAATCAAATCTAGTGAATAAAATTGACAAATAACCAAAGTTTAGGCATTCATATAGTGAAATAGTAAAATGTACACAGGATGTGAAAATATTTTTGAACAATGTTAAGGATAATATTATATGGGCTAAGAGTTTAATTGAAACTGAAGGAAACAGTTAGTTAATTATTGGTAGTTGAACGGTCAACATGACATACCTTTGAAAACGTGAATAACCTAACCTATAATCGTCATACAAAGCGAGTGTATAGTGAGTTATTGTGAATTCGCGAGTGACTTGTAAAATACTTCTGAAACTATCATATTATAACAGAAACGATCAAGTAACACTCCATAACACAGAACAATATAAATCTACTCCGAAAAACACCATAAAACACTAGAAAACTGTATAATACATTAAACCAAATTAGTGACGGAATCGGAGAAAGTGTTTGAACTAATAATTATACAGATACACTAAATACAACCCAGAATCACTACACCAGTCACTACACAACATATAACAAGAGATTTGCGGACACGAGAACAGAAATATTGCGTCAAAATACATTATTTGGAATCCAGCAGTAACGAGCAACATTTTCGTCGACTTGACGGCAGCCATCTTTCTTTGACAATTCCAGTGCCTCTTCGTGGTTCATCACAGCGGTTTGGTGAAAACAATTATTATATTTACAAATTATTATTCAATGTCTGTGTTTATTAATAACTATTAATTTGATTGTAACGTTATACTTTTTAAATATTAGCCCGATTTCTCTGACTTTGGTAATAACTGGCTGTTTAAAGAACCCTATATAATTTTTATATCATATACTTGTAACTTTTTTCGATATCCTGAGAATCGATACTAATCGATAAGAGTCAATATTGCTATTACTTAATAAAATATTAATACTTTTCAATACTTAATAGTTCTTTATTTCTTCAATAATACTAATTACCAATAATATAATTCTAATTGATAATCTACAAGGACTTTACCACCCGTAAGTGAAGATAACCTAAAAAATAGAAAGGTAAACAAATATCGATTGGTTTACAGACAGTCTTATGAGTGGTGATAGATTATTTAAATTATACTAAAACTTTAATAAAAATTTTCAGAAGAGCATTACACTGTTTAAAACTTCACAGCCCTATATTAATTAATTGATCCTAATTAATTAATTAATAAAATTAAAATAATTTTTTTTTTATAAACAATTTTTTTTTAAATTTCCTTCAAAACAATAAATTTTGTTTTGAAACGTTCGGCGAAGCCAAGCATATATATTTCTTCATCAACTTTACGCTACTCGACCGGTCTTGCTACCATTGGGACTCGACCAGCTGGGAAACTTAAGGAAGTGTTTCAGGCCAGTAAGACGTCGAGAGCCACACCAATTACACACCAATTAAACACCTTACAACTTACAGATTCACACATCAATCTTATTTATTTTATTACAAATTGGCTAGTCCAAACAGAGGGGCTTGATTACATCGGAGTCACATACTCCATAATAAGTATATTATCAACACACATCAATATTTATTTAAATTTGTTTTATTACAAATTGGCGCACAACTTTAGGGGCTTTAATTAGCGATTGGAAGGCCAATACATTCTGCCCAATCACTAGTTGGAGCTAGGCAACAGCTACAAAGCCAGAGAATTTCAAGGGAAAATGCAACGACGTGCAACATCTAAGAAACGGGCGGCGGAGGCCGAAAAAGAATTAGAAATAGAAATGGACAATAAAGAGGCGACGCCAGTAGAGGTGGGAGAATCATTGCCGCCGGTGTTGTCCAAACAAACTGAACAACCAGACGAACAACCCGAAATGCCTACACAAACAGTGGAAATCAATGCGCCGGAGAAGGAAACAGAGGATATGACAACACAACAAATGTTCAGGATGATGATGGAAATGAATAAGAGCATGAAAGGAATGAGTAAGAAAATGGACGAAAGTAATAAGGAAAGGAAAGAAGATAGCCAGTCCTTGAAAGAGGATTTAGGAAATAAGATCGAAACAACAAATAAGAAGCTGGAAGAGAGGATGGGAGAAAAGTTAGAAGAATTGAAGAAGGATAACCAATCCACAAAAGAAGAGTTGACTGGGATGAACAAGAACATGGAAGTATTGAAGGAAGACAACCAATTCCTGGGTAAGAAGATTGATGAAACAAATAAGAAGATGGAAGAGAAGATGGAAGAAAACAGCAAGAAGATGGAAGAGAAGATGGAAGAAAACAACAGGAAGTTGGAAGAAGAGATGGGGAAGAAGTTAGAAGAATTGAAGGAAGACAACCAATTGTTCAAGGAAGAATTCAAGTCGACCAAAGAAGAATTGATTAATAAAATTGAGAACACCAATCAGAAAATCGATGAAACCAGGAAGAAGATAGAGAAGAACAACCGACAATTGAAGGAAGAATTGAAAGAAGATAACAGGAAATTGGAAGAGAAGATGGGGGAGAAATTGGAGGAATTGAGAGAAGACAATCAAATTCTAAGAGAAGAGTTAAGGGAGGTAAATCAGGAGAACTTGGACAAACTGGACGAAAGAATGGAATTGTTGCGAGAAGAAATGAATAAGGAAATCAAGGTTAACAAAAAAGCGATGGATAAGAAGATGGAAGAAGAAAATATAATGGTCAATCGACAGATTCGAGAGATTGATGGAAAGTGCAACCAGACCGAAAAGGAGGTGAATGAGTTTAAAGAAGTGGTGAACATCAAGTTCACAAATATCGAAGAACATAGTCGTAGGAAGGTAGAAGAACAGAGGAAGGAGAATCAAGAAGAATTCGGAAAAGTACGCAACCAGGTCACAGAACGATGTAATGATATACAAGAGACCATGGCCAATATCACCGGTCAGGTGCGACAAAGCCGAGAGGAGATGGAAGCGATTAGAAACAGACCGACTCATTTCACCGGATTGCCCGTCAACGAAAGCCGAGAGTGGCTCAACTTCCGGCAGTACAAACGTAAGCCGATGGAGTTCCTGGCTAGGGTAGAAGAATATTTAACCAAGCATAAAATTACCCAATGGAGCCATAGCAGGGAGATATTCGACGAGTCTTTCCGAGACATAACAGATAATTGGTGGATGGCCAACCGGAGTGAAATTTCCGACTACCAACAGTTCCGGAAAATGTTTAAAACAAAATACTGGTCTGAGACTACCCAGAACTTGATACGTGACAATATTTGTAACGGAAGATACAGGTCACAATTAGGTAGCAGTATGACGGCATATTTCTTGGGGAAGGTGTGTATGGCAAAGCACCTTGAGCCAGCAATCCCAGAAGAATGTTTAGTGAATAAGATATCTTATCACTATGATGAGGACATTATCAGGGCCCGGAGAGGTAGTCAGATCAAGACGATCCAGGGAATGACTGAGTTATTGGAGGGATACGAGAATGAAGAGTATTATCGGCAGAGCAGGAAGAGAAATGAGAGACCAGAAGCAAGGCCGACTACTTACCCCAATAACGGCAATAACCATACAAATAACCGGAACCAGCCCAGTAATTACGACGGCCCTAACAACCAGCCGCGTAATAACCAGTTTAACGGAAATTTTAACGGCGTGAGAAATAACAACCCCTACCCAAATAATCGAAACCACTTTTATCAACAAAATAATAATGTTCCATACAGTCAGAGAAATCCATATCCCAACAATAATGGTAACAGGCCTTACCCACCTAACCGAAATTACTATAATGATAATATTAATAATAATAATAATAGCAATAGTAATAACCGAGTGTCGCGCCCTAGGGTAAATTTTATAAGAGCAGAAGATCGCGGACCCAGGAGATATTATCAACCGAGGAGGAGCAGCTTCCACGGCGCTGACCGAAGATGGCGGAGTGCGGAACGAGACGGCCCAAGATACGAACAGGAAAGACGAAGTACCAGCCTGGAAGATCTTGGCAGACAACCGAACAGGGCGTTAAACATCAACCAGGGTACAGAACGTCAGGAAACAAACCAGAGTTTCCCGAACGATGCCTCGGTCAACAATAACTTAAACAATGACCAAAATGCTTTAAACGAGAGGAGGCAGTAATCAACAACGATGACCCGTTACTGCTTATACTTCCTGGGTTAGAAAAGGATGATTTGCAACAAGCAAACAATGATAAAAACATCACTATTATCAGTAACCATTATTTGAAAGACATACGAACTGAACTTTTGGAAGAGAACGAGAAGAGTCTCAGCAACAGTAATAATGAGATAATTTATCTAACAGCGGAGGTGGAAGGAGTTCCCGCTAGAATAATGATAGACACAGGAGCTAATATTTCAATAATAAACTCCAATGAGTTGGAGAGAATACAGAGTACATGTGGTAAAACTTTGCCAATGTTACCAGTCAACAACATTGTATTGGTAGGTGCAACTGGTCGCCAAAATAAAACCATCAGGAAGCAAGTTTCCTTAAGTGTCGTTAGCCGTGATATAGCTTTAGACATGGAATTTTTAATCGCCACCGGACTACCATTTGACATCTTAGTCGGTTGCGATATTCTTCGTAGATATTCGGCAGTAATCGATCTTAATTTAAATAAAGTATCACTTTTCCCAGACGGAGTAACATGGACCGCAGATCTGGTAGGAGGCACAACTATACTTCCCAGCCCTATACATCAACAACTTCGTAAAATAAATGTTATTAGAAACAGCCCTCTTTCTAAACCCATAATATACAATAATGGAGGAGAGGATTTATGGTCAGTTAAGATCCAAGAAATACGTAATTTCCAGTGCGGAAGCGATAACAAGAAAATACCAACACTTCTGGCTGATCGTCTAATCGCAATATATGAGAAATACAAGGCGGTGTTTTCTGATGAACCAGGGAAGGTAAAAAACTACCAGTGCCAACTTCGTTTTAAAGAAAACGTAGAGTTTAACCGGAGGTCATATCCAATAGCGCAGTCGCTCAAAGAAGCCGTGAGAACAGAGATAAACAAGATGATGGAAAACGACATAATTGAGATTAGTCAATCACCTTACACTAGTCCAATTATTGCTGTTCCGAAGAAAGACGGACAAGTCCGGCTCTGTTTAGATGCGCGTGAGTTGAACAAGACAATTGTGAATGACAGAACATCTCCCGGTGAAATAGAAGAAATCTTAAAGCGTTTTCATGGTACTAACTTTATTAGCACCTGGGATACGGTCTGTGGTTATTGGCAGGTAGAGCTGCATCCACAAAGCCGCCAGTATGTAGCGTTCATTTTCGAAGGGCGCAATTACCAGTTCAAGAGACTGCCCTTCGGACTTGTCAATTCTGTCGCCATATTTGTGGCATGCATGGACCAGATTTTGGGACCAGAAGCGCTCCAATTTACCACCGTCTATGTTGACGATTTACTAATCACATCCGGAACCTGGGAGGAGCATTGTTACAGAGTGGAATTTGTACTAAACAAACTAGCGCAGAACAACATAACACTGAAGTTGGAGAAATCCAAATTCATAGCGCGCGAGGTACAATTCTTAGGCTTCAACCTAGACGACCGAGGTATTACCCCATCAGCAGAAAAAGTGGAGGCAATTCAGAGGTTCCCGCAACCAAGAAACAGGAAACAATTGCAATCTTTCCTCGGACTCTGTAACTATTACAGGAAGTTTCAGAGCCGATATTCCGAGTTGACCGCCAAGTTTCAACCACAGTTATCTGCCAAAAACAAATGGACTTGGGGTGAAGATCAAGATATTACTTTCCGATTGATAAAAGAGAAGTTTCTGGAGAGTGTGATACTTCGTCACCCAGATTTTAAGAAACCGTTCTTTCTAAACTGTGACGCTAGCGATCTAAGCTTAGGAACGACCTTATACCAGGAAGATGAGGAGGGACAACATCTGGTAATAAGCTTCGCTAGTCGCACACTGAACCAGTGCGAAAAGAACTACAGTGTGACAGAAAAGGAATTGTTGAGCGTGGTGTTCGCATGCAGCAAGTTCCGGACGTACATTCTCGGATATCAAGTCACGGTACGAACTGATCATAAATCCATCTCGTTCCTTCGTAGGTGCAAATTGAGTCACGGCCGATTGGCTAGGTGGGTACTCGCCCTACAAGAATATGACCTGAAATGGGAATACATTCCAGGAAAGAAGAACGTGGTAGCGGATGTGTTGTCACGTATAAATCTGGAAGATCAGACTTTCGAGGGAGAGAAGGAGAGCTTAGTAAAAATTTATAACATATTCACGACCAGAGCCGATTTACAAGCTTTGTTAATAAATATCCGAATCCATCAGCAGTCTGATCCTAAGCTGAAAAACATTGTGAGTCGTTTAGAAGCCAATGATGAAACCATTTCTAAATATTACCACCTTAACAAGGGAATTTTATTCATAAAAACCGCATTGGACGATGAGACATGGAAGGTGATAATCCCGCACCAAATAGAAAAGGAGGTCATCATCGATTACCATGTCAGGTATGGTCACATGGGAGCGTTAAAAGTGATACAAGCTCTAGAGGAAAATTGTAAGATCAAGAATATCAACCGCAAGGTGAGAAAACACATCAAGTCCTGTAAGATCTGCCAATGTGCAAAAATAAACAATGAAAAGACAGAGGGTATCATGATACCGATAACTTCCAACGCAAAACTGGAAAAAGTGTTTTTGGATATATGCGGGCCATTTCCCCGTAGCGGTGGTCGACACAGATATAAATACTTGGTAATCATAATGGATCACTACACCAAGTATATAAAGCTATATCCGGTTAATCGGGCAACGACAGCAAAGGTTTTGGCGGTGATTATTGATTTGTATATCCCAGAGATCGGTAGACCATTTTCTATTATTACCGACCATGGTACACAGTTTAAGGGGAGGAGATGGCGAGACACTTTATTAGCACTTGGGGTCAAAACATATAAGACATCAGTCTACCACCCAAGTAGCAATCCGGCTGAGAGAGTACTAAGAGAAGTGGGTAGGATATTGCGCACGTACTGTCACAACCAACAGAAAAAGTGGCAAGAGTACCTAGCAGCGACAGAAACATTCCTAAATTACGCCCACCATCCAGCTATAGGAATTCCACCGTACTCAGCCATGTATGAGAAACCGACTCCCCGAGACATTGAACAAATCATTGAATTTCCAACGAACAACAATAGGAAATTCAACCAGTTGAAGTTTTACAATAAGGTAGCAGAAGATCAGGAACAACGGCAAGCCAAATACCAGAAGGCAATAGGGCGAATTGTAACATATAAAGAGGGTGAGAAAGTACTCCTAAAAAATAGAGAGCTGCCTAGCACCTTAGAAGGCATAACCAAAAAACTACTATTATTATACACTGGACCATATGTTGTGGTAAATGATAAGCATAACAATACATATGAGTTGAGGGAAATCGTTTCAGGAAGAATCAAAGGAGTGTACAATCAAGCTTCTATGAAGAAATATTATGAAGAATGAGTTGTGAGTTTTAGAATTTTGAATTTTATATTTATAAAAAAAAAATCCAAAAATAATGTAAGTACACCTTACAACCTAATATTTAGAGAAAAACATTCTGGAGAATTATAAGAAGAAGGAATTTAGAATTTATATTTTTTTAAAAATTCAAAAATAATGTAAGTACATCTTACAACCTAGTATTTTGAGAAGAACATTTTGGAGAATTATAAGAAGAAGGAATTTAGAATTTTTATTGAAAAAATTCTAAAATATGTAAGTACATCTTACTACAACCTAATAATTTTGGAACAAACTTTATGGAGGAAAGAAAAAGAAAGAATTTTGAATATAACTTATTCTAAATATGTAAGAACAACTTATTACAACCTAATAATTTTGGAACAAACTTTATGGAAGAAAGGAAAAGAAAGACTTTTGAATTGAAATATAATTTTATAAAAATTTAAAATTGAGTAAGTACATCTTACTACAACCTGATAATTTAGAACAAAACTTTATGGAAGAAAGAGAAAGAGAGAGAATTTTGAACTTAATTATACGAAAAATTTAAAAATGAAGTAAGACCAACTTACTATAACTAAGTTTATGAGAAAACTTTATGGTAAATAATTAAGAAGAATTTGAATTTGGAGAAATACCAAAACATTCAGAAATAATGGTAAAATCACAATACTATAAACAATTCTGAATGAAACAATTCTGGGAATAAATGAAATAAACAGAATTTGAATGTTGATAGAACGTCAGTACTTTGAAACAAGATAAGATCAACATATTACAAGGATTTATGAGAAATATTTTTCAATTAAATAAAAAGAATAGTTTGAATTTTACATTAAAACTAACCAAGTTCCAAAAAATATTTATGTGTCAATTATGATTGAATTGAGAAGAAAATAAAGTGATTAATTCAGAAAAGAGAATTAACGTTAATCCAGAATAAATGCTAGACATTCACAATAGCATTTGAAGGAGTAGAGAAGACTAACAAAAAAGAGTGTAATATGCCAGAGAAGGAAAAAATTTGGAAGCAAAGAGACTAATTACCTATGAAACGATAATGAAAACAGTTAATTAAGAGCAAAGAAGAACAACTCATACCAAACATATGGAGAAGATGATTTTGGACTGATAATAATAATAAAACCTATATGAAATGCAAAGAGAAGAAATACCACATGAAGTATGATATAAATGAATTAATGTTAATGAATGCGAAGGTGGATTAATAACTTTCTAAGAGAAAGGAAACAACCAAAATGTTTAAATAAAATGATCAATATAACAACCTGTATATCTAATGTAAAGATACAATGTCAAAAAATTAAATACAATATATTAAGACCATTCAAATAATGAATACGAAAGACTATTTATAAAGACCATGCTAATACTATGAATAACCAGAAGAAAGTATAAAGAGAATTCAGATGAAGAAGAAAGAGAGTTACACTGTAAACAGTAACCAGAATTATTAAAAGAAAGGTTTTCAACCATAATAAAAATAAAATATATCAGACAAGTTAAGAGTTTTGAAAAAATATATATGTAATGAGTATAATAATGATTATGAAGATTTATTAAGATAGAAAATGTGAGATAATCTGAGAGACTACGAAGTGGAGAATCCAAAGATATTTTTATTAGTCGAAAATGAGACTACTTTTTATTTATTTATTCGATGACTGACTGAAGATAATTCCAGCAGCATTATGTTTTTTGAGCAGGGATGGATATGCCCCTGTACTCAATTTATAGAAGTGGTGTATGGCCAGCAGAGAAGTAGCGTACAGTGCCCCTCTGATCTGCCCCAGCCCACGTGATAGGGAATGTTAGGGAATTAATATCCCAAGGATACAACACGAAGTTGAGATAGAAAAAAAAATGTATTACAATTATAATATATCTCAGAAGACACTAACTATCCGAAAAGGATCAGTAGTAAAACAAATAATTATATATATAAAATTAATAAAACTCTAATATAAAAAAGTCGATATAAAAATGGAGAAGAAAATGAATTATAAGAAATGATGAAATTATCATAAGAAATTATTTCATCCATAAACATGTCTGAAATAATTACTTCTGGAGGAGAGCAATCTGTAGCGTGACAGATGTATGCATAATATTGAATGGCAATTGATCATTAGAATAATGAAGTTATAATATTTAAATTTGGAAGAAAGCATTAAGGTTAATATAAATTAATTAATTCATAGCAACTGTGGAAAGAAATCATTATTATAAAGAAAATCCAAGTTCAAGTAAAAGGAGTTACTAGTGATGAGTCATCCAAAACCAGTCTCATAACCAAAGGTTTTCAAGGTATAACCCAGGAAGGTAAAATAGTAAATAACAAAGCAGTACACAATATGACCAAACCCACAACGAGGGAGAATAAATAAAAGAGAAACCCTAAAATAAGCCAAGATCAACCAATACAGGTTGTGTATTTCTGAATTAAAGAAGAAGATGGAGAAGATCCCAAGAAACCTGATGGCATCAAGAACAGATGGAGAAGATACCAGTCCCAGAAGGCAGGAGAAAAGAAGACTGAAGAAAGAAGAAGAGGGCAGCATCCTGAAGAAGACGTCATGCTCTTATAAAAGACACCCAAATCCCTATATCCCCAAAATAAATATCTAAAAATAAAAGTATAACGAAATAAAAACCACATGTATACAAATTTAAGAGAGAGGAGTGTATAAAGTAAAAGTTTCCTGTGAACTAAGATGAAACAATAATATAGTACCCATGGAACAAATCTCCATTGAAAAAACGCTAACCAATTTATTATGTTAATAAGACTATACGACCATTTAGCATTAACATAATATATAAGTGAAAGTGAACCAGTGATAGTTTTGGGTATTATAAAAAATGAACCTTGTGTTTCATTCTTGGCAATCACAAACATTGGATGCAATGAAATATGCATTTTTCAATGACTTAAAATGTGTACGGTGACAATATGTTGTTCATAAGACATGAATCTGTTTAAAATAACATTTTTGTTTTACATGAAAAAAGAAAAACAGATTTCATAGTGCTTTTTGAACGGTTCATACTATTTATTTGTTAATGACAGGGTACAATTCCCCAAAGACAAGGTATAAAAGACTGTATAAAAACTGTAGAATCCTACTTATAATAATAGTTAGAAATAAGAATATAGATATAAGGTTTTAATGTATATAGTACAAGAATGTTTAAAAATGTTTTAGATATAAGGCCATTTGTTTGGGTCTGAAACAACTAACATCAGAACTATAAAAATAGTTACCACTTGTAACTAGTAGAGAGTAATTAAGATGTTAGTTAGTACAAAACCTTTGTTGTAAACCATATTTCCATGTTGGAAATGGGAATTTTGTTGCAAAATGTCTGATTTGAAGACAACCATTTATTTAAAAAAAAAAATGTTCTTTATTTTGTGTTAACTATTGTTTGTATTGTAACCAATACTAATTGTTTTTGTGTAATTTGAAAACATGTTTAATTTATAATACTATTTGTAAAAAGTCAGAGAGGGTATCACACATCATATATTGTTTGTAAATTATTTTGTAAGAAAAATTGTTAAAAAAAATCATAGGCCAAAAGAATGGAAACCAAACTTCATCAAAACAGAGAAATTACTCATTTAAAAGCAAATAAACAAAAGGGGTTTAGACAAAATAAGCTTGAGATCATGCCATATAATTGCACATACCATTTAGAGAGATTTTAATAAATTATATTCAGAATTATAAATAAAAATAAAATGACTAAACTCAGAAATTTAGACATGGGAGTCATATATTTCAGAATAATGTTTCAGAATACAACTAATTCAATTAATTACCAGAAAATAAGGGAATAGGAACCTTTTAATACAATATAGAATTATTAATATTAAATATAACTGATAAAATGGCTGAATTTATATAATGACAGGAAGTAAATTTTAATGTTTTGACTTCCAAACAGAGTATACCAAACTGAAAGTGAAAGTACTATTTTTTGGACAGAAAACACTATAAAATGGCATTATTTAATCTGAAAATAACCAGAATGAACTGAAAGATTAATTTAAATCAAATCTAGTGAATAAAATTGACAAATAACCAAAGTTTAGGCATTCATATAGTGAAATAGTAAAATGTACACAGGATGTGAAAATATTTTTGAACAATGTTAAGGATAATATTATATGGGCTAAGAGTTTAATTGAAACTGAAGGAAACAGTTAGTTAATTATTGGTAGTTGAACGGTCAACATGACATACCTTTGAAAACGTGAATAACCTAACCTATAATCGTCATACAAAGCGAGTGTATAGTGAGTTATTGTGAATTCGCGAGTGACTTGTAAAATACTTCTGAAACTATCATATTATAACAGAAACGATCAAGTAACACTCCATAACACAGAACAATATAAATCTACTCCGAAAAACACCATAAAACACTAGAAAACTGTATAATACATTAAACCAAATTAGTGACGGAATCGGAGAAAGTGTTTGAACTAATAATTATACAGATACACTAAATACAACCCAGAATCACTACACCAGTCACTACACAACATATAACAAGAGATTTGCGGACACGAGAACAGAAATATTGCGTCAAAATACATTATTTGGAATCCAGCAGTAACGAGCAACATTTTCGTCGACTTGACGGCAGCCATCTTTCTTTGACAATTCCAGTGCCTCTTCGTGGTTCATCACAGCGGTTTGGTGAAAACAATTATTATATTTACAAATTATTATTCAATGTCTGTGTTTATTAATAACTATTAATTTGATTGTAACGTTATACTTTTTAAATATTAGCCCGATTTCTCTGACTTTGGTAATAACTGGCTGTTTAAAGAACCCTATATAATTTTTATATCATATACTTGTAACTTTTTTCGATATCCTGAGAATCGATACTAATCGATAAGAGTCAATATTGCTATTACTTAATAAAATATTAATACTTTTCAATACTTAATAGTTCTTTATTTCTTCAATAATACTAATTACCAATAATATAATTCTAATTGATAATCTACAAGGACTTTACCACCCGTAAGTGAAGATAACCTAAAAAATAGAAAGGTAAACAAATATCGATTGGTTTACAGACAGTCTTATGAGTGGTGATAGATTATTTAAATTATACTAAAACTTTAATAAAAATTTTCAGAAGAGCATTACACTGTTTAAAACTTCACAGCCCTATATTAATTAATTGATCCTAATTAATTAATTAATAAAATTAAAATAATTTTTTTTTTATAAACAATTTTTTTTTAAATTTCCTTCAAAACAATAAATTTTGTTTTGAAACGTTCGGCGAAGCCAAGCATATATATTTCTTCATCAACTTTACGCTACTCGACCGGTCTTGCTACCATTGGGACTCGACCAGCTGGGAAACTTAAGGAAGTGTTTCAGGCCAGTAAGACGTCGAGAGCCACACCAATTACACACCAATTAAACACCTTACAACTTACAGATTCACACATCAATCTTATTTATTTTATTACAAATTGGCTAGTCCAAACAGAGGGGCTTGATTACATCGGAGTCACATACTCCATAATAAGTATATTATCAACACACATCAATATTTATTTAAATTTGTTTTATTACAATATATATATATATGTGTGTGTGTATATATATATATATATATATGGTTAAATGTTTATGTTTTATTAGTGGAAATAGTAGGCTGGTGTTCATTAAGCCTCAGGTTTACACAGAAACTCGCACAGTTTTTGTAAACTGTTAATTTTGTCCACAGACTTTAGAGTGCCCTGTTTGAAATAAACGTTTGAAAAACAGTACGGTATAATAGGGTGTCACTAACTACGATATAATACATCCGGCTACATCGTGATTGTGCGACTTCATCACTATCAAAATTATTAACATGTATCTCTCCAGTAATAAGCGATATCATTTCAGTCATTATTAAACCACCTTTCTTAGAATTTAGACTTATCCATTTCACCCATAAGAGTATTGTATCAGTTAATTAGCAAAAGGCTTTCATTGCTACTTTATATTTAAGTAGCTGTTACCCGCCGCTTCGGACGAAAATATTAAACTTTTAATACGTATTGTAATATAATGTTAATTATAATGTTGTGTCTATGTCTATATATGGCGTTCTATCAGCTCGTATAACAATTTTGTACTCTTCAGTCGGCATTCTTTCTAAAGCTGTTTTGAATACTTGTATTAATTATCATGTTGGAGCAACAGCCTTTGGAGATTTAAAACAATATCTTTTCTTATAACGGGGATGGCTTCACAGCGTCGACAGGCCTGGGCTTGGTCGTCTTCCATGAAATTGATTTGTACAAACTTCGAATTTCCATTTGGGACAGGGAGCAACGAGCCGTCCTTGTGATATATTTGTCCTTCAGTTTAAAGTTGGCATAAAACCATCAAATTCTTTGATTAGCTGCTGTTGATACTGTTGTTGTTCCGAACGATGTCATCTGAAAGCATGAATTGTATCTCCGAATATTTTGGAGAAAATGTTTGGATTTGAAGTCATTCCTGTCATGTTAGTACAAAGTGGTTCTGGTGACTGATTTAATTGTTTAAAATTAATTTTTCATTAAAAAGGCACATCACAGGCGATTCAGTTTAAACATTTTTGGCTTAACATAATTTGCATATCACATCCATTTTGCTAATTGTAACTTTTGGATGTGACGAATAGTCATAATTTGGATTATAACGAAAAACCTCTAGAATCAAATTACCTCGTCTGCTCACTTGTCTGACTTGACCATGCTGTTTGGGATCATTTTCAAGCCGATATTCACGTCGTTTAAGTCGATAATCTCTTAATTCAGCCTGCCTCACGCGTTTCCGTGGCCCTTAAATCAGCCTGCCTCAGACGTTGACGGTCTGCGTGTTTCCGCGGCCCTAATTTACGTCTGCCTTCTTCGTTGTTGTTCAACCCGGGACTCACATTCCTCGGGAGTGTCAGCTGTTCCCAATAGCGTAACTTTGCTCGCTTAGCATTTAGATGGATCTGCTTAATGCTTTGTCGCTTTTTCGAAGGCATTCCGCAAAGTATGATGATAATGTACTCGTACTTCAAAGGAGGGTTGATTAAAAAGGGGACGTGAAGAGTAAGAAAAACAAACGGGATTGTAAAGCTATTTAAAGGTGAAATTTAAAAGAAGTGTTGTTAACTGGGTCTTATAAAGAGGTTCAGTTTGATAGAAAGTGAAGAGTAAGGAAAACAAACAGGACTGTAAAGTTAGTTAAAACTGAAGATTGAAAGGAGTGGAGTTAAGAAAAACGAATAATGGAATGCAGAATAACTTGACCGAATAAATGCTAATAATATGACGATGAAAAAACAACTGAATGGAGAAACAGAAATAGTAAACATTGTGTAGGTGTAACTCTCGTGTACTCTTTACTTGTCTTCAAAGACGAAGTACTGATCAATGCCGACGGTAGCTGCGCCTTAGAGTACGGTTAGGAAACGCATTGAATTTAACACAGGCAGCATAAAATTGGTTACACTGATGTGGATAAAACAAAAGGGTCGTGAACTCTGTTGCGTTTTTAAGGACTCACGCATCGAAACGCAACCTGCTGGGTTTTAGTTTCGTTTTAACAGGCATGAGGCTGATCACACGGACTGTTCAAAGATGCCGCTAATAGCATTTTTTATTTGCTTGTTACTATGGTAATTAATTCTGGTCTCCATGGTGTTGTTGACATCTTTATACTCGTCACACATCGGCTGTGAATAAACAACAACGCTGCCGTCCGATTATATAATGTGTAATTAAAAGGCCAAAATAGTGCAAACGGGGAGGAATATAAAATTCCAAGTTAGAAATTGTTTTTTGATTTGTGCAAAATTTAGTCATAATCGGTGTAACGGTGTGGATTTTTATTCAATACAATCAGAACCTCAGACTACAATAAAGACAAAACTTCAGACTTTCAGGTGTGTGTGTGTGTGTGTGTGTGTGTGTGTGTGTGTGTGTGTGTGTGTGTGTGTGTGTGTGTGTGTGTGTGTGTGTGTGTGTGTGTGTAGATAACATGTCCATTATCGACATTCTTGAACATACGCTATAATTTAACCTTATAACCTCTTCTCTTGTGTTATAACTTAGGGAACCCGCAATAATTGGATCTGCCAATTATACAGGCTGCCTTAGTTGTGACAAGCTGAAAATAATCACAACAAATAAAACAATTCTTATAGCAGGATATTAGGAAGGGGAGACTGTTGATTTATGCACTCAGTTTACTCGGTACTCAGATGACATCTCTTTATTACATTTGGCGATTAAGTTCTCTATTGAAAGTTCTCAAACAATATAGTTTACTATATGATTATATATATATATATTACTCCTTTACAAAGGGCCCTCAAAAGATGATGTACATCTATTTTGTTTATTCCACGGATCCGGGATTGAATATATTAAACGACTAATGGTCACCTTGCCATATACAATACTGAAAATTTAACCATTTGAAGAATGGTTTTTATTAACCTTTTAAAACAACAAAACTTTTAGTTTAAACTTTTTACTCTTTTGCTATAACCAGTGTTATTAGCTTTTAGACTACATGTTACATATAGTGTCTGTCTTTTAAAGTCTTTAATGTTATTACATTTAAAACAGAAGTTTTAAAGTCTTTAATATGATAAGTTAAATTGTCTTTTGTGGACTATAATTTTCGTAACTCTTAACCATGGAAGACAAGCCTCCATGTCACCTGTGTGTTTCCTGAAGTTGCTGCAGAATTGGTTCTTCGGTCCTCCGGGTGTTTCTTGAAGGTCTGTCGTTACCTTATCATACTGTGACGGTGAAGTTCTTGGAGTCAGTCAAATCATTCCGGGTGTGGTACACTCATCTCAGGCGACTGTAGTAACTCTTAGTAATTCTTGTAGTTAGAATACATCAATAGAAAGTTCGTTTCACTGTTATACACTTCACATGATTATAGATTAGTTGACTATCACCTTCTTGTTTGTAATACTGTATAAATTACATAGTTGGTTATTTTATAATAGAGAGAGATGTCATCACCACACAAATTTACTTATTTAAATAGTCATTGAAACAAGCCTTTCACATTTTATATATATACGTAGCGAAACAACGCTTTACGCTGCTTACGGCGTGAGCGCTCCAATGCAAGTGGTAGAAATAGTTAAGGGGAAGAGTAGTAATCTCAAGACCATTACTAGGCAACATAAAAGTAGTTCCTTGTTTCCAATTTAATTAAAGGACTAAAGTTTGATTAAATTATTAACTATAGATATTCTTAGTTACAGAAGTTATCAAAGTACGTAACAGTGGTTTTATTTAATTATTTAAATAGTAAGAAATTTACAATAATACTTAGTTTATTTAGGGGTCAGAAAACAAGTTAATTCCGGTCAGTTCCTGTTTATGCAGGATTAATTAATAAGCTTTACCCTTTCTGTACAATTCCATTCCCTTTTATTTTATTATTAGACTTTATATTAAATATTATTATTATTTAATGATTGCAATAAGATTTAGTTTACAATGTGAGATTTTATTAAGAATTTAAAGTTTCTCAGCTTATACATTATCAACTTAATTAATTAACATATTTTTTTATTAATGAAATCGTCACAACCTAACCAAATACACTGCCAATCTTTTACTATTGATTTAGTCAGCGTCATAATAAGTTCTGGTTTGGTTTCAAATACAGTTAATTATTTCTTTTAAAGTCACAATCCTTATACGATTTCCTATACATTTCAAAGTATTCGTGTATCTAACTTTTTTGTTTATGTACATTATTTAATCTCGCCGATTAAAGGGAAATACTGATTCTACGCGTGGCAAACAAAGTATTGTTACTCCGTTGGTACGTGTACAGCCACCACAACGCTTCTCATGTACCACGGGAATGGCTGGTTGACACAAATGATAATAATATAGCTGTCATTGTTCATCTTGTTATTTAAATTAGCAGTCTCCGTAAATCCAACTTCTTCGTGCTTCTTTGCTGAACTGCTAAGTGCCATGTTCAGGACGAGGCCTTTCAGTGTTTCCACCATTGTCAAGTCCTAAATCACAAAAACAAAATATCCCCCTGCAAACCCGTATATAACCCGTGAATCCGCCTCCACGGCAAGTCATTTTGTAAACAATTCCACAAGTCAAATCCCTATTGGCTCAGCTTCGTTAAGCCATGCCTCTACTACTTGCTATGAAGCTTTGTCCCTCCCTCTATTTCCTTTATGAGCCACACCCAGATTTGTCAACTTACCTAAACCCTGACGGAATACACATAACTCACACTTGCAAAATCTGAAAAAACATTTCTTCATTACTAAATTCTGTTTGCATATCCATTAGTATATTACTGTTCTTCTTTTTTACCTTCAAAATTTCTAACTCTTCATATAACCTTCTTTTATTTAAATTAATTTCTAGTTTTAATTTTTCAATATTTTCAAGAAGGTTGGTGAATTTATGCTCTATTTCCATAAAATGCCTAGCGTATAGTGAATTAGTAGTCCTATCTCCTTCTCCCCTTGTGTGTTCTCTCAGCCTAACCTCAAATTTACGTACAGTTTCGCCCACGTACACTTTATCACATTCTTCACAATTTAATTTGTACACCCCACTCTTCTGTAATATTGTTGTTTCTTCAATGTTATTATTCTTAACTCGATCGAATACTGTTGGTGCCTTACATAAGTAATGTAATTTCTGTATCATATTTCCTAAAACACTTTATTATTTTCTTTTTGTTTGGTATCCCATAGAATTAATTGATCTTCTATCCTCCTTCTCTATTTTTTCATAATTTCCGATCACTACTACCGTTTTAAAAATTTTGTCTATCAATCTCGTCTTATAGTTGTTAGTTGTAGCTAAGTCCTTGATTCTTTTTATTTCTGCATCCCTCCTTCTGCTAAATAATTCATTGTTCTGTAACAAAAAGAATTAATTGCAGCCATTTTATAACCTATAGGATGATATAATCCCTCGGGTATAATTAAATCCGTGTAAGTCTTCTCCCGGTATATATCAAACTTGAATCTGCCATTGCCAATCTTTATTTTTATATCTAAATAAGTTATTTCTAATAACCCTATTTCTTCTTTGAATTTTATCTTTGTTTAATTACCATTAATTTCCTGCATAAATTCTTCAAAATTATTGTTTGTTCTATCAAAAACTATTAGAATATCATCTACATATCTGATCCACAACTTCAGGTTTTCTTTATAGTTTGTATTTATTAGAAAATCTTTTTCAAAACTATTCATATAAATGACAGCCATTGTCGGAGACAACGGTGAACCCATTGGCAGTCCGTCTTCTGGGATATAGTATTTATTATTAAACATAAAATAATTTTGATTGCCACAAGTTCTTAATACTTCTATTAGTTGTTCTTTATACTCTATCATATTTAAACTATTATTTTTAATTATCTCTGTAGTTCTTTCGACTGGTATGTTTGAAAACACATCTTTCACGTCTAATGACATAACCTTCGTCTTTTCGTTTACATGTATCGTCCGTAATTTTTCTATTACTTTTTTACTATTCTCTATACTGTAAGATATATCTATTTCATATAATTTTTTCAATAATTTGCTAACCACTTTTGCTAACCTATAACTAGGCGAATTTAAAAACGAAACTATCGGTCTAAGTGGCATAATATCTTTATGTAATTCCAGTTGACAGCTAAACCTCGATGCCTGTGGATTAGATTCACTCAAAAGCTTCTTTTGTTTCTCATTTAAGAATATTGTCTACTTTAATACTTTTTAAACTTTGTCTTTGGTATTTGCTTGTGTTATTTTACCTTACTAACTTATACGAGCCTTTTTCTATAAATTCTTCCGCTCTCTTTATACACTCGCTTTTTTAAATATTTTTATAGTATTTCTTTTATCAGCTTTTGTAATTACCAAATTATTCTCTCTTATTTTCTTTTTTAATTTGATAACATCTTTGATTTCAGTTTGATTTGTTCTTGACTTTTCTTCTTTTTATTATGATTATTTTAACGCATCTGTTTAATTATCTCTTTCACTTAGAATCTCACCTGTTTCCTAGTATCTTTGTTATCTATATTTGCAGTTATTCTTTCGCAATCACTAATCGTTTTTTCCTTTATTTATGCTTGAAGATGGTACATACTTCAAACATTTTTCTAACAACTTTTGTTCTCCACCCGTGAATGCAATATTTAAAAGATTCAACATCTTTTCCGCATATATTTCTGTTTTCATCTTTTGTATTCTAACGTTATTCGTTTTTCTTCATCTAATTTTGCTAATTTACGATGCAACCTAACATTTACATATTTTAGTTTCTTATTAATATAATCCTCACCAAACGAATATAAAGTTTCTTATAATTCTATAAATTAATATATTTTCTATAATTCTAGATTTATTTTAACCAAGTCTTTGTTTAGTATCTCCTTAAATTTTTTAGTTAGTTTTTAAGTTCCTTAGTTTTTGTTTTGTTATTATTTAAATTGATTGTTTTGTGTTTATTTAATATTTATGAAGTGATAAGTGGTCTCTCTTAAGCATCGCAATGTCAAGTTATTTGTGAAGAAATAATATTTTTTAATTGGTGATATTAATAAAAAATTAAGAATATCTCAATATTATATAATAATTTAGTACTTTCTGAAATAATAACGTTCAAAACCAGTTTATTTATTGGGTAATTCTATGGTTATTATTCAGGCCTAGTCTGCATCAAGTGTTGAGAGAGGAGAGTAAAATCATTGAATAAGTTTCTCTTCCCTTGTAATTCAACAGCTGTCCGCGGGCTAGCGCTGTCGTTCACAGTCAGCTGGTCATTGTAGGTTAGTTGTTCCGCTTACTGTACTTCTCACGTTACTCTCTCTATAAATTACAACTCATTCAACATGCACTAAATCCTATTCAAATAATAAGAAATCGCCAATTTCAAGAATGATTTTTTATTTTATAATTTTTCTTTGAAAACAAATGTTCTTCCTTCACTAAGATACAAAAATCGATCGTACTGGAATGAATCGATTAATTATCGAATGCAGGTTTATATATTACTTTTATTTATTATTGTTTTTCTTAAACACAGGGTATGAAGGTTCTTTTGACTATCAGTAAGGCCAGAAAATGCAAAAATAGGACTATAAGGTCTTACAATCTATTACTAAATTCTTATTAAATAATATTTAAAATAAGTAGAGTTTACCGTCCGATGACACAGTTACTTGTAATGGCCGTGCCCAGATAACCTCGTGCTTCGAGATGGTTGATCAACGCCAAGAAACAGATGTATAAATCCTCGCCATTCTTCACTCCAAGATCGAAATAAAGTTTGATGTCTTGGTCCTGGGATGACACAGAAATGCCGATCCTTACTGTTCACCTCCAATTCTAGTGGTTACGGGTTTCACTGTATTTTGTGTCAAAATATGCTTTCTCTATCGAGTCGTGGAAAGTGAGGTTCGAGTACAATTTTAAGTTCCTCTTTCGTTCGTTAGAATACTGGATTATTTTATTTCATTCAGGTAGTTCTTTCTCTTGATTTGTCTATTAATTAAATTTAATGATTACTCATTATACTGAGATTTATTGGTAAAGTTCTTCCTTTAGATTTTCGTCAATTATCGTTGATAGGCTTAATAGTACTCTTTTATATGTGACCGTCAAAAGTCAGTGAGCTTTCCTTTGGTTATTTATTATTTAATTTTGTTTACTCATTAATTTATTTTATTTAATTTTATCATTTTTTCTAAGTTCATCAAAACTAAACTGTCCTCGTTCATGGATAACGATTCAATAATCGAATAAACAAATTTTATTCCATTTTGTCGTCCTTGACAACCAGTCTGTGTTCTCTTATTGGATAATATTTATAATCCTAAAACCATAATCATACAATGTTCTTGCACTTATTAAAATACTCCCTTATTAAATTTACATTATATCATATTATAACTTTACATATTGTTTGTTATTAAATTATATACATTTTGCTGTCGTTTCCTCTTAATCTACTTATTCTAACAAGTACTATTTTCTTGTTACAAAATATTAATTTTCGGCATGATTGCACTATTACATTTTAAGATTTTATTTAAATTGAAGTTACTTATCTGCTATCTTACTTATTATCTTGCTATATTATCTAATATCAATATTACTTATTGATTTCTCCTAACTTATTACATTACACTTAGTGTTTTTACAAAATTTGTTACCTAAATTTTCTGACCTGACTTCCTATACAATGTAACTGGCTTATGGCCTATCATTACATTTTTATTTCATTCTGATTTTAATTTAATATTACTTGTATTAGTGTGTAGAACCCTTCATTTGTTTATAACGTAATTACAATAAACCCTTTGGTATCTTATTAACAATTATTGCCTTTCTGGCCAAGTTTATAATTATAATCCACATACTAAATAAGTACATGTATACAAAATATTTAACCTTAGAAAGTTTAACACCAGTTCTATGGTGATATATTTATTAACATAAAATGAAATTAACATCAGCTAATTGATATTCTCTTAAAACAATTGCTTCACCTGCTACATACAAAAAACAGCATAAATACCATGTTAATAAAACAACATGATAAAACATAATAACATGCACATTTTTATAAAATAAGTTACGCACTAATTAATTAGTCTCCTCTCAGTTAATTCAATAATTATTCTAAAACTGTCTATGTTATATTTCACATTACTTGTCACTATGTTTATCGTTTACCCTTTTCACTGAACACTTAATAGTTTGTATTTATAAACATTCTTATTTTTTCTTTTACTTTTCGGGATTATTTATTCATTTAATAATGGTTTACTTTTCTGACCTATTATTACTACGGACAATAATTTTTTTTTTTTTTTTTGAGAATTATAAATTTCTTATGTAACGTAGGAAACCATATTTTCGTTACGTTACAATATTTATTAAATTTTATTTTATTTAAATATAAATTTTGTATAATTTGTAAAAGTTACGGGTAAATGGACAGGTCTGAGATTGCAAAAATATTTCATTGTTAGGTTAGGGAAAAATTAACCTGTTTCGACAAGCAGTGAACACCTGCTCAATATATGTGTGTTACACGTGTATCTTGTGTGTGTGATGTTAGTGATGCAGGCATAGACAGGAATGTCAACAACCCGCCCCAAGTAATTAATAAAATAATTATTTTAATTCACTGTGCGAAAACTAATTAGTGTATGATAAAAAAACCAAAGGCACCAAATTGTGTGTGAAATTTATAGTAATCCCCAGTGAAAAGATGACGTTAATAGAACACGTTATGCGAAGACAGTGCCAATAATAAAATAAAAGTGCCAAAAAATACGCAAAATACCCTAAGACGCTCAAATTAATATAGTGAGTGATTAATCGAATTAGCTATGATTTGTGCTATCTCGATTCCGTGCAAACATTGCTATTTGCTAATAATTGCAAATAGATGAAAAGGTTCGGGAGCGGGGGCTGTCACGAGTTATGGAGGTATCGACAGGACGATTTTGGAGCCGACTGGCGCGGAATCTCGAGAGGGTATAAATTAAGGGTTCGACCAAAAACCCTTCTCTTCATTTCAAGACAGAGTTGCAGCCGGACATGCTGTCCGTCGGCAAAACAGTTTATTTTTATTCTATTACAAGTCGCAGTAACAAACGAAATAACGTTCGTTAAATTCACGACAATATTACGGAAAAATTAAATACCGCAATAGTAAGTCTACCAAGAGTATATACGAGAAAGCTGCTGTAGAGCAAAGCTGGACTCTAGACGTATTCAGGAACATACTGCTGTTGAACGACGCTGGACTCTAGATGCATCCAGGAACATGCTGCCGTAGAACGACGCTGGAATCTAGACGTATCCAGGAACATGCTGCCGTAGAACGACGCTGGACTCTAGACGTATCCTGGACCACGCCAGGACAAAAGGAATGGACAACTAACTCTGGATAACGCTGGACCACGGACAACAGTCGTAAGATCATCAGAAATAGAGGTGACATGCCTAATGCATTTTAAATGATTTGTAAAAAAAAAGAGCTCATAAAGACGACTTCAAAGAACAGTAAATTAAAACAAAGAAAAGTTTATACTTAGTAATAATATGTTGAAATGTAAATAAATGTTTAGTCGTAAGAATGAGTGATCGCATAGATATAAAAACATTCATAAATGAAAGAGAATTTAAAGTAAATAGAGTAGAGTTTATTATCAAAATAGATAGTAAAGTGAGTAGATATTTGAATTATAGAAAGTTTAATATAAGTTGAATATTAAAACAAGGCCAGTCTACAAGCAATTAATATAAATTTAAATTGAATTTTAAACCTTGGTATAGACTGAGCGAATAGAGGTCAGATCTGAGATAAGACAATTTATTTCAATATAAAAATATTTTTATTTTATAATAAATTAATATACCAATTATTTAACATGTTTAGATATAAGATTATTAATATGTTTAGATATAAGAGATTTTTTTAAAATATGTGTAATGTTGCATATAATAAGATATAAACATTTAATAATGAGGAATATTGTGACCGACAATTATTAATGATGTTTATGAATATTTGTAATAATGAATAAATAATAAATATGAATTTTAAATACTGATAAATAAAAATACTCTTATTATAAATACACCTGTTATAATTATTTAAAACTTCCGGGCTTAAAGGCCGTGGTCGAATGCTTGATGTTCTGCAGCTAGAAGTTTCGGCCACACCACCGGTGGCCATCTTCAGTAGCAAAAATTTTCGTAATAGGTGGTATGTCGAACAGGTCGCCCAATGAACTGGGAACAAGCAACAGAGAGAAAGGCTACGTTGTTTCTATTTATAACTTTTTAGCCGCTTAAGGTGTATAACGCGAGCCAATCAGAAGCCAGCTCATCATTCTCCACTCTGATTGGCCATGGAAAATAATCCATGCCAGACACTATTCAAGGCGATGCCTTCACCTCGGCGGTTCATAGCGACGGACGCATTCTTATGGATATGGATGGACTCCAGATGCAGCCGAGAAAAGTAACCCCGGACAGAAGACAACACCCGGGCTTCATCAAATATTACCCGGTGATCGTCGTGGAAAGAGCGTGTTCAGCAACTGCGGACTTTTCCGACTGGCCCAGGCGGCAGTATCTCCAATGTTCAGAGAGGCGCGTTCAGAACTACGCTTCGTGGTGCCTATGTATACCTGGCCACACGTACAAGGAATACTGTACAACCCGCACGACGAGAGAGGATCCCTGGCGTCTTTTACCGGTCGTATGAACTGATGAATGGATGGATGGATGATGCGCGGGTGTCTTGCGCCCTAATTTGTGTGCGTTGTCCAGGCCTAGGCCTGATGAACGCCAGGTGCCAACAGGTCAGCGCGTTCTGCTCAAGGGTGTTATGGTGCAGTCCGCGGGTCCATGGTAAATTACATGGCCACCACGGAGGCAAGCTTAAGCTTTTGCTTCAGCCAATTTTCCCGCCAAGGTGCGACACCATGGTCCCCTCAGGCTAACCTTTGGGAACGTAGTGACGCACTGGCGCCCTAGGCCGTCGGCCGAAATGGTAAGGAATGACTCCGAGACAGCCAGCTTTCGCAAGGAAGGCAATTGCACAACTTCGCGGGAGCCCGTGTCTCAGGTAATTACCCTGCCAAATCATCAAAGCAGGTGCTGACGGGGATCTTGGTGGTGATCATGGCTTCAGCAAATTGCAATGCCTGGTCGCGGCTCCTTGGTCTCCGAGGACATAGCACACGGAAATTTGGAGGCACTCTGACGAGGACAAGAAGCTCGACCGCTCGAAGGCGGCGGCCGAGTCGAAGGAACTTATCAGCGGGGCAGTCGACTTCCGCAAGGAAGGCATTTGCACAACCTCGCGGGAGCCCGTGTCCCGGATCAAAGCCCTGCCGAATCGGCAAAGCCGATGCTGCTAATAAATCTATCCATTCCAATCTGCCGCAGCTTGATTGACTACAGTTTCGGCAGGCGTAGGTAGTGAATGATGGTGATCGGTTCAGATTTCCAGATGGTTGGGGGGTACGTTTCTGGGGGTTTCATGTGAAGAACTTAGGGGGGGTCTAACAGCGCCCTAGGGCGCCTGACACTGCGAGGGGACGGTGCATTCTCTATGCTGTTAGGCCTTTGGAGGTGCTGATAAGGGGACTCGCCGGCCTTGGCGAACAAATTCGTTGCCAGGGACCAGACGAAGACCTCTAAGGTGGGAACACGGAGGCCCCGGTGAATGGCGGAATTTCGCACATACCACGGGGACCCCGTGAGGGAGCGTAGGGTCCAGTTCTGAAATTTAGTCAGCCTATGTCTGTTGGTGGCCGACAGGAGAGGCCACCAAGCGGGTGCCGCATAAGTGAGTACTGTTCGGAAGAACAGTAAATACAATGTTAGTTTTGTACGGACAGCCAGGCGGCTGTTCCGCGAAAGCATAGGTGATAGTTTGGCTCTGACGCCACGAGCCAAGTTGAGGGTTGAGGTCACGTGGGCGTTGAAGTTTAGGTGCCGATCAAACCGAACACCTAGGTACTTCACCGTCTCAGTCCAGTTGATGGGTCTCCCCTCTAAGGAGAGGGATTGGCATCGGGAAATGGACTTAGTAAAGCAGGTCGCCTCGGATTTCTCCGTATTCATCGCTACCCGCCATTTCCTTAGCCAGTCCGGAACCATAGCCAACTGGCGTTGTAACATTACTCTCGTCCGCCAAGGCGAAAGCGAGCTAAAAAGAAACATCGCGTCGTCGGCAAATAGAGATAACGTGACCCCGGGATAAACAGGCAGATCGTTCGTGTACAGTACGTACAGAATGGGGCCGAGGACAGATCCTTGTGGGACCCCGGCGGCGACAGGGCGAACCCGGGAGAACGCCCCATCTACGCTGATCCTGAAGGTGCGATCCGTCAGATAGGATCGGAGCAAGTGGACGATAGATGTCGGGAGTGGCGAATGCGCCAGTTTGTAGAGCAGGCCTTCGTGCCAGACTTTATCAAAGGCTTTGCTCACATCCAACAGGACGGCGCCTGTTGCCTGATGATTTTTGGCGGCGTCGGCTAGACAGGTGACAACCCGTACTAGCTGAAGAGTAGTCGAGTGCCTCGGGCTAAACCCAAACTGCTCCTCGCGGATGAAACACCATCCACCACGGGCCAGGAGAAAGCGCTTGAATACCTTCGAGATTACTGGCAATAGTGATATCGGGAGGTAGCTTCCAGGTAGCGTGGGCGGCTTTTCAGATTTCTGGATCATGATGACGTTTGCGGTTTTCCACAGGCGGGGGAAGTACCTCAGCCGGAGACAGGAGTTGAACAGCTCAAGAAGAACATCAACTGCCGAAGGCGGGAGATTCTGCAACGCAGCGGCGCCGATGCGATCGGGGCCAGGGGCCTTTCTCTTCTTCAGTCGGCTTAGGACAGACGCAAGGTCATCCTCGTCGACCGAATTAGGAGGATCATTGGGGGGAGCAGAAAAGTATACAGATAGGAAATCCCTGACGACGGCCGTATGAGCGGTGTCAGAGATGCCTCTATGGACGGTGAACTGTTCCTCAATACAGTCGGCGAAGACTTCCGCCTTGCCTTCTGCAGAGTATACAGTGCCGTCCTGGGTATTCAAGGGATGGCGAGTCCTCTTTTCGCCTTTTAGTCTACCAGCGGCTCTCCATACGGAGGCGTGGTCGACTTCCAAGGAGTCCAAATAGGAGTCCCATCGATTCGCGTTTACGTCAATCAGAAGCTGGAAGACGTGTTCCGACTAGGCTCAAAAACGCCGTCTAGCGGCAGGGTCGCGGGTATGCTGCCATCTGCGGCGGAGCTGGCGCCGTAATCGGATGGCTTAGAGAACTTTCGCAGGAAGGTCGGAGCGTTTATTACTCACCGGAACAGTATATGTGTGCTTGTCCATTGCAGACTGGACGAGGTCCTGGAGCGCAGCGGCCCCGATCCGGTCAGGACCGGGGGCGCGACGGCGGTTTAGTCGGCAGACAGACGAAACGAGTTCGTCTCTGTCGAACCGGAGGTCTGGACCAGCGGGAGGGCGAGAAAATAACCAGATAGGAAGTCCCGGATTTCTGCCGGGTGGGCAGGGTCCGAAACGCCTCGATGGACGGTAAATTGCGACTCAATGCAGTCGGCGAAGACTTCAGCCTTGCCTTCCGATGAAGACACAATCCCGTTCGGGATTTCCAGCGGGTTGCGAGTTCTCTTCTCGCGGGTCAGTCTACTCACCGCTCTCCAGATGGAGGCGTGGTCGACTTCAAGAGAGTCAAGGTATGAGTCCCATCGATCAGAGTTTACGTCCCGCAGTAGCTGCTGAACGTAAAGGGACTGTTGTTGAAATCGTCGTTTAACGACTGGGTCACGGGAGCTGGCGCCGTAGCCAGATGGCGTGGAGTACTTCCGCAGGTAAGGCCGATTTACGATGATTCACCTCGAGTGCGTAGGTGTGTCGATCCATGACACCTTGGACTAATTTCTGAAGATTTGTGGCGCGGAGATCCAGATCGTCACGAGTGACGATTGGGTCCGCCGGGAGAGATGGTAACCTTCGAGAGAGCTCGTCATGATAGGATCGCCAGTTGACTCTCCTAACAATCTGAGCGGGAAGTCGGGGTGACGCCGACAGCTCTCGAACAGTTATAACAAGAGGATTGTGATCGGACGAAAGATCCGACACAGACGAGACCTCGATTTTGCGGGCAACGTTCTTGACAACTACTATATCATGAACGTCCGGCCGATGGACGTGAAAGGGGAAGTAGGTAGGGTCTTCAGGGCCGATGACATTAAGTGCCGGGTCGCCAGAGACGAACCAGAACAGATAATTTCCATAGGCGTTGACAACGCGGCTGTTCCATGAGAGGTGTTTGGCGTTTAAGTCGCCGGCTACAATGGTTGAGAGGGGGTGATCGAGGAGGGCGTCCCACACCTCGGGCGGTGGCGAAGTTCGCCGGCGAGGCCGGAGGTACGCAGAAACAACGCGCAGCTCCGATCCGCCGGCGTCCACCGCCACCGCGCGCGCAGCCTTCAATAATAGATGTATCTAGAAGAAGCAAAAGCCTGTGGGATATCCGCCTGTGGACTAAAACAGCTTTGCCCCCCGAGGGGGGACAGCGAGGCCGTAGGGGACGATCCTGACGATAACAGGCAAGGCAGGAAGGGAAAATGGGTGGTAATGAGCCAGATGAGTCTGAGAAAGAAGTATGATATCAACATCATACTCCGTCACGAAAGTCATCAGTTCAGATCGTCTGGGGAGTAGCTCGAAGGCGTTCCACGCAACGATCCTCAGGCTATTAGCCATTCAGGGTAAGTAGAGGAAAGAGGGTAGCTAATGATTGGAAGACCAGGGTTAGCACTGTGGTAGTGTCGCGAGCAGTCCTTATCGATGCAACAAGATTATCTGCCCAGGCAGTCAGGGGATCCGTCGAGGCCCGAGAAGATTCCCGGGGCTCCGGAGGACAAGCCTGACTAGCCTCGACAGGGATAGCAGATGGCGCTGGGCTGTCGGACTGAGTTGACTGCTCGCTGGGAGTTTGATGTCGATGGCTGGGGGCGGGTCGAGCCCGCGAATTTGGAACAGGTGGAACCTGTGATGACGTAGGTCGGCCGGCGGAGTTCCGGCGACGACGAGAGCGCTTGGATTTACCCGATCGGGCTGGAGGTGGGACTGATTTAGCGGCCATGGCCGCGTAGGAAGTTGCGGGCGCTCCGGCAAGCGCCGGGGTTGAGGCCGCTGCAGGCGGCGCCGAAGCGACGACTGCAGGCGAGGCGGCGGCACCGGAAGCAACCGGAGTTGCTGCCGGGACCTTGGCAGATGAATCAGTGAGAGGTGGGAATGCCTCTCGCCGGTTAGGGCCAGGACCAGCTACACGGCCAGCCTGCGCGCCAGGGCGCACAGGAGGTCGCTGCGGTTTCATGGCGGCGATAAAGTTAGGGCGGCCTCGGTAATTATCCGGGTGGGCTCCGCCACAGTTGCAGCAATTAGCTGTGAACCCCGTCTTTGGCTTTCAACCGCCGAGGTGAAAGCATCGCCTTAAATAGTGTCTGGCATGGTTTATTTTCCATGGCCAATCAGAGTGGAGAATGATGAGCTGGCTTCTGATTAGCTCGCGTTATACACCTTAAGCGGCAAAAAAGTTATAAATAGAAACAACGTAGCCTTCTCTCACTGTTGCTTGTACCCAGTTCATTGGGCGACCTGTTCGGCATACCACCTATTACGAAAATTTTTGCTACTGAAGATGGCCACCGGTGGTGTGGCCGAAACGTCTAGCTGCAGAATATCAAGCATTCGACCACGGCCTTTAAGCCCGGAAGTTTTAAATAATTATAGTGACACCGACCGTGAAAGCCTACGTACTAGAATTAAGAACCTCTACGGGAGGAGGTTTTCAATAAAATTAGAAAGCTGGAGGCGCTACGAAAGAAGAAAGCCAGTCTCCTGTGTTCCTTGGCCTTTTTTTTTTCGATGCAGAGACTCGGGAACCGTTCCTAGGTTTCTACGACATAGACAGATTTTTAACACGCCACAGGCCAATAGGATCTACAGGAGGACGAAAAATGCCATGTTGCGTGAGCGCATACACCGTACGCGGAGGGAGTTGGCGTTAAATGATCAGAACCTGTTGAATCTGCACTAACAACTCAGCAGTTCCCTCCAACGACAGGATTGGGAGGTGTTGGATGGTCTCAGGTACAGTGCTTTCGAGGCGTGTTATACCAGTACCAGCCAGAGACAGCGGGAAAAAATCGAATGCTATGGTTCCCAGAACATCAGGGAAAGAGAACAAGACCGCGACAGGATGGTCGTTAATCTCTCGAACCGTCGGCTTACACCACATGAGACCTCGGTGTTAGCCAATGGTGAGAAGTTTGCGGTTACCCCGAAGACAGTACCGGTGGTGGAAATAGTGGCGAGCGTGAAAGCAGTTATCCGAGGACTACCCCGAGACCAGGCAGATGAGATACGGTTGGAAGCTGCCAGTGCCCTTAAAAGGGCCGCTCCGCCAAAATGCAATCTTCTGTCGGTGGAACTTTGAGCCTTTAGGGATTTGAGAAGGGATGACTCCATTGTCTTTGTGCCGGCGGATAAGAGGAGCGCTACGGTGGTCTTGAACACCGAAGACTACCAGCGGAAGATTGAGGGTTTGTTACATCCGGCCACTTATCGGAGGCTGAACAAAGATCCGACTTCTATGGTTTTAAGAAAAACGGATTCTTTAGTGAAGCAATCTTCTCTAGCGTCTGATGTGAAGACGGCCGTCCGGTATTCGGAAGCCCTTCCCCCTCGTATCTATGGATTACCAAAGATATATAAGGAGGACGTTCCGCTGAGGCCCATAGTTAGTGCTATTGGCTCGCCTACGTACAACTTGGCTAAGCACCTCACTGGATTGCTCAAGCCGCACATCGGGCAGACGGATTCTTTTGTCCAGGACTCTTCTCATTTCCTCCGAAGGATCCGGGAGTTGGTGCTGGAGCCTGGCGACGTGCTAGTGAGTTTTGATGTGGTCTCTCTTTTCACGATGGTCCCTGTCCAGGAGGTCTTGGGGTATATAGGTGAACTGTTCCCGGCGGACATCACTGCTTCGTTCCGGCAGGTCCTAACAACGACCTACTTCCAGTGGAACGGCGGCTTTTATGAACAGTTGGATGGCGTCGCGATGGGAAGTCCTCTCAGCCCTGTGGTTGCAAACCTCTACATGGAAACATTTGAAGAGTTGGCAATTTCATCTGCGCCACTGCAGCCGAAGTGTTGGCTGCGGTATGTTGACGATACTTTCGTGGTGTGGAGCCATGGGGATGAAGAGTTGGAACGCTTCCTTGGACATCTGAACGCTGTGCACCCGCGCATACACTTAACGATGGAGCGCGAGAGCGGTGATCAATTGGCATTTATGGACGTGTTGGTCCTGAAAAGACCGATGGCAGATTGGGGCATAACGTTTATAGGAAGCCAACGCACACTGACAGATATTCTCATAAGTCCTCCAATCATCATCCTAGGCAGAAGAGGGCGGTGCTGAAGACTCTGGTTGACCGGGCAAAGAGGATCTGTGAGCTCCGGTATCTCGAAGATGAGTTTCGGCATCTCGAGGAAGCACTGCAGTCCAACGGCTACTCTGCTGCGGCGGTGAGGAGAGCTGCCCGGCCGAGACGTTCTGGTAGGCCGGACGAGTCGGTGTTGCCCGAGATTGTTACCTCCGCTGTCTTGCCGTACATCCGTGGCGTGACTGACCGCATCGGAAAGTTGCTGAGTAAACGGGGCGTCAGGACGATCTTTAAGCCAACCAAAAAGATCCATCAGTTCCTCGACCGGTAAAAGACGCCAGGGATCCGCTCTCTGCGTGCGGGGTGTACAGTATTCCTTGTACGTTTGGCCAGGTATACATAGGCACCACGAAGCGTAGTGTCCGAACGCGCCTCTCTGAACATCGGAGATACTGCCGCCTGGGCCAGCCGGAAAAGTCCGCAGTTGCTGAACACACTCTTTCCCACGACGATCACCGGGTAATATTTGATGAAGCCCGGGTGTTTTCTTCTCTCCGGGGTTACTTCACTCGCCTGCATCTGGAGTCCATCCATATCCATAAAAATGCGTCCGTCGCTATGAACCTCCAATTGCATTGCATTATGGATGCGGGGTGTCCTTGCACCCGTGGCTTGTTTGCAGCATCTTGAACGTGTCCAATGGCTGCCAGAAGTAAACTTAGTGCTGGTACAATGTCGACTGGTTACCTAAAACTAGAAAAGGAAACCGCCAACCAGTTAACTGTGGAGGCGGGGGAGAATAACTTTATTTGTTTGGTGCACTGCCGCCGGTACCGATTCGAGCAACAGATTTTGCCCGTTTCAAGTCCAGTCAGCAGACGCCCTGAGGGCGTCGGACGCTCCCCGCGAGGCGGAGAGCCTCCGTGCCAATGACTGATGACAGCGACAAGCAGCCGGCTCAGCGTGCTAGGAGGTGGGCAGGAGGGAGAGAAGGACAGTTTAGGTGAAAAACTCTGGTCTAGGACTGATGATTACATTTTGTTTTTATTGAATTTAAAGAGGATGGCTTTATGGCGGGTGATCAAGATGGATCGTAGGTATGGGAAGGTGGAGGTCGAAGCTTTAGCAAAGAGAGTTAGAGCCAGCGACCGGACAAAGGAAGTCAAGGTAGGAACACGGAGACCCCTTCGAATCACGTCGTTCCTTACAAACCAAGGGGACCCCGTCAAGGATCGGAGGGTTCGAGACTGGAAAGCTTCCAGCCTACATCTGTTGGTGGTGGATAAAAGGGACCACCAGGCGAGTGCCGCATAGGTCAGTACAGACCTGAGAAACAGCAAATAGATTGTAAATTTCGTGCGCATGGCCAGGCGGCTGCGACAGGAGAGGAAAGGAGATAATTTGGCTCGGACGCCGCGAGCCTTGGCAAGGGTTTCCGTCACGTGGGCGTTGAAGCAAAGGCGACGGTCTAGCCGAACGCCTAAATACTTCACCGATTCTTTGTAGGCGATGGGCCTCCCTTCTAGGGGGAGGGGCTGGCATCGGGAGATGGACTTACTGGTGAAACAGATCGCCTCGGATTTCTCCGTGTTGGTTGTCACCCGCCATTTCCTTAGCCAGTCCGGAAGGTGGTTCAACTGACGCTGCAGCTTTTTACTCGCAAAGCGCGGGGACAGGGAGCTGCAGTGGTACATAGCATCATCAGCGAACAAAGACAACGTGACTCCGGGCAAGACAGGCAGGTCGTTCGTGTAGACAAGGTACAGAACGGGGCCGAGGACAGATCCCTGTGGTACGCCGGCGGCGATGGGTCGAACTGTAGAACAGGACCCGTCGACGCTCACCCTGAAGGTTTGGTCGCTGAGATACGACCGGAGGAAAACACTATGGGCGATGTTAGAGGGGAATTGGCAAGTTTGAGGAGAAGACCTTCGTGCCAGATTTTATCGAAGGCCTTGCTCACGTCCAACAGTACGGCGGCCGTAGTCGTTCGCCTATTGGTGGCGTCTGACAAGTGCGTAACAACGCGGACCAATTAAAGCGTGGTCGAGTGCTCTCTGCGAAACCGAACTGTTCGCTGCGGATGAAACCATCTAGCAGCGGCGAGATGCGAGCCAGCAGGAGACGCTCGAACACCTTCGAGATGACTGGCAAGAGAGAGATTGGTCGATAGCTTTCAGGAAGCATGCGCGGCTTGCGAGGCTTTTTAATCCTTACGATGTTGGCTGTTTTCCACAGGCGGGGAAAGTACTGTAGCCGGAGACAGGAGTTAAACAGCTCAAGAACGAGGTCAACGCCTGAGGCCGGGAGATTTTGTAGAGCAGCGGCCCCGATCCGGTCAGAATCGGGGGCGCGACGGCGATTTAATCGGCAGATAGATGAAACTAGTTCATCCCTGTCGAACGGGAGGGCTGGGACAACGGGAGGGCGTGAAAAATGTCCAGATAGGAAGTCACGGACTTCTGCCGAGTGGGCAGGGTCCGAGACGCCTTGGTGAACAGTAAATTGCACCTCCATGCAGTCGGCAAAGACCTCGGCCTTGCCTTCCGACGAAGATACAACCCCGTTCGGAGTTTCAAGTGTGTTTACGAGTTCTCTTCTCGCGGGTCAGTCCACTCGCCGCTCTCCAGACGGAGGCGTGGTCGACTTCAAGAGACTCAAGGTATGAGTCCCTTCGATCAGAGTTTACGTCCCGCAGTAGCTGCTGGACGTAAAGAGACTGGGCCTGAAAGCGCCTTTTGACGCCGGGATCATGGGTTCTTTGCCATCTGCGGCGGAGATTGCGCCGTAGCCAGATGGCGTGGAGTACTTCCGCCGGTAAGGCCGATTTACGGTGATTCACCTCGAGAGCATATGTGTGTCGATCCATGACACCTTGGACCAACTCCTGAAGATGAGTGGCTCGGAGATCCAAATCGTCACTTGTGATCGGGTCCGCGGGGAGTGATGGTAACCGCCGTGAGAGCTCATCATGGTAGGAGCGCCAGTTGACTCTCCTAACAATCTGAGCGGGAGGTCGGGGTAAGGCCGACAGCTCACGGGCAGTTATAAAAAGGGTATTGTGATCGGATGAGAGATCCGACACTGACGAGACCTGGATGTGATGGGTCACGTCCTTGGCTATGACAATGTCAAGGACGTCCGGTCGATGACCGGAAAAGGGGAAGTGAGTAGGGTCTTCTGGGCCGATGACTTGAAGTACCGGGTCGTCGGAGACGAACGGATATAGAGATTTTCCGTAGGCGTTGGCTACTCTGCTGTTCCAGGAGGGATGCTTGGCATTTAAGTCGCCGGCTACAATGGTTGGTAGAAGATGATCGAGGAGAGATGAACCGCATAGGTGAAAGCATCGCCTTAAATAGTGTCTGACATGGTTTATTTTCCATGGCCAATCACAGTGGAGAATGATGAGCTGGCTTCTAATTGGCTCGCGTTATACACATTAAGCGGCCAAAAAGTTATAAATAGAAACAACGTAGCCTTCTCTCTCTGTTGCTTGTTCCCAGTTCATTGGGCGGCCTGTTTGGCATACCACCTATTACGAACATTTTTGCTACTGAAGATGGCCACCGGTGGTGTGGCCGAAACGTCTAGCTGCAGAACATCAAGCATTCGACCACGGCCTCTCAGCCCGGAAGTTTTAAATAATTATAGTGACACCGGCCGTGAAAGCCTACGTACACCTGTTATAATTACACAACCTACGTGAATTACCGTATATCGAATTTACATATAAATTTGTTGTATAAGTTTGTATCCCTTGAAAGTGAGGCCTGACATGCCCACATGTATATGTATGTATATGTAACGTTGTATAATTTTGGCGCTCCAAGATCGTGGGGCTCCACAAATTTTAAATTATATTAAATTTGTTATAATATATATAAAATATTCAATTTTTAATATTTAAGATGACTGTACTTCAAGATGGTTTCTCCTTATTTGGAACATGTTTCGGGACGTTTTCCCATCCTCAGCCTTCCTACTTTCGAATCTCGTGAAGTGTTTGTGTGTTGGTTGGTTGTTGTTGTGGTTTCCTGTTGGCTTTGGCACTTTACATGGGTATTATTGTGTGTGATTGTGGTGTATATATTAGTATTTTGTGTATTTTCGATGTTGAGTGCATTGAAAATTGTGTCATGTTTTGTATTGATTTGTATTTGTTCAGGTATTTGTATTTGTGTTTTATGTTTGTATGTTTGTAAATTTTTGCAAATGATTATTATTATGATGCCTTTTGTGTGGTATGTGTTGTATTAGTGTCATGTTGTTTATGTCTGAGAATTCATGTCCAGTGTTTACTGCATGTGTGGCCAAATTAGATTTATATATTTCTGGTTAATGTTTCAATCGAAATAATCCTATATTAATATAGAAACTAACGAACAATCGAATTTGTTTTGATTTTAATGTAAAATAATTTATAATTGATTTATGTCGATAAGTTACTTATTATTTTTATGTTTATTTACTTAAGCAGCTGTTTTATCGGTTATATTTAATGTTTATATTTAATTTATTTTAATAAATTTATAAGTATAATGTATCGTCTAGTTTGATTTATATTTGAGTTTCTTCTTTAATTAATAAGTTATTCTTATTGTGTTTGTAAATCTTAAGATTTTTCCAAATATTCCTTTTTTTGAACTTTCTGTATGTTTTTAATTAATTTTATATTTTCAATTGCTGGAAAATGGTGGTTATTATTTACACAATGTGTGGCTAAATTAAAGTTGGTTTTAAAAATGCATTGCCGTGTTGAAGGAATCTATCGAGCAAATTTTTCTTTGTCTGGCCTCCGTAAAATTTATTGATCTAGAGTTGCGCAAACATATTTGGCATACCTAGCTAAGCTTGCAGGTTCTCACCTCAACAGAACCAACTTAGAACGTTTTTTGCAACCATTAGACGCCACCAGTGATTGTGACTGCTTTCATAACTACTGCAAGGAACAGTTGTCTATAGCTGCAGTTTAAGACTTTGGATACCAGACCAGCTATTTCAACAACGTACCTGTGTTTCCTTTTCCCGATTTTTGTTACCATTTGTCAGTTTTTCTCAGATGTCGTTCTTACTCTGACATCTATTAAACACATTTGTGTAGGTAACTTTTTTCCTGAATTTCCTAATATCTTGTCTTCTGACGTGTTTCTGATTGACCCATCTCATCTTGTGACTTACATTCTAAAAATGTATTTTGCGTACAATCTATTTTTTGTTTCGGTACCTATTTGCCATCAGCATTTTCAGATTTTTAAAACTTTGTTCTCTTTTAATTCACCCAATTTTTTCATTTTTAGCAATGTCCACGTTTCCGCTGTTTTGAGACGTATAACATACAACCTCTCCAATGCGTAAATCTCACTTTGCCAATTATAAGTGTGAAGCCATTTTCTAAAAGGTGTACGGCATCATATTGAATACCGAGTAAGATTGCAAGTATATCTAAATAAGTTGGATTTCACTCTTGCTGAATAATACTGGAAAACTCCACCGTTGTAATGATTTACCCAATCTGACCTTCCATAACGTTAAATATTTTTAAATTGATTAATTTTTATCTGCAATTTATTTACGTTTTCAGGACTATGACTTAAAATGCTATTAGAGAGGAATAATTAATTTTGTATTTTCTATTTGTAATGCCAGAAAACTAAACTTATTTGTTTAACTTACACATGTTGCAAAATTTATATAATGAATCATACAATAAATTAGTGGAGCTAGCGACAGCCGTAAGTAGAGCAGCATGGCTACGCTACATTGAGCAGTGTTTCATCCAGAACAGACGCAGTAACGGTGCGGACAATTGATTCCGTCGTTGCTATAGAAATATTATAGAATATAACGTACAGGTAGTAAAACTTGCGGTTGGCACTATGCCAACAGACAGACTGGAAAAAGTGATTCAGCCGCTTATGGATGTTTTGCCACAAATCAATTGTGCCGTGTGAAAAATGTCTATCACTTGTTGTAGCTCAAATTTAATTTAGGTAATTAGTATTTGAAATGTGATGAGAAGGTAACGATTTAAAATAAAAAGACTTTTTGTTTTGTAAATAGATTGGGCAGATATTAAACAATAATGTAACAAAACTTATACATAGAATGGACGATGTATTAAATAAAGTACTGAAAATCACAATAAAAAGTGATACAATTAAAGTAATTATATGCAGCGAAATTAAAAATTAAAAACTGCGGGATACGTTGAAAGTAAGCATTTTCTGATATGAGAGAATTTACGTACTTGCGAGCAAGAAGACTGAGTGTGGGCGGAAGGAAAATGAATCAGAAGAATCAATAACGGGAGTAATCTTTCGAAAATAGTGATTATGTACAGATGATTCACGTCGACTATAATATAGTGTATTCATGTACACACAAATTGTTAAAATTTGTTCGTATCGTATTGTTTCACGTAGCCGCCAGTTTGAAAGCTTTAGAGAGTGAGTGCTAAGAATTAATAGCTTTCTTACACAAGGCATTTTTAATTAACTACTTTAAAAATGGCCAATAATATAAAAATATTATTATACTGCTTATTTTTTAAAAAGTGAATAACTAAGGCCGTTGTAGAAGAATATATTTTCAAGAAAGTTGAATCTAATGTGCTCGCACACATTGTAATAATATAATATAATTTTTGTGTGTGTTTATGATAAGAGATTGTGAAGTATGAGACTCCGATGTAATCAAGCCCCACTGTTTGGGCTAGCCAATTTGTAATAATAATTTTTTTTTAAAGTGGAGTGAGTCTGTAGGTTGTAATGTGTTTAATTGGTGTGGCTCTCGACGTCTTACTGGCCTGAAACACTTCCTTAAGTTTCCCAGCTGGTCGAGTCCCAATGGTAGCAAGACCGGTCGAGTAGCGTAAAGTGGATGAAGAAATATATATGTTCAGCTTCACCGAAAGTTTCAAAACAAAAATTATTGTTTTGAAGAAAATTTAAAAAAAAATTATGTTTATAAAAAAAAATAATTAAAAAAAAAATTTTAATTTTATTAATTAATTAATTATGATCAATTAATTAATATAGGGCTGTGAAGTTTTAAAAAGTGTAATACTCTTCTGAAAATTTTTATTAAAGTTTTGGTATATTTTAAATAAACTATCACCACTCATAAGACTGTCTTCAAACCAATCGATACTTGTTTACCTTTTTATTTTTTAGGTTATCTTCACTTATAGGTGGTAAAGTCCTGATAGATTATTAATTATAATTATATTAGTGATAACTAATAATATTTATGAAATGAAGAACTATTTAGTGTTGAAGAATATTAATGTTTTATTAATTAATAGCAATTTGACTCTTATCGATTATTATCGACTCTCAGGATATCGAAAAAGTTACAAAGTATATTATATAAAAATTATACAAGGTTCTTTAAACAGCCAATTATTATCAAAGTCAGAGAAATCGGGCCAATATTTAAAAAGTATAACGTTACAACAAGTTAATAATTATTACTAGATACAGACATTTATTAATAATTGTAATAAAATAATTTGTTGTCGAACCGTACAGCTGGATGACCTAGGAGGCGTTGATCTGGTGATGACGACCAATTGCAAATGGCTGCCGTGAAGTTAGTAAAATGTCATTCGTATATTCGACGTTCCAATAAAAGATTTTCCTGTAGTATTCTTGTTCTGGGGTCTGCAAATCTCTTTTTAAAATGTTGTGTAGTGCCTTGTGTAATGTTTCTGGGTTGTATTTAGTGTATCCGTGTAATTATAAGTTCAAACACTTTACCCGATTCCGACACTAATTTGGTTAATGTGTTATACTGTTTTCTGGTGTTTTTCGGGGTAGATATGTATTGTTCAGTGTTATGTAGTGTTTCTTGACTGTTTCTGTTATAATATGAGAGTTCTAGAAGTATTTTACAAGTCAATCGCGATTTCACAATAACGTACTATACACTCGCTTTATATGACTATTATACGTTAGGTTAGGCACGTTACAAAACGTTTGTCATGTTAACCGTTCAAATACCAATAATTACCTAACTGTTTCCTCCAGTTTCAATTAAACTCTTAGCCAATATAATATTATTCTTAACATTGTTCAAATATATTTTCATATCCTGTGCACACTTTAATATTTCACTATATAAATACCTAAACTTGGGTTATTTATCAATTTTATTCACTAGATGTTATTTAAATTAATCTTTCAGTTCATTCTGGTTATATTTAGATTAAATAATGCCGTTTTATAGTGTTTTCTGTCCAAAATTAGTAATTTTACTTTCATTTTTGGTATTCTCTGAAAAGTCAAAACATCAAAATTTACTTCCTGTCATTATATAAAATTCATCCATTTATCAGTTATATTTAATATTAATAATCCTATACTGTATTAAAAGGTTTATATTCCCTGATTTTCTGGTAATTAATTGAATTAGTTATATTCTGAAACATTATTCTGGAATATATGACTCCCATGTCTAAATTTCTGAGTTTAGTCATTTTCATTTTTATTTATAATTCTGAATATAATTTATTAAAATCTTTCTAAATGGTATGTGCAATTATATGGCTTGATCTCAAGTTTATTTTGTCTAAACCCCTTTTGTTTATTTGCATTTAAATGAGCAATTTCTCTGTTTTGATGAAGTTTGGTTTCCATTCTTTTGGCCTATGATTTTTTAACAATTTTTCTTACAAAATATTTTACAAACAATATATGATGTGTGATACCCTCTCTGACTTTTACATATAGTATTATAAATTAAACATGTTTTCAAATTACACAAAAACAATTAGTATTGGTTACAATACAAATAATAGTTAAACAAAATAAAGAATATTTTTTTTTTTTTTAAATAAATGGTTGTCTTCAAGTCAGACATTTTGCAACAAAATCCCCATTTCCAACATGGAAACATGGTTTACAAAAAAGGTTTTTTACTAACTAACATCTTAATTACTCTCTACTATTTACAGGTAGTAACTATTTTTATAGTTCTGATGTTAATTGTATCAGACCCAAACAAATGGCCTTATATCTAAAACATTTTTAAACATTCTTGTACTATATACATAAAAACCTTATATTTATATTCTTATTTCTAACTATTATTATAAGTAGGATTCTACAGTTTTTATACCGTCTTTCATATATTGTCTTTGGGGAATTGTACCCTGTCATTAATAAATAAATAGTATGAATTGTTCAAAAAGTATTATGAAATCTGTTTTTCTTTTTTCATGTAAAACAAAATGTTATTTTAAACAGATTCATGTCTTATGAACAACATATTGTCACAGTACACATTTCAAGTCATTGAAATTTGCATATTTCATTGCATTCAATGTTTGTGATTGCCAAGAATGAAACACAAGGTTCATTTTTTATAATACCCAAAACTATCACTGGTTCACTTTGCACTTATATATTATGTTATTGCTAAATGGTCGTATAGTCTTATTAACATAATAAATTGGTTAGCGTTTTTCATTTTCAATGGAGATTTGTTCCATGGGTACTATATTATTGTTTCATCTTAGTTCACAGGCAACTTTTACTTTATACACTTCTCTCTCTTAAATTTGTATACATGTGGTTTTTATTTCGTTATACTTTTGTTTTTAGATATTTATTTTGGGGATATAGGGATTTGGGTGTCTTTTATAAGAGCATGACATCTTCTTCAGGATGCTGCCTTCTTCTTCTTTCATCAGTCTTCTTTTCTCCTGCCTTCTGGGACTGGTATCTTCTCCATCTTCTTCTTGATGCCATCAGGTTTCTTGGGATCTTCTCCATCTTCTTCTTTATTTCAGAAATACACCACCTGTATTGGTTGATCTTGGCTTATTTTAGGGTTTCTATTCTATTTATTCTCCCTCGTTGTGGGTTTGGTCATATTCTGTACTGCTTGGTTATTTACTTTTTACCTTCCTGGGTTATACCTTGAAAACCTTTGGTTATGAGACTGGTCTTGGATGACTCATCACTAGTAACTCCTTTTATTTGAACTTGTATTTTCTTTATAATAATGATTTCTTTCCACAGTTGCTATGAATTAATTTATTTATATTAAACTTAATGCTTTCTTCCAAATTTAAACATTATAACTTCATTATTCTAATGATCAATTGCCATTCAATATTATGCATACATCTGTCACGCTACAACATACACAGGAAATCTTGAGCTCCAGTAGGTATCAGATTTGAAGACTTCTGCGAATAAACCTCCGAACTATATGGTTACGCTAGATGGAAGTAATTATAAACTATGTCACTTAAAATTCTACCTAAACATCTGCACTCCTGCAACCAGTCAGGAGAAAACATTGCATACTTATATATAATTTACTGATATATATGAGTCGCATGTTAGTTCTGAACGGGTGCATGTTAATTAAGGTCATTGTATATGACTGTCAATATAGTCATTAATAATCGCTATGATGCATTAGACACGTATTGACGTAGTAAGTTAATCTGGAAAAGCTACCACAACAGCCGCAATTCGACGTTTAAGTGTAGAGAATATTAACTAAGTCGAATGTTTAACCTAAACCTGCTTGGGTGTAGAATTGAGTGCCACCTGCACTGTAACACTTGGTGATTGTATAATACAAGTAAAGATTGTTTAATGTTCAACATAATTTTAAAACTTACAGGTTAAAGACTATTCAGAAATAAAGGAACTGAAGGAAAAGTCACTCATACGTTAGTTCTATCTATATATGTAAATATTTAATAAAATATAACAATAAAATATCAAGTACTGTAAAAAGTAACCCGGTGTCATATGGGGAGAAAAATAAATATGGAAAATTATTTATAATTGTGCCAAGAAAAAATATTCAATATGTTTTACAGATCAGTTAATCTCTAAAAAGAATATGTTCAGTAGACAAAATTATCATATACTGAAATAAGGCAAGTAGCTAACGTTGTGTGTCCTCGCTGTATACTATTTTAAATAATAATAACGGACTCATGTTACACCTTTAAATAGTGTAGGGAAAGCAAGATATCATGCTAGCTTGAACCCTACCTCACACAAAGAACGCAAAGCGATCTGAGTTCACTTTCAGAAATTGTAGTAAATTGGGAGCTAGAAAAGTAAGCTTGATTGATTTACTGTTTTATCGGGATTTAGTAGCGACATAGTTTAACTGTTCTATTAACTGGTATGTTTTTTTAATTTGTTGTTAATAAGAACTTATATGTTTTGATTACAGTTTGCTACAATTGAGATTCCATTTACACAATGTTTACTTTGTCTGTTACAGCAGGAAGAACAAATTAACTTGTAAACATGTAATTGTTATTATATTGCATACATCGTATAAATATATTTCATTAGAACACACTAATTTCTTGTGTCTCAAAAACTTTCTGGGTTTGGTAGGTGGAGTGTGCAAGCAATTACTTGAAATTGAATTCTCCAAATAATGAAATTAAGCTCAATTAATAGTGTGGAGGCAGAAAGATTATTTTTTCAGAAAAGTGATACATTTTCTTTAATTATAAGTAACTTGTAATGAGAAAGTTAAATAAATTGGAGTTCTATTTTAGGCATTTAACGAGTTCACTGTACTGCAGAACGAAAGGTACTTTGTCAATGTGAAATATTCTAAACGTGCACAGAAACTAATAGATAATAAAGTTCGGAACAATTTAAATTTTTCCGTAGCGCGCAACAAAATAAATGATATGATAAAGGCCGTGTTGATCACCTGGAGGTACTAAACAATAAATGAGTGATTGCTCTGGAAATTTTAGGTATATACCGAAGAAAGAAGTATTATATTTACTATTATTTGATGGTAATAAATACTATATCCTACCATTTATTTTTAATATATACTATTATTTGATGGTAAAAAAGCAGTGCAACTCTATCCTAAGTCATTGAATATAGGTAGAAGACCATAATAAATAGTCATATATAATTTTTTTTAGTGTGGTGAATTTAAAAACGAGTTGTTATTAACTCTTCATGCATTCAGGTATATTAATCTATCTCAATTCCGGTAGCTGAAAGAAACGCTTCGTCGTTGGCAATGTTTGTTGCAATGGCTACCAGAACTATGTAAGGAATCAAACATTTTGGGACTGTTTTTGAGTGATTAATGGTAAATCTTTGTCTTTAATTCACATATCTCTTAAGTAAGACATCTCACGCATTTAATTGGTTTGTTACTCTGTATTTTTTATAAATAAATTTGTACTCCTCAGTCGTTAAGCGAAAGTCAAAAAAGTATTCAGAAATTACCTTTTTCAATTAACGCCGTCTATAATATTTATCTTTTATTAATAATATTATTATGCTTAATTAATCGCCGATAATGATATGGCGAAGTAAATATTATTATGAGGCAGAATACTCATTTTTCTCTTTAAAAGCATAGTCAGATACTACAGTAAATATAAAATAAATTTATACTTGTACGAATATTACTTACAACTTTAAATATAACCTATGCACATATATTATTTACAACTTTACATATAACCTATGTATTGCTCTCGAAAAGGTAAACGGGCTTTAAGATGGCTTTTTAGACAGCCAGTTTTGTTTCCACGTCATAATGCGATTTATCGATCTTCTTCCGAGCCAAAACAAAGGACCAACTACTAAGTGCAGGAAATTGTATTTTGTATATTATTACAATTCACACCCTTGTTAGGTAATAGACTATCACCTTCAGAGGAACAAATCCTCCTGAATAATTAAAGAAATTAAAATATATTTAAAAAAACAATAAAATTCAATTTTATATTAATGTACGTTTTGTACTTTAGGATGTAGGAAATGTTAATGAGGGCAAACACCCCGTGACTACGCTTCCATATAAAATGTTTACTAATAATAGGGCTATGCTGTAGATCGCATGCAATTTTGCTCTCTCTCAATGTCACCACTGATGCTGCTATGACAGCGTCCTCTGTACGATTTTACGCAGTACATACTACACATTATAATGAATTAACGAAATAGAAAACATATCCTGCACGAACGCTTCAAATTAAGAGAGAATCTCTATATTTTAGCAAAATGTTTATTTACAATTCAATTTTATTTATATAATTATTTTATTACATATTCTAATTAGGTTACACAAGACAATCTGTTAACATCAATTTTAAAGAAAGATGCTTTAGTAGTTTAACAAATTTACTAAAATCACTTCCTGTTAACGGTTATTTGCTTTGGATGTACCCTAATTTTTTCTTGCATGTTTCTTGTGAAATTTTGTACACTGTACATTAATTTTTTCTTGTAAACGCTACAAACATTCAGATTTGTTCCATTATACCATTTAAACCTCGATTTAGTCTTGACTCATTTGTCAAAATATCTAGAAAATTTCAGTACATCTATCTTCACGTATCACAATGCATGACTTGGCACTGCAAGTGATGTATAGGCAATCCCGATGTCCTTAATTGGATAACCTAGATTTATGAGACACCATTATTACCATTGTTGTGTTTAAGTTGTCCCGCTGTAGCTACATATTTTCTGAGTTCAGTCTCATTTTAGAGTTGAAGAAATCGATCAACCCCAGCGAACCGACAAGCCGGCTGTTATGGCTTTTTATAGGTAGCGCACGCCTTTCAGAAATCTTTCATCCTCACTTCACGCCACTTGATGCGTATATTTTGTGTTCTTGAATTCACTGTAACCTACTTGTGAGCGACCTTGACTGATGCAACACCTGCCACACTTGACGGTGAAGGGGGGAGAATGTTCTGGGTAATTTGATAGTATTCTCACTACAATAATTTTATATTTTTGTATAATTGTTTTTGAACAGTTCTTGTATCGCAATTTTAAAACAATAGAACATATTACTGAACACCAGAGATTTGGATGTGTACAGTTTTGTTGACACTATCATAAAATGATGACACATGTTACAATATTTCTACTATAGTAAACACTGCCATAAACTAACACAATAATAACAAAATTTACAGAGTCAAAAGAGTTAACCAATTACAAGAATGTGGATAAAATAAGGATATAGGCAATTGAAACTTTTACTAATACAATTTGTAATAGGCAAACATTAATTTCTCAAAAACTGAAACGCTTAACCTAGAATCTCTTCTGAAATGTGTACAAATAAAAATCTATTAGCTTCAGCGCTTGTCACCACGAACATTTAAGGCTATACAGGATCATGTGTTAAAACCCCCCTTTTATTTTATTAAGTATTTTATGATTTTTTTTTATTATTTTTTTTTTTGTGTAAAGGGGAGAGACATAATATTTAAAACTAGGTAACGAACCTAGAGAAAGCCTAAAGTGTGCAAAGACCAAAGCCACAATTTCAGACATGTCCACTGGTTGGATGTCAGGACTTGCAAATAAGCAACTCTATTAACAGTAACAAATTTATATTTATTTGATGTTCAGTCTGTACATAATATAATAAGCGTGAATAAGGTACAATTCTATAAATGCCACAGAGTACTATTAAATTACAAATATATATGTATATCCTTGATACAAGGATATCCTAAGCATCATGTGAATATAAGCAAGAATTTTTTTTATCACCAAAATTTATTGCTCTGCATATGACAGTCATCACTATTAGAAGTTATGTATGTAGATATATATATATAATTATTATGCCTGCACAATTATTGTAAAACACCATAGGTTTAGGCATGAATGCTTAATGCAGTGGCTAGTAAAAAAAATAAATGCAACTCAAGGACAGAAATTTGGTATTAACATCTAACATCGATATTTGATAATTGATTAAAGGTATTTGATATGTATATATATATACAGCAAAAACAGCTGGCGCATGGCCAACATAATTTTCGTCGTCGCAATCAGACGTAGCACGCAACACACGGGAACGATGCACCCTACATGGCAGTGCACTACGCGCGAGTTTTAAAAGTGGAATGGTATATGCGTCTACCACCGAACTTAGCATTTTATAACGGAGCGCCGAACAAAGTACGGCACACCCTCACCCCAAAAGGGCAACATAGTTGCCCAAAAAAAATCTAAACATTTTCTCTACCACGATTGCTGTGGGACTCCTGGGAAACCTCAGACATCTATGCGCTCCTGGTGGGTTCAGTGTCTCAGGGAAACGAAAGAAGCAGAAGGATGGAGTGTAAGTTATACCTGTGTGTGTGCCTGAATGAGTAAGTGTAAGTGTGCGTCCTGCACGCTCGCCGGGCCCTGGTCCGCATGGAGAGATAACGACCAGAAAAGAAAAGGAGAAAGACAAGAATCGCAGACCTGCACTGAGTACTGACAACCAAGGCCCCCTAAACTCAACAACTGAGACCCAGGACCATATAACCGTTAAACTCCTTTTGCCATCCTGGACCATTCACACTTCCATCTCCCCTTCCCAGGACTGAAAATCTCCACCACACTGCGACCATCCCCACGCGAGCCCTCTCCGCCATGCCAACCTCACGGGACCGCCCCAACACGTCACCCTCTCTGGTGACCACCACTTACAGTACCTCTGCTGCTACTCACATATTCATGCCCGAAGGCCAACAAGGTGCTACTGACCTTGATATGTGAGTACCACGTCTACAACCGTCCACCTCGTGGACCGACCAGCCATGTGCAGCAAAACAAGACATCATCAATCGCTGACACATCACTGGCCCACATCCCTACACTAGGGTGGATGGACCCGATTAACACGGCAGAGAAGACCGCGCAGAGGGCACGCGAAAATCAATCCTTTTTCTACTTCCTCAACTGAATCTTCAATCTTACTATTCCAACAAGGTCGAGGGGGGAAGCTAACCAAATAATATTCAAACAAACTAAAACTTCAAAGATACTTAACAGTTCAACAACACTACAACCAAAAAAAGCAGCAGTGAAATCAACCAAGAATGCGGCATGGCTCGGACCCTACAATAATCAACAATCAATCTACAGCGCTCAATGAACAACGAAACAACACCAGACTATCACTCCATCATAACTTCTCCAAACGGGGAAACTGATGATCTCCAAGGCCAAACTCTCTTTTTTTTTTTTTTTTTTTTTTTTTTAAGGGAGTGTTAGGGAAATCGGTAAAATGAAAATGGCAAGGATCATTGAAAGGTCAATACCTAGGACTAAGGGTAAGGACATGGCTCCCTCCGGAAATAATGAATGGAGGAAACCCAGGCTCGCGTCTGTAGGGGAGCAACCCTGAAGTAGACGAACACCACTGGGACTGTGGGGAACATCTACGCGCTACCCATCAACCGCTTCTTCTCACCTTTCTATGACGGACTTTAGGTACTCGTTCCTTTCGGACACCACTCTCTGAGAAATTATCTCGTGTTGAGCTGTACGGATTTGATTCTTTTGAATCAGAATCAAGGCAACTTACATCACTACTTTCACCCCGATTTGGATTATCCTCATCATCTAACTCCTCTGCTTCTCTTTCTTCCAACCCTTCCTTTTCTTCCTCTATTCCTTCTTCCTCCTCTTTTACAATTCCCACTTCTTCGTCCCCATAATCCAAATCAACCTCATGACACTGCACCTCCTCACCACCTTCCAGTTGCTCATCTGATTCATCTTCAACAGCATCTACACCCAGATCCTCACCAATTTCTTCACCGCCCTCGTCACCAGCTACTTCACAAACTTCTTCACCAACCTCCTCTCCAATCTCATTTTCATCAACACATTCATCATCAACATCATCGCCATTACGTCCACTACCACCATCAGAATACTGCACATCTTCATCCTCTAGTTGCTCATCTGGTCCACACGAAACTTCTTTCCCTTCTTCGGAATCGTCCGCACTACACACAGAAGGCGTCTGCACATCTTCACAAACTACATCATTCTCACTCACAACGATTCACATTCTACTCCACAACGCTGCCACCAAATCCCTCCTCAACTTCTACCTCATCTCCTTCAATGACACTTGCAGCATGGACATCCCCGTGTCCATCCGCAAACTCAGACTCTTCAGTCTCCCTAACACCTATACCTATACTTCCCTGTGTAGCATCTGCAGACCGCTCTTCTGCCTCTTCCTTCGATTCCTCTCCTTCACTACTTTCAGCAACTATAGCGTCCTCAACATTTCCCACCCTGGAATCCAGCTGTCCAGGTCTATGTGCAATGTCTAAATTAACTTCTACTCGCGATGGTAAACCTACACTATCAAGTGACTTCTCACAACCATGCATAGGCGACGATGATATTACAGGATCTGGATCCGTCTTGTACCGAGATGGAGATACCGGAACAAAATCTGCGGCATCCGGATTCAACCGTGACGTCCTATCTGAGTCCTCTACTTCAGTGTTAACCAACGTATTCGTATTGTCTTTTATTGATCCACAGAAGTTATTCCGCCTTTCTTCGTTCTCTTCACTTTCTTCATCCACAACTCTATTAGGCACTTGCGATTCATCTGGAACGTTTAAAGTTTCCTTTCTCTCCAAATAGGAATAACCCCTTGCTACAGGCTCCCTACTGGTCGATGTTGGTTCCCTAATACAACTTCTTCTTCCCCTGTTAATTTCATACTCATTTCTTTTCTCTGCTGTAACTGTTGTTACCGTCTTCTCACTTGCCACCCCCTTGTAGCCTCCATTACTTCCGGAATACTCAGTTTTTCTTACAGATTCTTGTGTTCTCCACCAACCACCATATTCGTCATTTTTAGCTCTTTCTAATGGACTCCTTGAGTATGGGTCACCTCTGGCAGCTCTTCCCCGGGACTCGTCCCCCGCCTGGACCCTTCTGGAATACGCACACCACCGGTCCAGGTCCGCAAAACAACGTGGAGGATCTGCGAAGACCAGCCGGGATCTCTCTTGGGGAGTCAGCCCTTCTCGTATCACCTGTATTACTTCCGTCTCGGGCAACCCCAACCTTAATATACGGGCAGCTTTCCGTATATCGCGCACGAAGTCCCCCAACGCCTCTCCGTGGGCCTGTAGGCGATAGAATAACTTAAACTTAAGCTTTTCACGTCGTCGATAGGGTATGAAGAAGTCCAACACTTCCCCATGGAAAGTGTCGACACTGCCGCCTCGACGCAGAGTGTTGGTGACCAGCCCTGCCAATGAACCCCGGCAATACGGATATATAAGGGACAAGAGTTCCCCATCGGTCACCCCCGGGAAATCTGCCAACAGCAGGACAAGGTCCAAGAAAACCAGCAACTTTTCCTCATCTACTCCATCCAACACCGGAAGTTGCTGGAGAACTCCGGAAAAGGGGTGGGGCAATCTCTGATAGCATACTGCCGCCAGAATTACACAATGCACAATACACAACAAGAAAACATAAATCTTAACACAATATAACACCAACATAACTTACAAAAAAAGAAAAACTCGAGTACTCAACTTCCTTCGAGTGGCCCCAGAGTGCTCTAGCGATGCGACGAGATGGGTGTATAATAAAGGTAGAGAGAGCTACTCGAAATGCCCAGAAGAGAACACAACAACACCAGACTACACATCTAACTTACAAAACAAAAATCCACACGAAGTACACATAACATCTAAGTAAATAACAACAATGCTGTTCAGCTAATTCAACTAATTAGAGTCAGATCGAAAATCGGTATGTCACAACGTGAACCAACTTCAAAAATTCCATCAAGGATTTAATGACACATCACAGCATCGCGACGTCTGGCCGGACCATAACCGCATTTGTAAATTAAAATGACCCAAAATACCATAAGTTGCATCGCCCCATTACATGAGCGTCTCGCTTCATAATTTACCCCAAATAGAACATTCTCAATAACCAAAAGAAACCAACAAGTCACTACATACTTGGGCTTGCCCAAAAGACAAGTTCTCACTACAATAGAACAAGTCCTAACCAAAAACAGACAAGTACTGATGGCAACTGATCATGTTCAAAATTTTCTAAGATCCGAATATATGTCGGAATAATCTCAGTTAAATCAATTTCCTACTCAATACACCCTTTACCTCGCAATTATAACCTCTTACAGCACCTACCTTACACTCACTATCACAAAAGAATCATGCTTAAATACTAACACATATTAAATTTAATCCATCTCTATTCATTTCATACAAAATAGCATGCCATCAAAATTCTATCAATTAATTAAACAAACTGTTCAAAATTTTAATCAACTTCTTCAAATACCCTTGACTCAGATCAAAAATCATTTTCCAAGCTCAATATTTGCAAAGTCAAAACGCCAGCTGACATGCCTGCAGCCACACTAAGTTTTCAAGTACATCAATAAATGCAAGTCCCCACAGATTCTATAACTTCCAAAATTCAATGAATAAAGTTCTGAAATGCAATTTACTACATACTCTGAATGCATATGATTACATAAACCCATTGAATCATAACCACGCTCTGATCTACCATTTGTAACCCCCCTTTTATTTTATTAAGTATTTTATGATTTATTTTTATTTTATTTTATTTTTTTTGTAAAGGGGAGAGACATAATATTTAAAACTAAGTAACGAACCTAGAGGAAGCCTAAAGTGTGCAAAGACCCAAGCCACAATTTCAGACATGTCCACTGGTTGGATGTCAGGACTTGCAAATAAGCAACTCTATTAACAGTAACAAATTTATATTTATTTTATGTTCATTCTGTACATAATATAATAAGCGTGAATAAGGTACAATTCTATAAAAGCCACTGAGGACTATTAAATTACAAATATGTATGTATATCCTTGATACAAGGATATCCTAAGCATCATGTGAATATAAGCAAGAATTTTTTTTTAATCACCAAAATTTATTGCTCTGTATATGACAGTCATCACTATTAGAAGTTATGTATGTAGATATATATATATATATAATTATTATGCCTGCACAATTATTGTAAAACACAATAGGTTTAGGCATGAATGCTTAATGCAGTGGCTAGTAAAAAAAATAAATGCAACTCAAGGACAGAAATTTGGTATTATCATCTAACATCGATATTTGATAATTGATAAAAGGTATTTGATATGTATATGTATACATATCCATGTAGCCTAGAATTACTAGTTCTGTCGAGAGTCTTTATATCATTAACATTCTCTTTTTATATGATTATTCTCTTTTTTTTATTAAGAATTACACATAAACACGTACTACACACACATATAACACACACCCCAATTCCCACATCAACCTTCTCGCTATAACCCATCATATAATAGACTTTACAACTATACCCAACTTACAATTCAGAAACATGTGTCACCATAAAAATGAAACTTCATACAACCCAAAGCAACTGATTTGCCCCCACATTACGAGATAACTTAATTTGTAATTTTGATACACGATTCGTGCAGTCTGGATCAACAACTCAGGGAAATAGCCATAATTACTATCAATGCCTCAATAATGGCGTGAAATTCAAACACCCCAGTCCTGCATTATGCCCACATGGAAGTACATGATTAAGCAGGCCACAACCAACACTCTGATACATTGAACACGATAATTAAGGGAACTTAGAGCTGTTCATCTAAGTACTTGTATATGTGTAATCCCTTACATAGTATGAGAGTTTTTTAAATATACATAAGGTGTTTATCTATGTACAGTGTCCGAGCATGCAGGCACGAAACCTAACATGTGTCTACAGATTTTAAACAAGTTCTGAGCGGATTTTATAAGTCTGTATTTGAGTGTGTCTGCAGATGCACCGTGTTGTGGTAGGTGATGGTGTTAAATAAATTGAGATGGATCACACCTGAATTGTCCAATGCAGTAGGAGGCCAAGTCTAGGTTGAGCAGTAGTTGAAACAGATGATTTCTGGGGGCAGAATTTCTGTAAGAGTTGACATCTCTGTCCCGACTGACGGCGTCTCGAGGCTTAAGAAGTTTCTCTGCACAAGGGGTTGGCAGATCTTAGGCCAACACCGACACCCATCTCGCCATTGGCCGAGCACCTAGGACAGGCAACTTGCTATATAGGGTGTCATAGGCATAACACAATCACATCACGCACTCACTCCACAATTATAATGCTACAGAGAAATCATACCTTAATATTCAGCACGGGCAAGAGCCTTTTCACAAACACTTACTATCTATTAACAATCCGCTCTAACCACAATATGTGCGTTATTTAGTTTTATAATTCTTTTAAAACTCTTTTGTAACTATGACATTACTCATATACTATTGTCGTTCTCATTTATAATTTCTGAACTAGTAGCTGAGTGTAAGATATTGTTTAAATTGATTTGACCAAGTTAATAAATTACATTTAAATTTAATTAGACCCTGCTGCATGCCTGGAAATTCACACACACACACACACGGATACCTTTTAACAAGAACACATAACAAAAATGTTTCGAGGTTAAAAATAATTGAGCTATAATTAGGCTATGCCTACCTGGAGCAGGCTTTAAATTATTTTTCCATAGTACAGCTTCAATCAGCAGAATGATGCAGGCGCCGTCAGTAGTAACCAGAGAAGATTTCTCTGAGAAGGTCGATAGAGAAATGAGACAGAATCTAAGGCGAAAGGTGCCCACGTGAACTCGCTTCTTATTTTCAGGTTACAGCAAAAACAGCTGGCGCATGACCAACATAATTTTCGTCGTCGCAATCAGACGTAGCACGCAACACACGGGAACGATGCACCCTACATGGCAGTGCACTACGCGGGAGTTTTAAAAGTGGAATGATATATGCGCCTACCACCGAACTTAGCATTTTATAACGGAGGGCCGAACAAAGTACGGCACAGTGTTTGGCGTAATGCTAACAAATAGTTCCAGACGTCTGGAAACTAACAGGACAGCAGGGTAACTACGACTTTGCGAAGCAGTGCTTGAACATTTTGTTGACTGTAGAAGAAGAATATACACACACACACATATATATATATATATATATATATATATATATATGCACAGATGTTTCCTTAGTGTACCATAGAAATACCCATTTTACCAAGCAATTTGTGTGTGTTCGTGTCGTTGTTTATATATACGTGTTTTAACGTTTGACAGAGTGAGTAATGGCGTCTTGTCTCTTAGTTTAATTTTAACTTACCTGTAGCCAAATATATAGCAAATTGTTTGACAATATAAACATAGGTAAAAATTATAGTATATGACTTTGAAATTTCATTGTGTAAACTTATAACTTAAAACATTTTTATCTGTACTTATAACTTAGTTTCACTTCTGAAAACAAATAAAATTTACAAATCTTCATTTGTAATTCTACGTTTTAGAAATTTTTACTTGTGCTACCAATATAATTCAAATCTATTAAAAGTGATACATAAAAACAAAATGTTCTTATAAAATTTAGTTCTTGTATCACAACCTAAACATTATACTTTTTTCAAAATGTTATCGTCTAATGATTATTTTATGATTAGAACAAAAGTTGATTAATGATAATATATTGTAATAGAGTGAATAATTTTTTGGGTGTGTACAAACTTTAATCATAAGAATTTTACGTACGAAATCGATTCTGTCACTACTCTGGCCGCAACACATAATATAAATTATACCCAGCTTCAAAATTATGTATTTATTGCCACTGCCAATGGGTTTTCGTTTCTTTGCTTTCCCTAAGTACCCTTTGCATTTACACAAGTAACCTTATACAGATAATAATTATTATATCTCCAGTTTAAAGAAAAATGCAAACAATTTATGTGAAGCGTGTAACGGATTGTACCGTTCATATTATAAATCCATAAAGTTCATAAATTTGTTAAGGTAGTCTTCAAAATATAAGTAATACACTTATTTTATTGCATCTCTTATCTTCTTTGGCATAAATTAAAATTTATACATTCTTTTTTCCTTATGAATATTGTGTGTCTAATATATAAAAATTTTCTTTAATTCGTAGGAATCTTTGAAATACAAGAAAAATCACAAATTTACAAAATAATGAAAGACATTGTTGCGACACATCTTTTGAAGTAATATAACTTTTCACTTTTGTAACGAATGTAACGAAGTAGAGGAGTCTACTTACAAAGAGTCAACACTTACTACAAAAAGCGAAGTATAGTGAAGTACAATATTTTCAGAGAATTAGTTTATATAATGTATATGCGTAGTATACATATGTGCGAATATCCTAATTACGACATGTAAGGTGAAAGCCCGTGTAGTGGGCGTACTGCGGAACACACCACGGCATAGTTAAACTATAAAAGATAGGACCAGCGTAATAGTAGATTGGAGAAAAATTTGGATTTAAAAACATAGGAATATTTTAAACCATCCTTTAATAACAGACAGCAGGCTCTGTCTTCAATGGAGACGTAAAACACTAAACCAAGATAAACGTTTTTAGATATATGATTATGTCATCGTATACGTTTGTCTATTTTAGTAGAAAGTAACATCCAACAGAAATATGAAAAAAATCAAGTGAGGTAACATTTAATACTCTTAACATTTAGGAGACGTACATACGGGGAGATTACAATATTCCGTCACGTAATATTGAACGATTTTCCAACATTTCCTCTACAAATTATTCATTCGCAAATTATAAATATTATCGTCAACAGACCTGTAACAGTAACTCTAGGAATTTAAACAATAAAAAATTGTTTAAAGACGCTTCCAATTGTATGCCTATGTGACCGAGGTGAAGTACTTAGGAATGTAACTCATTAGTTCCGAAATAAAGATGAAAGCATTGCAAATATAGTAACTGTCTGTAATAGCCTGCTTACTACGTAGAATTACTTAGCCGCAGTACAGTTGTCGTATTAAGAAAAAGCGTATTTATGGGTTTTATGTGAATATGAAGAAATATAGATGAGCTGTTAATTAAACATTAATTAGCAGGCATAATGTATAGAATTAAGCTTTTTGAAGACCTTTAAGTAAATAGCAAAATTGCAAGGAATAATTGTCCATAGAAAGCATATTCAAAAACGCTTGAATAGAGCACACTAAAACTATAATGTATTTGTGAAAAAATATTGGTGCTCTCAATAAAACATCAGCCTTTGTGTCAAGCGTTTGTCTGCATTTCTATAACCGTGAAAGGACTGTTGAGATAATGATTAGAGGCGCTAGCAGATAATGTTAGCACTGTAAACAAAATAATTACAGTTAATGTATTAGGAATAATATGGTGGATTAGTTATAGAAGAAATGAGAAAAGATGGTTTTGTAAGAAACTTATTTATAGGCTGCAGACTTTAAAAAGAAACAGTACGCTCTTCATGATTGCCGAAGAAATCTTGTTAAACAAATATTATACAGGATAAGAAAAAATCTGTACTCAATCTTCTGTAGTAAACGTTTAGATAGAACTCTTAGAATAAACAATTGCGCTATTCGATGAGAGCAAAAAAATAGCAAAGTAACTCGATGATTTAAAATTATGCAAATTAACACTTATTAAGCTACAACATAAAGATAAAAAGAAAAAAATTACTAATGCTTCGTTTTCTGTTTCACTATTTACTTCAAAATTTGTAAGTAAAAATCTTGTGTTTTCAAGCATTTTATATTAACTGTGCCTAGAAACTCTATTGTATTCACAGAATTAAACTTTAAAGTTACTCTTATTGTGACTTAACGTAAGTTTTGACTTAACTAACAACAGTCGCACTCTTTCCTAGATTGAAAAGTGAAACATTTGGCACTCTTGGAACAAAAATGGCTAATGTGAAATGCCTTTTCTTACAAGGGCAATCGAAAAAACTCGGAATGCTGTCAACTATAAAAGCCAGTAAAGTAAATTGGCTGGGTGGTAAATTGGTAGGTAGTTTGTCACATTCTGCATGTATGTGGTTGTATGTCTCCTATCCGTGCGCTTCTAACCAAAAAACGCAGAACACTATTAAATTTTCGCTATTTTAAGGTAACGTTAATTATTACCTCATATTATCATTCCAATGCCTAGTATATGTGAAGACATATACTGGAATCTGACGCTAACATTTCCTGAAATATAAGTTTAACATAAAGTTGTGACATTTCTCCATTCTAGAAATGAATAACAAGTGGTTATTACATTACTGAATTATTTGTATGACAAAAGAGTTGACACAATACAAAAAAGAAATTTTAGACGTGGTACTACAACAGACTCTACTTTTTGTGCGGCTAGTGGACTCAGCTGTTTGTAAAAACATTGCAGTTCCGCGCTTCCTCAGTATTTCCGCTGCTATCATAGAATCGTTCTTTATGCTTTCTGTATGCCGATATGTGATTATTTATTATATCTTTTGTAGTAATCAGTACATTTTTCTTTGGAATATATTCTTCTAGAAACTGTTAAATTTATAACAATGGATCCTTATAACACTGGAAGCATCTACGGCAGTAATTCATTTCCTCAGCTTGTATTCCGAAAGCAAATATTTTCTCAATTTGTATTCTTTGCTATTTATTTATAATTCAGCATCACTTTTTACATGCTTTTTCGTGTGGTTATGTGAATCTATATTGGCGAGGGGGGGGTTCAAGAGATAGTGTTATTCTAGTAACCTATTTAGTTGACGTCTAGCAGCATTTGATTGACTTTAATAGGGATTTCTTGTATACTGCAACCGTGGTTTGTTATCTTTACACGAAGATATTTATGATGATCTCTATGATTGCCCTCAGTGTCTCAACGCATTAAAATGTTACTTGCTTTTCCTGCAGCTAGATAATTCGTCTTTTGTGGATTCATAATCAATCGCCAGTTCTTATAATCTTCAATTATTTTCTGTGGCATGTCGTGTATATCACCGTCACCATTGCTCGAATAACTTTATAAGCTGCAGAATGAAGGATAATTCTATCTTTTGCAAACGGATATTCCAAATAGACTACTTTTCTCTTCCACTGTTCTAAAAGTAATACTTCTTACCCAAAGAACTGTAATCGTACTTAGAACCTAAATATTTTGGTTTAATGAGTTAGTTAATATAAAGTCGATGAGCAAGCTTCTTTAACACCACACGTAGCTTCTGTGGACGATCAGTGACTTTTGTTGTCAGAACGTAAAGGCTAGATTACAAAGATAGGGATAGGCGTACATTGACAAGCCGCTTTACCAGACATTATTTTCGTGCACTTTAACAATAGGATTAATCTTAACTATTATTATTTAAAGTAGTTATCTTTCGCGTAAATATACATGAAACAACATTTCAAGAGTATAACAGCGTTGTGTCTTATAACTGAAAGCATAAAACTTTATCTGTAGAATGGCCCTACATATCTCAAAATGAATAGTTCATATAACATTGGAAATCATTTTGCAGCCTCAACAGAACGCGCCTAAAAAGTATATTGTTACGACTCTCTCACTGACCGTCGTATGGTGCAGTGGAAACAAAATACAGACACCAATTAAATCACTAATTACCAGCTTTAATTAATCAGAAATAACAAATTGTAATTACCAAAGTAGTCTTGTACAAAAATTTAAGTTAAATTTGTTCACACGAAATAATAATGTCAAGTAATAGACTTTCACACTAAATATAACAGAGTAATCACTTTCCACTAATCTTCGACAATTAATCGATCCGCACTAAGGAAATAGCTCAATGGAACTGAACGGACAAAGCCACTTGATGTGGGTTATATAGTAGCAAAGGTGCTCCAGAATAACTTTTCATCCTTACTGCGGCGTGCCAGCATACTGCTTATTTACAAGTGCTTTTAAACACTCTGGAAGATATTGGTGTGCTACGTAAGTGAGTGGCCTTGATTGAGACAAGACACGCTGGACAATGAGCGTGTAGAAAGACGTTCTCACCTTTTCAAGAGAGAGTCCCGTCGTTACAACTGCTCCCTCCTTAAGCCTGTTCGTCCCGAACTGACAAACCCTCTATGAAGTAATAGGTCAGTGCGTTATGTCTCAGACTTGGAAATTCATCAGTTATCTGATGAAGGTATTAAAGTTGTGCTATTTTCCCCGTGTTCTTGAATTTGATCATGAAGATCCCAACAATTCCGTAAAATACTCATAAAGCACTGTTCACACAATTTTCTTATAACTTATACTTTAATGGCCTGAAAAAAGGAAAGTGTTGGAAATAAAATCAATATGTTATGATATTCATTGATGACTCGTTGGGCACTTGGTGAAACATATTAATACAAAAGTTTTGTAAAATATATAAAAACACTTGGTAAGTTTCACAAATTTTTGAAACTTTCCAAGTGGTTATTATATATTTTACAAAACCTTTGTTTGCTATGTTTAACAACATAGCTATATGTATTTAAGTCATTAAGACATTAGAAGTACAACATAATAGAGACCGGATTTCTTAAAAAAATTTGAACTTGCGGATTAAAGTGTTACAATAATTGTTCCGTCGCGGATATTCATAATCTAATTTTCTCATGGTGTTTGGGCATTTAAAATCCAATATTAATATTTATTCCGGCTGTACAATGTTGACACATTTTTCGAAACCAAAGATTACAAAAGTGATTGAATACTCATCTTCCACTGCTGCTTATCAATCCAAATAATCTTCAACCTCTCGTTCCCTCAGTATAGTCTGAATTTCTTCTATCCACGTGATAGGTGGTCTTCTTCCTTTCCTTCTTCTTGGTGGGGTCCATTCCAGAAATCTCATTTGCAATCTTTCCTGTGCCAATCTTTTTGTGTGTCTATACATTTGTAATTTTTTTGTTTGGAGATAATCTACAATTGAATTTTTTACATTTATTCTGTCCTTAATGACTTCATTTTTAATTTTCTCACGTCTGAATATTCTTGCCGAAAGTCTCTGAAAGTCCATCTGTGCTATCATTAATTTTGTTCTTGTGTGTTTATTAGTAGTCCAAACTTCTGAACCATAAGTCATGATACTCCTAACAATGGTTTTAAACATTTTGGTTTTAGTTTTTGCTGTAATTTGATTATCCCATAGGATTCCATTTATTGTAGATGTAGCCATCTTTTAAAATTAATTCTGGATTGTATGTTTTTGTCTTGCTTCCCACTCGCTGTAATTTTCACCCCTAAACACTTGTAATACTCTCTATATGAAATTTTCCCCTTGTCTTCCTCCAAAATCAAGTCTTGATGAAGGTCACCTATGTATTTTGTTTATTCATAGATACCCTTAGTCATTATTTCTGTTATTCCTTTATCAATTTTCTAGTCATGTACTCTGTGTCTTCAAAATCTTGAGCCAAAAGTAATTGGTCACCAACAAACTGTAATGAATAAACTGTATCACCATCAAGTGAAATTCCCATGTTCCTACACAATTTTTTCAAGTCTATTGCTTTCTTCGTATAAATTTTGAAAAGCGTGGGTGATAGACAAAATCCCTTGCGTAAACCTTTGGTCACTTGAAACCCACGGTGACAAATCCTTTCCTATTTTAATTCCCAATATTGAATGTACAAATTTTTATAGCTTTTATGATAATAGGCTTGATACTAGTTGATGTTAAAGCTGTCCACAGATTGTATAACGGTACACTCTCATAGACTTTTTCGATATCAATAAAATCTACATGAAGAGGTTGTGATCGAACTGTTTCCTTTTTAACTATTTGATGTAAAGAGAAAACATGATTTAGAATTGATCTACCCACTCTGAAACTTGGTTGTTCTTCAGCCTCCATTTCCTTACTCTCAGCTTCTAAAAAATGTTTAAGTACTATTCCATAAAGCCTACTTAGTGTGCTAGTAACTGTTGTGCCTCTATAATTTTTGCAATCATCTTTGCTTCCTTTCTTGTGCATTGTAGAAATGTATCCCGTGTTCCAATCTGAAGGTACCCTTTCTCCATTCTAACATTTTGCAAAAAGATTTCTTAATAATTCATATAACTTATTTGAACTATTTTTTAATAACTCTGCGAAAATATCTCCAATTCCAGCTGCTCCAATATCATTGTCCAAATAAATTGTCCCACGAAGTAAGTAACCCTTTTTAACAATATACTCCAGCTCTGATGATCATTCTAGATTTCAAAATATAATGCTATAAATATGACAAGTTTTGTGCATGTTTGTGATAGTGAAGGTAATGCATGAGCGGATATATAAATATTGTCTAAAGACTGTCTCTTAAATTGTGTGTGAGCGCAGGGTAGATACAGCCAAAATGGTCTTTAAAAGTTTACAAATCAGCTATATATTTTGAGGTTCTCAATATAACAGTTTAGTTCTCTTTAGCGTTAGCGGTTGGCGACTACTAAGTATGTAATTGTAAATCAGGATATGTCCATCACTAACAGTCTGCCTTGTGTTCTAAATATGGAAATGTAGATCTGTTTTTTAAGAGTTTTAGATGTTATAAAATAACTAAAGCCATTTACGTCTTACTTATTATAAAACAATAAGTGTTTAATAAACAATAAAACAGTTGACGTATTTTGTCAAGTATATTAGGCTTTCGAAATTTTCCCTAAAAATATATACGTAACGCATGTGTTGAAGTACATAATTTTACTTATATTGACTAATACACCAATGTTGAAAAAATTCTTACTATTGCTTGTAGAAAATAATACGTACTTTACAGTTTGTGTAGTAGTAATTTAGAGTTTATGTTATATTTATATTAAATGAATGGTGACTGTTACTACTAAAAGTGCTAGGCCATTGACGTTAACGCCCTTTGAAAAACCGCTAAGGATAAGTAACGCTCTTAATCAAGTAAGAATTTATGCATCAATATCCCTGCTTCCTCGTCTTAACCAGTTTTACTATTGTCCAAAGCACACAGTACGTCCACAGTATTCTGAATTGTCGTCCATCTTTCATATGAATGCGACTCGAATCAGTTACCTACGTCATTATTTAATGTTAATTCATTATTCTTACACGGCCGTACCACATTAATACTACCTTCTTTACACAGAGCTAATTATATATTCGTAAAACACAAGACTTAATAAAACAGTAGTTTTAATTTTCTTTTATTAAATTTGCTCTTTGTATATCATATTTCTATTCTATGTTCTTAATTATAGTGCTCCTTTTGAAAAGACAATAATACAAATTTTTAAAGAGATATATTATCTCTAATAATATAAAGCACGCAATATGACTTTTGAGTTATATATAGGTTAGGGATTTAATATCCAAATCTAATATTATCTAATGCAGATTCGGTATAGTGCTACAAAACAAATTTGTCGCTATGAGATAATGAATTTGCAATAATTCATTGTATTGCAATAACAAATTAATATATAGTTTACTGTTACGACTTATTAATACTGCTGACGCTTCAAAATGCTATATTTCTGTTATTTATTTATTTAGAATTTATTAGTGTACGCTGTTTATTATCAAAAGTTCCACTGCTCAGGAAAAGAGACTGAATTAATAAAAAAAAGATTTAAACCCATAGAAAAGTAATAACAAGTCATGTCAATGATTTTTAGTTAAATTGAAAACAAATATGATTAGGAAACGCTGAGGTCTAAAAACAATCCTACATTCACATGACAATGAAGACGAGGTCAATATGGTGGATAATAATGACATAAAAATTGATTGATAATTATGTTCTATAGGTGAAATAAAATATAATATGGTACCCTATTATTTTCAATAATCATAATATAGGTAAAATAATGTTATTAACGTATTATATTGTTTGCACTATATTTTAGCAAGAAGTAGAATACGTAGTTTAATGTTTGGTGCCCAACGTTCGTGTTAATTTATCCGGTCTTGTCTCTATTTCTCGTTGTAGACGACGGTAAAAGAAGTAAACAAAACAAAATAGCAGTAAAATGTTTAAGGCGACTACTTTGTGTTAACACGATGCAGACAGGACCAAAGTGTCTCGAAACAAAGGATTAAATTTGTTTTATTTCACTGGCGACAAAGACGTCACTGTATAACACGTGTTTGTTAATTTACTTCTCACAAACATTATCAAGTCAAACACTAGAATCTAGTTTAATTTACTTATTTAGAATTATACATACATAAAGGCGAGTGTCTTTACAACGAAAAATATATTACGAAATTTATGTTTTTCGACCTATCACTCCTAGGTATATGAAACGTTATTCTATCCACTTGTCTATACATAAGCCTTGTTGTATCAATAATTGAATTTGGAAGATTCTATGATGTTTTGATTCTTTAATAACAATGTAAAATAAATGGTAAATTCAAAGTCACCTTGAATTAACACTGAAACAATTGTAACTGACGTTTCATATTTGGTTTTTCATCTGTACTTTTTGTTTCGTACTTGTTTGCATCATTGCTGAATGCGATTTCAACAAATTCTTAAAGTCTCAATGGTACACGACTCCACGGCTACTGCATCTGAGGATGTCTTTTCACAGTTTAGACGAAATTTCTATTTTGAAAAACGTAAAAATCTAAGCCAATACTTTAAACATTATTCAGAATATATACAGAAATATTTCTGAGAACTTTTACTATATGAGAATTATATTAGTCAAATTTTATTTTACCTTGTCATATGAACGGGTAAAATGCTCCCATATGAAAGAGCACGAGTATTCCCATAAACCTGTAGTTTCAGTAAATTATTTTTTTTTACATTCTATTAACACTTCACAATTTTACAATTTACTTTTGGATACAGTGAAACAAATTTTATTTCCGGAACTGGCATCCATAGACATTCATAACACGACTAATTATTAGTAATGTAATTTTAGGTAAACGTACATATTTTCTTAAGAAAATATAATTGAGTACCGGTATGTGGGAAACAATTAAAATTGTGACAAATGTGAATTTTTATAAAACATAACAGCATTTATCAAGGTAATTTAAAAGCTACTAAGAAAAATCATACTAATTGCGTATGCGAATGACTCTTGATAGCATAGCGTGGTCTTTTGTGCAACTCTAAATAAGAAGTCACAGACAATTGTTACGTGCACACAAAATCGTAAATATTCTGTAATGCTGTCAACATTAAGGGACACACTATACTTGGCAGAACACTCCAGTGGGAGTAAGTATGCTACAGAGATTTCTAAAACGGTGGTTTTCCTTTGCCGTTTGCATCCTACACCGTTGATTTCGATAATAGTGGCGAGTACCAGAAACGGAGAAAGGGGAAGAGGACACTTTACCTTCTACTTGTTCATCCACAATGAGTATAGGTTGTTGGTACTTGGAGTAGGAGACCTCCTTATCCCAGGAGGTTTTCTGCTATCACTGCATTTATTAATGGCTCGTTAAATGAACATTGCCTTTTCTCTAAGTGGAGATGAATTTCGGACTATATTACAAACCTAGACCTAGATGACAGAAATTTGCTAAATGTGTTATCTGGTGTGTAATTTTGTCTGGCAGTGAAACATAAACTTTCAAAATCGAAGAAGGAATGTACCTCAAGTAGTTTTAAGTGTGGTTGTAATGGCTAATAACTAAGGTATAATGAACTGAAAGAGTGGGTAATAATTAAATATCACGAGAATAGGAGAGTAAAGAAACGTGCTGCGAGTAATAAAAAAAACAAATTAACTTGGTCGTAGAACATATTGTGTAAAACCTCTCTGCAACTGAAAATAGGTAGAACAAAAGAGGACGAGAAAGAAGAAAAATAGGAAGACCGAGAGACACATGAAGTCAAACGCTCAGTGCCGAGACAAATTGGGAGCATCCTATCAACTCCTGGCGAAACAGTATTTTAAAATAGCAGGTACACATATATTGTAAAAATATTTGGTCTAGTGATTACTTTCTTTGCTCTTTACTATTAGGTACAATAGGCTTATTCAAAATACTTGGAAGTTATAAGTTTTACTCTAGTCTGTCACTGCCACAAGAGAGATACAGTATAAAACAATTTATCGTATATTACATATTATTTATCTTACTTTGGAGAGAAAGAGATAGAGACAGATAGGCTGGCAGCGAGAAAGATAGGAGTATTATGTAGTTTGGTTAAAAGTAAAATTGGCAGGAGAGCTGAAATTCTTAATTTGTAGTTTAAATAAGATTTCCATGTTATCTTTCCGGTTACAACGAAATTCAGTCAACACTTTCCTCTGTTCACGAAAATTGTCATTTACTATTATACTAGAAATGGTACAAACGTCTACTGAAGTCAAAACGTTACTATACTAAAACAAACTCATCAAGATGGTTTCATGTAATACTATTTCTATAAACCTGAGAGAACTAAATTCTCTAGTAAAATGCACTTGGAGAAATCAATTGTTGCAGACAGAAACTCTTAAAAATAAAGTAATTAACAATTGAAAACTTTTCCAAGAAGTATAAAGCAACATCTGTTTACAAAGTTACAAAAATGAATAGTCAAGTCAACATTGATAGACGTAGAAACTCAGAAATGTCATAACGTTTACACTACACATCTATTGTTGTAATTATTAACAATGTGCATAGTTTTTAGGTTTACAGTATGACAACTGCATACTATAGACATAATATGTATTAGTTTGTATAAGTTATGTTATGCTTCATCAGTAGCTTTTTGTAACCATCATTCATCTGCATCAATTTAAACTGCATAAAACTCTGGTCTCAACTGTACCAGCACGCGTACTGACCTCGCGTACTAACAGTTCTTATTGGTACACTCAAAAATTTAATTTTGATTTTTTCTTCATCGACATTCCATAAGTTTAACGGCACTACGATTAATTTTACCAGCATCTCACGTTAATGCAATCAGCAACTTACTTATAATAAAAAATTACTTGTTATTAAATACTTTATAAATATAATATACTTAATTTTTTATTTTTGTATATTAAAAGTATTATTTGAGTAGAACACATCTATTTGCTAAAGATTGTATGGGATAAATTTATAAAACAATACAGAAAACGTAAAATACTTAATGAAAATATAATTTGTTACTGCAGTTTGATGTCATATAAATAAAGATACTAGTATTGTAAATTTTAAGATATACAAACCCAGTCAATACTTTAAAGAACACGACTATGGCGCTTTGAAAACCGTAGGCGTAGACTGTGAAAAAAAAACCTATAATTTATTATTGGACTAAATGTTTTACGCTGTAACAAGTGACGCTTGATATTTGACGATGGTAAGTATTCGGAAAGTAATAAGTGACGCTGTATTATATGAATGAACAAACTAATGATAATGATGATGCTGAAGGTACCTTCTCCTTTTGACGCTAGTACGATTAACCACTCTATAAAATCATAGTGACTAATCTGATTAATGGCCCCAAGTTTCAATTTATTAGATGCTTATAGAAGTGATTCTGCAGCCTTTAGTCTCAAGAATAACTTTTGCGAATCTTACAAGGTATGATTAAACGTAAGACCGGTATTTTTTAAATTTGTCATTTATAATATTGAGCAGATGCTTATTTTTTAATGAGTATATAATGCCCTAAGGGAATCAAATTAAGAACAACCGTTATTAGTTACTTTGACATTAACTAAGACTTTTAGTTTAGAGAACCAGGTTTGCAGTCAACTCTAAGAAAACGACATAACAAATTATAATCCATTAAATAATTTTCATTACTATTCACCTGATATTTATTTATTATTACTGGTTATTTGATTATGTATAATTTTCTTAAATTAAAATGTAAGATATTTTAAAGTTTTCGTTTACAGTAATTCTAAGAAAATATTTTTGAATTAAGTTCTTTCTTAAATTTTAATTTGTTGTTTTATATTATTTTTTACTGAACTACTGGTTGGTAGAAGTTTTTACCTTACACACAGATGTTCTTACAGACACATAATCAAACTGTATTCTTGACCATGTAAAAAAAAATGTAAATATTTTAGTCCACAAAACTTCAGTGGTCACGTTTTCCATATTCAAATTTTCTCGTATGTATTCCCTACTGATTTAACTTCAATCTGTGTTATTAGTTTACTACAGTGTGGACACAGTGGCGGCTCCAGCGGGGACGTAATAGGTTGTGGTGGCGCTCTGTAATTATGTTGCACAGTTTGTGTGGTGCTGCGGTCAGTGTAGTTTTGTCACGTCGGTTGCTGCTAAGCCCAATGCAGTACGGTAACAACAGTATTGCGTTACCAGTTGGCCTACAACATGTTTACATAGAACGCAAATACAGTCATAATCGTCTTCCTAATGTTCGAAACAAATTTCTGACATTTTTTTGGCAAAATGCAATAAGAATGACCTAGAAATAGTATTAGGCCTAAATAAGTAAGCAGAACGAATTTAATTTTATAAGGCAGTTTTCTATACTTGCCAAAACTGGTAAAGAACTAACACAACATAATATTCTTCTACGTCTGTTGACCTTTTGAGTATTAAACTTTACAGTGCCCATTACTAATATGTCACTATTTATATTAATGAATAGGCAGTAGTCTATTGTATCTAATCTTTAGAAATCAGGAAGTAAAGGAATTGCGTCTGTAGCAATTTCAGGAGAAAGGTATATAGAATTTTATCCAAAAATCGCATTGACATTAACGTTACTAGAAAAATATTTTTCGTGCACTAATTTTAATCTATAAGTGGAATAGCACTACGTTTCAAACAGTAGTCTATTCGTTGGCTAGCAGAATTTTTATTACCGTAAATTCAATTACGTTCTATGTGTAATTTACCATTTAATTTCATAAACAATAATATTGTAAATTATATAAAACCGTTCTAAAATCAAATAACGTACCATGAACTGTGTTCAGCAAATTTTCGACAGGAGAACCATTTACACTTTTCTTTAACCAACTTGTAGAAGTGATTGACGCAACTGATCAAGTTGGACTGCTTCGAGATTTATTCAGTTTTACTATGATATACACTTCATATTAAGATCGCTTAAGTTAAAGCTCGAATAACTTAATTGTAATTGATACTTGTATATGTAACCACCACAGCGCATTGACAACAGACTTTGACATATTGAATGACAATTTTGTACTCTATATGCCTGAAGTAATTTATATTTTATTACACTCACAGCTATTAATGTTTACTTTGACTTAGAAGATGAGTGAGCAAGTCTTCTAAAATTAAGCTACGTGTTTAAATAATACATGTTTAAATATAAAATAACTATATGTATTGTGCAAAACAAAATACTATAAGTTTTGAAAAATAACTGTACTCTTTGTAGCAAGACATACCAATTGTTCTTAAAAGGAGAAAAGTTCAGATTTGGTTTTAGAAAAATATGTGATATTTGTCAATGTAATTTCACATTGTCTATGTACAAATCATAAGCGTTCTTGTGTAAATCAAATACTGATTATCAGTAACTGTGCTATTAACACGTTAATTTAATAAGCATGATCTCTTGTAAAAATTAATTTAAGCCGAAAGTACGTATGTATAATTTTACACAAGAGTGTCAAAATATACATCCAATAAATATATACAATCAATATTTTTGCGAATACATAGGGATCCACTGCTACACGCTTAGAAGTGAACTCTGTATTGAGTTCCACAGAAAGGGAGACAAACAAAACATTACGCATCGTTGTAGTGTGTAATGTATAGCAAACATTTGATGCTCTGCTCGTTATCATAATGGACTATAAATAGTTAATTCAGCAACTAGGCTTGTGTGTCTTGCAGTACTACAAGAATCACCTACTGTTGGGTCATGTTGCAGACTACTTACTCGTGAGAATATATAATAACTTTAACAAATTTTACGGATCAACATTTTTAGAGAGAAAAACGACTAAACTGGCGAAATAATAAAGTCAGTGCAAGGTCACTTCATATGAACCTCCTTACCAGAATCAGTAAAAAAACGCATATAATGCTACATAATTTAGAGGAAAATATTAAATCTAAATAACAAAAATAATTTAATACAATTACAAGTGCTAATTGTAAGTAAATCAGAGCCCATATTTTTAACCACAGTAGAGCACACATAATTAAATCAAAGCGGGTTTAGTTTTTGTATCTTAATGAAACTGAATGTTATATAATGCTGAGAATGGTTGAGCGGACTCTACTTATATGTTGTTATTAAGAGACTTTCTAAGGAAAGAAAGAAACCTCTTGATTGTGGAGGAGAAGAAGAGACAAACCACTGAACGCGTAAAATGTTTTGTACGTTATTTATGTATAGTGTTTAGGAACAATAATATTAATGAAGAGCCAGAAACTAGAACATGCATGTATCAACTCATATTCAGTTTATGCACTACTCTAAGAGATGTAGATGTAGATGGGGTCAGTCTCAAAGCAATGGAGCTGTCCAGGGTAAGGTATATGGAAACCCTTCTCACGTTTTACAAAAATCGCTTGATGAATTTGAAAGATTTTTTGACCACTCTTTAAACATTACAGCTAGATTGGCTGACAAATTACAGACAATTGAGTAAAAGTAAGAAATTGCTTTGTTGGTCAACAAGGTAATTATTTTAGTGATAATGGTGTGATTACCAGGTACGAGTATACAAATCAAAACGTTTCCATTTTCAAAGGTTAATAACAGGTTTAACAGAACTTAACATTTGCAGCCAGCTAAAAATCAGAAACAACAATATAATTTGAAAATAATATGTCATTTCCAACCTGTAAATTTTAAAACACTCAACCTATCCTCTTGCCCCTGTATTTTGGTGGGGATAAATCCCAGAGATCTCAAATCAGTCTGTGGGGGTAAAAGTAGACAAGCATGCTACTTCCACAAAAATCGGTTGATTAATTCAATAGGTAAGGTAAAACATTAATTTGAAACGGAAAGTTACCTTGTCTCGTTCAATTAGCAATTGTAATTAAAAATTCGCTTTTCATTGGACAAAACATTTTGTTATGTACAATTTAATTTAGTTTCAAATAGAAATACAATTACCTTACTGGCCGGAAACATCAGAATAAACAGGGTTGGGTCAGATATAATGCTCCCTATACAAAGGGGGCTTCTTCTAATTCGCAGGTAACTTTTGCTGTTACCAAAAATGAACCGTTTGCTAATATCCAGGAATTTTACACACTCGAGCATGCACAACACAGATGTTTTTTGTACATTTTCCGCACAAACTCTTGTCTACTTGAATCTCTTCGCCAACATTCTGTGTCATATGCTGTTACTTCTTCTATGTTCTTTCTAACATAGCTTTTATGACTCTCCCACTTAACCCTTGTGGTACTTACATTAATTCGCGGCAGAAGTCTGTTCTTTTTCCTGTTAGTATTTCTTGGTTCTTTAGCCCCGAATTGTTAGATTTCCGAGAACCAGGTGATTATTCTGTGTTTGACATTTCTTTTACGGTCGAGATGGGGCACTAGAGCTATCTAGAGTAGAAAACAACTGTATTGGTGTAATTGGTTAAAATCTTAAACGCTTCTAATAGTCATAATGTTCTAAAAATTAGGCCTGAAAATTTTTATCGCAATATTTAGGATTACTGAAAATATTTAAAACATGCCTCAGTAGTATTTTTTTGTATAGTGCTAGATACTCGTATTGGATATTAGCTTGTAGATAATAATAACCTCTATTGCTTTCAAAATTTGTTGAATTATGAATGTAAGTCATAATAAATTTAGCAATAGATTTCATTACTTATGTTTCAATTGTACATCTAGGATCGTCGTAACAAACAGCCTGTCTATATAATACGGACAGTATTGCTACGTTTGTTGAGATGAAAGCAATTAGGTAACTCTCTTGAAAATTGGAGATGTCTTTCTACATGCTTATCGTCTAGACCACGCATGAAGCTGATACGTTGCGTTCAAAGTCGGGCTTTGACCAATTTTCCTAGCGGCTGTAACTACGCAAATTATGCTCGCCGTACCGCCTGAAAAATAGAACATTATTTTAGAACCTCTGCAGGGTATATGTAAGCGTCAGTGGCCGGGTTGAAAGTGCAATACAATCTGGAGATTCTATAAGTGCAGTTCAGAGTTATTGTAGGGGTTTAATGCGAAGCAGTCGTTATCGTAATTAGTACGAGACAGTACTAAGGTGAAATGTATTGTAGTTGTAGGACAAATTTACTTGAAGAATTGTATAAGAGTGCTTTTTGTTAATTTATAACTGTTGTTTGTGTTTAATTAAACTTTGTAATTAGTAATACCACAGATGTCGGTTCTTCTGTCTTCAATGTATGTATGTATGTATGTATGTGTGTATGAAGCTACCCTAATGTCTAAACTTCTTAGTACTTCCATCCAACAACGCAACAAAAACCTATTTGCAGCAAAGTTTATAAACGTTTTGTTAACAGTTTGCTAGATAAGAGTGTGGACGAAATTTTACAGTCGGTAAAGTTAGGTTTAAAAAATATTTTACTATACATGTTACCAGAGGTAAATAAGAATTGAAGATCACTATGAAATGTGTAGTTCATGAGTGTTGTAGATTAAGATATGTACCTGAGAAAAGTTCCCATTTGTAAAAAAATAAACACACAAATAGACAAGAAAAGAAATGAAAATAAAAATGAAGAAATGGATTTTTTTTGTAACTAAGACATAAAACACTACCTAAAATTACTACAGATGTTCAAAGTGGTTAACATATTTTTCTAATAGAACAATATTATACTACTAGCAATATCTGTGTGCTCTTTTAACACTAATGTAGTAGTACTAGTAGTAGTAGTACTAAACATGTATCAGTGATATACAATAGCTTGAAATCAAATATGATCAATCCTCTCTCAGTACAGTGATTCCATGTGTGTGTGTGTGTGTGTGTGTGTGTGTGTGTGTGTGTGTGTGTGTGTGTGTGTGTGTGTGTGTGTGTGTGTGTGCAACAGATCCGTATTTGCTTGCATAGTCAAACGTATGCTGTTACTCAAATGTGTGTTTTAAGTAACAGGTGTTTGTTGAATACTGAAGTCAGAGTAGTTTGATTATTACTCAATTTGATAAAATACAGACAGAAACTGTACAGAAAATGCACAAACGGATACTGTTGCGACGGTCTAACTGATCGCCGTATGGTACAGTGGAAAACAAAAAACAGATACCAATGAAGTCACTAATTACCAGCTATAATTAATAAGAAATATCAGTTTTTAATCAACAAATTATTTAACAAGATTATAAATGTACAATAATTCAAATTAAATTGTTCACACACAACAATAATGTCAACTAATAGAGACTTGTACAATAATCAGTTTTCACTAATAACTACTTGAACAAACTGAGTTAATTGGCCAACATAAATTGATTTCTAAGCGGCAGCTGTCGTTGTTTAAATAGGTAGGACCAGTGTTCCAGAATAATACATATTACGCGTCAACAGGCAACCGAAAACACTAGAGCGTACTTAATTGCGGCCTTGAAGAATCACTCACCTGCTTGGAAATTCAAGGGACGGGTAGAGTACGCTCTCGGCTGTTCAGGCGATTTCATTCGTTTCAGTCTTATTTGTACATTAATAATAATAATAATAATAAATATGTATTATTAAATAGCTGCGTATTATTATTACTAAGCTATTTGTCGTTCATGTATTACTGTACGTTGAAACAAAGCGATCGCAAAGCAGTAGGTACTTTCTTAGAGTACACTGCGAAATTGTTGCTACTTGTAGAGATTATTAGCTCAAACGTAAGTTACACTTATTTACTTGACATTTAGCCAGATGAACATGATAAAATGAATCGTCTGTAGGAAGAATAAAACCGAAAGTATTGCCGTAATTGTAACATTAAATAGCCAATGACAATTACACGCAAAAGTAGGGAACCAACGAGACTTTATTGAACTAAGCAGAACAGATAGCTAAGGAGCGACATAGGTACAGATAATAGTAGAAGCTCAGTACAGTACCTGAGATGAAGCTTTACTTATACTTGTTGTACAGCTCAGTACTCTAACATCAGATGAAGTAAAACATAAGCCTAAATGACAATAAAAGGTAAGAAGACGGATCAATTTTAATGTTGCGCATTTTAATAATAATAATAATAACAATAATAATAGGGAAAAGGAAAAGAACAACAGTAATAACCATAAGCCCCACTGCCGAGGGTACTACATGTTGGTCTCGTTGTAACCCCTCTTTAAGTGTTGTATTGACTCATAAAAAAAAATGTTTTTTGAAAAATTTTTTTTTTCTAAAGAGGGGCTACAAGATAATTAAAACTAGGCCAAATCCTAGAGAAGCCAAAAATACGCTGTATCCAGTGAGACGGGACTTGCAATTAAAACTCACAAAATTAACAACCAATACAAATTTTTTATTATAAACAAACTTTAAATCTCTTTAACCCAACAAAATCATTATATCTCCTTTAAAAAATTTTACTTGAAAAAATTAATAAATATAAAATTTATATTCTTTATTCTCCTTAAAAAATGTTTCTGCAAAAACTTTAAATATAAAATTTAAATTAAATGAATAAAAAATGTTCTTTTCCAATCGGTGTTACTTTTCCCCACTTAGCCCTATACCTAACCCCCCAAAATACACATGAATATACAATACATATAATGGACATATAAAAAAATATGACTACAATATACAACACATACACACGTTCCACAACACAGGACAATTACAACTTCCATCATTAAAATCTTGCCACACCTCTTTCACCCCATGAGGTACATAATTTACAATTTATAAATATCCTTGCACGCAACACCTATTGCAAGGTCTTAATACGTAATAACTCAAGATATATGTGTGTAACACCAGTGCCCCCAGAGCATACTAAAATTCAGGAGTTGGCATAATGCCTGATACTATTATAAAGTGCTCCCGCATTGAGCACTTAGATTTGGAGTAAATATAATTAGAATTCAGTAAACACACAAGTGATCATAATCAATTAAAAAGAATTTAAACATGATAAATTTTGTTGAATATTGAAAACAGTAATGTGTCATAATGCCTTATAACCTTTTAAAATTAATTTGGCCCAAAGGCCGACATGTTCCTAGGCGCGATCGTGCATAACTAAACCTGTCCCAGAAGCATGTTCAAGTCTGCAGGAAAATCCGCCTATACAGGATTAAATTGGGGACCCAACTGAAACTACCAAAAGAAACTCCTATCCATTATATAAACCAAACTGAATATAAATATATGAAATTAATGCATTAATTGAAAACAAAATTAAACCTGTGAAATTACATGATGAATGATAGAATTACTAGCACTAAGGTAACCCTTCTACTGAAAACAAGAAAGAAATTTACATGCCTGAATGGTAATCAGCCACAGATACATGCCAACCTCTGGGCTCACATTTAATATAACAGTGTTACAAAATGTACAAAAGATTCCCCACCCTGACCAAGTCCACGCACTATTCTGTCCCGTTAACCGGGGACCCAATTAAAATGTTTAAAGCTTAATGTCATTGAATCTTGTGTAGCTATATGTCCACGAGTTCTAGTGGGTTACATTCCCTTGTATAAAAGTAATATGGTTTGGTGTCACCTGATTTATTCCGTGGTGTGAAGTTTGGTGTGGTGGTCTACATTTTAGTGTGAGTGTGGCCTGTCCTCGCTGTTCTCCTCCGGCAGATGAAGTTGAGAGTCTAGATGGTCATGTTCAGGTTGGGGCTGTTCCTCGACTTGAAGCGAGGGACCCTATGCATACAAAATATTATCAGCGAGAAGTTCCAACACTAATTCCCCCAGAAACCTCACACGCACCAAAATCCATTTATAATATTAAACACGGCTTTAGGCCTACTTGAAATGAAAGTTTGACACACTCTGCAACAGGTTATACGGGCATATGGCCCTATCTTGGAAAACATTTAGATTAGTTAAATTACATATTATTCTGACTTTACATTATTCTCAATTCTATTAAAGTTTGTCACTTGTTTCCATTTAAACTTTATATTTTTACTATGACTCTCTTTCTTTAACATTCTCAATAAATTTGGGGTGACTTAATTATTCATACTAACTTGATTCACCACTTGGCATGTATACATTTATAAACTTTACCCCTCTGGGTTAACATTATTCACTTACGGTGCCTTAGTTAAGACTTCATTTACTGTTATGTAATTACTCAGTTTGTTATACAATTGCTATACAATTAATACAATTTACACATACTCTAATTTGCCACGTGGCGTGATAGGTTAACCAATTTCATTCCTGTACTTATTAAACAAAACTCCTTTTGCATTACTTCAAATTAATATATATAAGTATATTGCAGTCACTTACCGCAGACCTGTTTTAATCTAGCCTGCCATAGGTAGAAGATGGTACAATTAAAAAAACTTCTCTCTGTCGGAGAAACGAGGCGTGGTGTTTTGGATGACGACCAGAAAAAGACAGGTTTAGAATCGTTTATTCTGTCCTTTCTCAACTCGCGATCAGCAGCGAACGCCAGAGTGCAGCACCAATCAGGCGCAGCATTATTACCGATTACAGTACGGTAGAACGCCACCGCTAAATATAGTTCCTATATTTCTTTAGCGTATTCGTTAAATACCGTACACGATTTTTGTTTATTCGCGCCGATATTAATTAATCGGCACATCGTGGGGGACGGAGAACAGCTGACACTCTTAAACTGGTTAACAAGGATATAGTAATGAGGCTCGAGAAGGTTGTTTGTACCGCTTCCAAAAACACAGGACCCACGGTGGACCAGTCGTGCCAACAGGTGATTGGTTGTACGTTAATGAGTAGCAAACTATGGGCTTAGAGCACCAGAACGCACCCTGTTTTATTTATTCCTAGCTACGGTACTCGAGAGATCTGCTTCAGTGGTCTAGTTGTTTTCCTGGGCCTTGTGGGACTCATATGACAGATTCTCAAGATAATTCTAGGGTTGAGGGATTGCTCACAAACCCTCCTCTACAAAAAAACAATCCACGGACGTTGAAGAGAGGTAGGCACTGCTTTACTGTATATATAATATAGTCGACCAAACGCAAATGTTTGATAGTGAAAACAAAATATCGGTATGGAGAACCATACATGACTTCCATGATCTAAGATTTATATTTAAAATCATTTTCGAAATGAAATATTTCCATAGGAACTACTTCTTTCTACTTATTGCTTCAGACTTAACCACAGCACTGTGGTCACTAACGTATACCACCTCACGTTATCGCACTCGATTTTCACTGATGATGGCAGTCGATGGCACTGCCAAAACGTCTGGTTTTGCAGAAAACATTGGGCTACGGCCAAACAGCCCGGGAAGGAATTTTAACAACAAACTACTTCTTTGTTGCCGATAACGTAGTACACATATAAAAAATTATCCCCTCCCCCTTCAACTACAATTTTCATTTATAGAAAATTTCCCCCAACCCGTCCAACTAGCCTCTTCATATATAGATATTTTATCTACGTTTCTACAGTGGATTATTAAGACCTTCTTATCAGGATACTTTATTTATCAAAAGTAAGTACTTTACTCTTGTAACAACAACAAATGTTTCTGGTATACTCCCCTTTCCCCGTAACCGATCTTCACCAAAATCAATAGGCCTTAAGTCTTCTACAACTCAGGCACATAAGTAAAAAATTATTTAACTCTGTATGAATTTACGGCAGTTATCGTTCGTCATGGAAAAATTTCTCTTGTTACAACATAAAATATTGCAGGTAAATTACCCCTTTTTCTTAATCGATCTTCACCAAATTCAACAGGCCTTGAGTATTCTACAATATAGTGACGTATGCAAAACCTTATTTGATTATGTTTGAATTTACGGCAGTTATCGTTCGTCATAGAAAAAATTAACCTTGTTATCACATAAAACGTTGCAGGTAAACTACCCCTTTCTCTTAACTTATCGTCACCAAAATCAATAGTCCTGAGTCCTCTAGAATTCAGGAATGCATGCAAAACATTATTTGATTCTGTTTAAATGTATGGCAGTTATAGTTCATCATAAACAATTATTCTTGTTAAAACATTAAATGTGACTGGTAAACTACCCCTTTCCCTTAACCGATCTTCACCAAAATCAACAGACCTTGAGTACTTAATACTTTAGCAATGCATGCAAATAATTATTTGATTCTGTTTGAATTTACGGCAGTTATCGTTCGTCATAGGAAAAATTACCCTTGTTAAAAAATAAAACGTTGCAGGTAAACTACCCCTTTCTCTTAACCGATCTGCACCAAAATCAACAGGCCTTCAGTCCTGTACAACTCAGGGATGCATGCAAAACATTATTTGATTTTGTTTGAATGTGCGGCAGTTATCGTTCGTCATAAAAAAATTACCATTGTTAAAACATAAAATGTGGCTGGTAAACTACCCCTTTTCCTTAACTGATCTTCACCAAGAACAAAAGGTTTTGAGAACTCTACAACTCAGGGCTGTATGCGAAACATTATTTGATTCTGTTTGAATTTGCGGTTGTTATTGTTTGCCATAAAAAAAATACCCTTGATAAAAAAAAAGTTGCCGGTAAACTACCTCTTTCCCTTAACCGATCTTCACCAAAAACAATAGGTATTGAGTACACTGTTATTCAGGGCTGTATGCAAAAAATTATTTGATTCTGTTTGAATTTGCGGCTGTTATCGTTTGCCATAAAATAAAAAATCTACAGACAGACACACGCACAGACGGACACACACACTTTTCGAAAAATGACTTTTTTCATGTGTTGAGCGTAGTACAATCAGAATCTGCAATTATCTCGAACACGATTTTTTTGCCATCACCATACTTCCATTTCCTTATGGAACATGGAAGCACAATAGGAGAGTTTACGAATATGAGCCTCTTTTTTAACAAAACAAAACAAAAACTGCAACTGAATTTATTCGATTGTCTGTTACGGATATTACGAAAACGGCTCATGGTCTGCTGATCAAGATCCTAACAGATCAGCAGGGAACATAATTGGTTATGTTAAAGAAGATCGCTCAAAGTCAGTCTTATCAGTTTCGAGCGTCTTCAAGACAACGATCCCTGAAGAATACTGGCAACCACTTTATAACCCGATGTGACGCAAGGGCATTTCGCTAAAGCCTGTATAGAAGTTGTCGTCATTCTGATTCTGAATACTGGAAATGATCGCTTTAAGAAAGTTATTTGAGAGGATAGTTAACAACTAGTTCACCTGGTGTCCTATAAACACAGTCGGCTCCACACATAATGGAACATGGAGTACCGCATGGATTACTTTTAATCAGTTATGTTTTTATTATAGCCATTAACCGAATATTTGAGGATCTAGAATCATCAGTACAGTAACGGACTTTTCAGGAAAGTCCATGTACTTTAACGACCTTTTGGTGTTCTACTCAGCTGAAGCAATGCCAAAAATTCCTAAATGTAGAATGCAATTCGCTACAGACACGTTGTCTAGTAACGCTAACAGTACAGCCTTTCCGTTCTTCGGCAACAAAGATGTCTGTGGCATCCTCTGCCAAAAGCGAGGAGGGCACTCGGACCCGATGCTAATGATAAACGGTGTTAGTCTGCACTCTAAGTCGTAATCAAATTTTTCGGCTTAAATTTTGACAGACGCTTAAAGTTGAACGCTCATACAGATAAGCTGGCTCTGAGGTGCATATCCTCGCTAAAATGTCATTGGGCGCATCTCCTACATATGACCTGAGGAACCGATAGACAAATTTTATTGTATATGTATACATTACTAGTGTTATCTAAAATAGATTATGGTTGCTAGATGTATTCTTCAGTAAGGATGTCTAGCGCATAAAAAATCTAGATCTTGATCACAGGGCTGTAGTGCGCTATACCACAGTGGCCTTCTGCACTACACAGGCACAAAGCTTATATTGTAAAGCAGGAATGACGTCGTTTGGTCTTCGACGAATATTTCCGTTGCTGAGACATGTAGCTAAATTCTAGCACAAAAAGCTACAGAAACCATATATTGATGGCGACCAACAGACTTGTGAAGATATAAGCATTTTTTTATTTATATCTTCATTATATAAATAATTTGATTAATTTACATTATATCAAAATTTAAATAAGTATATCAAATAGTTAATTCACTAAGCTATATTAAAAATTAAATTAATAAAGATTGAATGAAGATTTAAATTTATTGATGACTTTTTAACAATTTTGGAGGAAATAAATGTTTACCTTCATCTGTATGTCATGTCTGCCGATACAAATACGTACACAAATGTGATATAAATGACATTCTCACGATTATTGTACAATGTGGTCAGTAAATTGTAATTTCTTTCGGTATCCAGTCGAGTTATTTAGGTTAGTTAATAGTTTTCCTTTATACTGAAGTTAGACTAATAAAGTGCGTGATTTTGAAGTTAAATCTATTTACATATTTATTGTAATTGCAAACCTAAGGCTTTCACTGCTGCAAGACTCTTGTGTTACAAAGTATACAGTGTTAATATTGTTAACGCCAAACATTTACCATGATTTGGTTTATACCCCAGGCCCTATTACTCACTACCGTCTCCACTCGTATGTGTTCCAAGCTTCCGTAGGTCACCTGTTCATATCACACCTTATATTAAATTTCATCCAGGAGCTTAAGACTTCCTCTTTGAAGGAGCCTTTAAAAAGTTGTTCTTTCTTTTCTCGTTGTGCCTTCGTAAATAGTCATTTATAATCTAATAGTTCTGGAACCTCAGCACGACCTACAGGCCCTATAGGCAGGAGCGATTGGCTTTGTCAATTACTTACAGTGACCGATTTCTTTATTGTGGATCAAGTCATTGTTGTGGATTAGAGAAAAGTGATTATTGTGTTATAATTAGTGCAGGACTCTTAATAGTTGATATTATTATTGCATATGGTCAAATTTAACTTGAATTATTGTACGAGATTACCTTGTTGATTACAAATTGTCATTTCTGATTAATTGAAGCTGGTAAATAGTGACTTCATTAGTGTCTGTATTTTGTTTCGACTGTACCATACGAGGATCAGTGAGACCGTCGTAACAGTATCATGGTTTGTTTAAAACCGAATTAAAGTCAAGAATTAATTTACATAGGTGGGTGGAACGTCCCTGGGTTGATTAAGAAAACAATATTTCTCTTTTATTAAGTTGCGTTTATTTGTCAACATAACTTCAATTAAAATTTTTTTTAAATTAATTTGCAGTTATGAAAAATGTCCTAAACTACTTGAACGTTTAGGGAATGAGGCCATAAGAGAAGAGTTACAAGTTTTTAACTTAAATGAATAATTAAAACATTACAAACTACGATGGAAAGAACACTTGTACAACCCTTGTACAAACCAAAGCGCCATCGTGGTAGCTCACATAAGCTTCAAACTAACTGGGAAGGACTTTACACTGTGAAAAACAGAATGAACGATTTTGTTTATTCCATTAAACCAGAAGAATAGCTAAAAATTCAAGGTCGTCCACGTAGATAGCCTGACCAAGTATTACTTCCTTGACGGTTTGCCAGTTCGGGACGAGGGGCAGTGTAACGGGAATCCTATCAAACAGCCAAAAACCTTCTCCACCCGTCCACTGCCAAGTGTGGCCTTTCACAATTAAGTTCCAGTATATTCAATCTTATCACGACTGTCTTGATACACGCATTAAGCCGGCGTGCTGTTACGAGGAAAATGTATACTGGAACTCTGCACGACTTACAAAAAACAAGAGCATCTGGCTTAGTAGAGTCAGTTGACAGTAAGCAATTTCCTTAGCGCGGATCGAGTGTTTTGTACAACTTTTGTAGCGATGTGTTTTTGTGTTATAAGCCGTGAAGAATCGTTTATAGTTACCAATATTATTGCGCGTGGACACATTTTACGTGAGTTGCTGTAAATTAGTATCTTCTTGATTACAAATTTTTAATTGTGATAATTAAAGCTGGTTATTTGTGGCTTCATTAGCGTCTTGTATTTTGTTTCCCACTGTAAATACGACGATGAGATAGACCGTCGTGACTATCCACGTAAATACAATTGTTTAATATCTTATTGTTTATAGATATCAATTATCCTAAGAACAAAAAGTTGTTATATCAATACTAAGTTATGGATTATTATAAAGGTCATTAAATATAGCAGTAAACGTCAGAGGCTGTAAGTATAAGGTGTGGCACTATGGGGTGTAGGATAGTTAGCTGTATCGTACAATAGTGAGAGTACGTGCCTTCCAAACATTTGTCGATTATTCTATTGGCATCCACGTCAACATTGTCACGTATTACACCACACGGGTGCAGTATGAATGCGCTGTTGATAGTAGGCCTATCAAACATCTATATCACAACAACTAAAGTAATGGCACGACAGCGTAATTGTTCAGACGGTGTTGTTGTTTACCTCTCCAGTCCGAAGCTCCCAATTCGGTAGGCTTATTCATAAATGTATGTCATCATGTTTCAATAAAACATTTCTGCAATCTCATTATCAAATAACGAGAAGAATAAGTATATAACCTAAGAAAGACAATTTACGTTGCCAATAGAGCTACACCGAAATCTCGAACCATTGGAGAGGACAGGAGGCCCAAGTACTAGATATATGGAATCGTGTCAATTTTTAAGTGTATTGTTGGGGGAGGGGGACTACAATAGAAAGAGACGAAGGGTACGAACGCACGAATAGAGTAATAAAGGTTCTGAACAACACATAGTCTTCACGCTTCTTAAACTCTATTAACTTGTTTGTTCAGAGATTGTTAAAAACCAACTGGTCACATTTACAGTTGCCACGGGCTTAGATTTCTATTGTCAGCTGCCTCCCTGATATTGTCAGCTGCCTATGTCCCCCCTCTCTACATGTCCAAGTTAGGACATATGATTGCGCCTGGGTCACTTCGAGTTTAGACACCAAATGTTCGTTACAGACATTGTATGTAAAGCGATATATAAAGTAAAAATTATGAATGCTTACGGGTTGTTAGTGAAATTAACAAAGGACGTTTTCAGGGTTGGCTAAAAAAAACAATGTTCTTTACGTCTGACGTAACACAAATACCCATGTACATATTTGATTAAAAAATGACAGTGGCCTAAAAAGGAGATAATACGTATGTAGAAGAGGGTATCTGATGTACGCGTATACCCTTGGTGTCAGATACAAGAACAGAAGAAAGACAGTCAGACGAAGAAGACGTGATTAAAAAATCACTTGTGGTTTTCAAGGAAAGGCTTCTGCTTGTTAGTGATATAACGTCCTGGAAGGAAAAGATGGGTGCAAATAGGCAAGGTGTAGGAGAAGAAAGAAAAGAAGTACAAAACGTACACGAAAGGAAAGAATTTGGAGATAAGATGACTCCCTTACAGATTCAGAAAATTTTCCTGTAGTGGATGTTACGCAGCAGATTGAGTGTGAACTAGAAGGAAAAGTAGAATGGAATATGAGGCGCTTGCGAGCGACGGTAAAACGGTTTTCAAAATGGATAAATGGATGAAGTGGAAGTGAATATTTACGCATGAACAAACTTTTATTTCGGACAAAACATTAATTTAAATATCACTAGCGAGCAACTGAAATATATTTTGTTTTTAAAATATAATGAATAATGAATCGGAAATATTTAGAAACGTGTTTTATACGTCAATGGAAATTTTCAGAAATATGTCAGTGGAAAAAGTTAATGTCATGTATTGTTCAATAATATTTGTAAAATACCGAATTGTAATGAACAGTATTGTAGTGTTGAGCAAAAATATTGGAAGGCTCATAAACATATAGGCGATTATAAGTAATAAAGGATACATCTAATTATAAAATATCAAATAAACGTGTGTGTACTGTGAAACGGTGGCAAGAACATTGTTAGAAGATGGGAGACCGGTAAACAAACCATAAAATATCGCTCGTCCTCAAACACACACATGCAGTATTGTTGAAATATATATAAACCGTACGTATAACAGAAGTGAGTATGTTATCAAATGAGTAAAAAAACAATGATGGTAATTTAATGTGTAAGCAAACCTTGACTGTTTATCAACTACATGTTACGTCTCTGTAAAACCGTTTTAAAATATATATGGATAAGTGGAATTGTGTTATAGTGCTCCGCCACCATGCCGTCATGTAGTGCAGTCAATCAGAAAGCCAAAGAACTATAACGGCTGCCCGGCGGTATGTGTCCAATTACACCTTACATACAGATTTCCGTAAAGTCATTCATGAAGCAGATACTATGTAAGAATTAACTAATATTCCAATTCGCTACGCGTCTCACTTCTACAGACCTAAATTCACAGGGAATGAAGAAGACTTAGGTCATTCGATCTCTAAGGGCTACAAGGTGACATCCCGTGGTAGAGTAGCACATCACGACCATTTAGTTGTACGTTTTAACATGATAATGGTTTTAGGCTGGGGGTCATTCCACAAAAATGTAACGCTTCCACACTTTCGATTCCCCACAGTCTAGAAATCTTCGGTCTCTGTCGTTTTAACATGATAATGTTTGTTATATAGTAAATATATTTGTTATGTAGTAAATACTTGTTATATGCACATTATACGTTTCAAAATCCTAAAAACATTATCATGCTTTGATGTTTCGGTTTCGTCGAAATTTCTTTAATTTTTTTTCTTAATGTTAGACAGTAATAGGCAGGTTAGCTTATGAAGTCAATATTGTGCTCACTAATATAATTATTTTCTTAAACTACGGAGGTTGAACATCACACATATTTTATGTGCGTCTCAATTCCTATATATTTTTGATTTTATTTTGGTATCGGCCATCTAAAGACAACATGCCAATTTCAGTTCTTTATTCTTTGTCCTTTTATTTTTCTCCAATATTCTTTCACCTTTTTACTGTTCCTTTTCTGTCTGTCCTGCTTCTATTTTTAACACTTTTGCACGAAAAACATCTATTTCAATTGCTTCAACTTCAAAATTTTCTTTCAAATTTTTTGATTTTACATAATAAAAACAATATTTTAAAGTTAATATAATATAGTAGGTTTAAAATTAATATACTAAGGTATAAAATCGATGCTTTCAATTTTTATAAAAGAACTGACTTTGTAATACTCACTGAGACCACGTGAAATTACATTTAGTGACTGAAAGTTTATTTTTCGTTGAAGTCAAATGCGGTTCGTTTGACTAATTTGTTTGTTCAGTGTTTAATTTAGTTTATACATAGGATAAGCTGGTTACTTCTTTTATGTTACTATCTTGGATACCCATTGTATAACTCAACTCGCTTTTACTTTAAATAGAAACTCTTTACTGCTTCGTTTTTGTGTAACCAATTTCATGGCTTTCACATTATCTGTCTCCACGCTACATTCCCGCTGTTATGAGTGTCTTGTCTCTACCGAATATATGCTTTAATGGAGTACCTAAACATGCATGTGTTTTTGTTTCTTCAAGTCACATGTACATAGGAACGTATTGTGTTACATATTGTGTTATTTGTACTTCATGCAAAGTGTTAAAGTAGTTCAGAGATTAATAAAATTTCAGTTGGTAGTTTGTTATAACTATTTTTTCTTTTCTCTAAAGTTGCCAGATTAGAATCCTTCGTTTAAGTCTTAAACTTACTTGCGCTATTTTCCATACGCTTTTAATGTTATTTTAAATCAGTCATTGTAAATAAACAATTTTATTCGGTAACATGAATAACGCTTTTTTCTAATAAACTATAAACCAAAATCATCATTCCTTATCTCTTTCTTGTCAACATTACGTATTTCCAAGTGTAGTTAAGCAATACAAACGTACAGTTGGTAAATATATTCTTCTTTACATTGAGACATATTAATACTGTTTAACAAAGGCAAAACCTTAAAATTTAATATAAAGTGCAATAGAGGCAATGTAAATGTGTGGACACTAACTGACTCCCATATAGCTATTCTGTTGACATATGCTCGATAAATATATTAACCTGTCATAGCGATAACGAGGTAGAGTACCTCGAACTCAAATAAATAAAAATGAAATTAATGTTAATTGAATAGGAAAAACTAAAGAATTAATTTTTCTACCTAGAAATATTAAACAAAATATTATACTCATAAAGATAATTCTAACATACTCAGCTAAAAAAATAAATGCAAATCTTGCACCTCTATATTCAACATTAAATCCAGAAACTAATTCTGATTCTCCCTCAGAAAAATCAAATGGTGATCGATTAGTTTCAGCTATCGCTGATGAAATTCAACAAATTCTCAAAGGAAAAAACAGAAATATTAATCATATATATTGTTGAAAAAAATAAAATTAAATTAAATTAAATCTCTCAATTATCACAACAGGACACAAAATAATTAATACAAGACTGACTTCATATGAAATAGTTTGGGCAATTGATCGAATACAACCCAATATAGCGTAATTAGAATTTGATGATCAGCCTGTAATTATTAGACTATAAACTCCTATTCTTGTGCAACAAAAAAAAAATATTATACCCATATTGAATGAAACACAATTGATTAAATATGGGTAAATAGCTCATAATAGTAAAGAATTAAATAAACCTAACATAGGTCTAATTATATAAATTAAATAATTAGATAGCATTGGCATATTTCTCTCTTTTAAGAATAACTTAATAGCATCTGAAAATGGCTGTAAAATACCAATAAATCCTACTTTATTTGGACCATTACGAATTTGAATATATCTTAAAATCTTACGCTCCATCAAAGTTAAAAATGCAACACCAATTAAAATAAACAAGGCAGTAATTAAAATAGTGATTATAAACATTTTCTACATGTAATATTATTACATAATTAAATTCTAAATTTAATGCACTTTTTGCTAAAATAGAATAAATTAAATTATTTGACATGGTCCTTTCGTACTAATATCAAAAATATATTAGTAGATAGAAACCAACCTGGCTCACGCCGATTTGAACTCAGATCATGTAAGAAATTAAAGGTCGAACAGACCTAGAATATTTAGATTTTGCTCTAAACTCTTTTCTTAATCCAACATCGAGTTCGCAATCTAATTTATCGATATGAACTCTCCAAACTAATAACGCTGTTATCCCTAAGGTAATTTAATCTTATAATCAAAAAAATTGGATCAATTAAACATTAATTTATGAAAAATTCATTTAAAGTTTTATTTATTACAATGTCACCCCAACAAAAAATAAAATAATTTTTCCAGTTGTTAATTCTAAACCCTAGTAAAATAAATTTATTTAAAATTCTATAGGGTCTTCTCTTCCCACTTATTTATTTAAGATTTTTTACTTAAACTCTAAATTCAATCTATTTTAATTAAAAAAGAAAATTTTTCATCAATTCATTCATACAAGCCTTCAATTAAAAGACTAATTATTATGCTACCTTTGCACGGTCAATTTACCGCGGCCATTAAAATATCATTGGGCAGAATAGACCTTTAATATTTTTCTAAAGGACATGTTTTTGGTAAACAGGTGAAAATTATATTTGCCTAATTCTTAAATACAATTTATTGTAATTTACTAATTTAATCATTTTAATAAAAACATTCTTATTAATTTAATTTTCTTAATATATACCTAAAATATATTAAATGTATTTAAATAAAAAATAAAATTTAACTTACTCACATAAAAAGGCTAATTGCAAGCCTATTTAATTAATTAAAACCTAAAATATTATAGAAATTATATTTAGCTTATCCTCAATATAATTAAATAAATATAAAACTTTATATTAAAATATAAGTTATAATATTTATTTTAAATTAAATTTAATTCTTAAGAAACCAGAAATATTATAGTTCGAAAGAAGTTTCATTACTAAAATTATTTTATTAATATTTATATTACAATAATTAACAAATAACCTTAAATCACCATAATTCGGGAAAAATAAATTTTTATATATAATTAATTAACCCTGATACAAAAGGTACAAATTATAATTAAACTTTTTTATATTTATTGTTTAATCTTCACAGTTCAATTAAAAATATTTTTTCCATAAATAGTACTAAAACTAAATAATTATTTTTATTTAAAATGGGGGGTGAGCTGGTTCGTCCTCATCGTGCCCCTGGATAGCATCTACTAGGTAGCTAGTGGATGTGAACTAAACGCTAGCGTCTTTTTCGGATCTCACTTTGCTTCAACTTGTCTTGGGTGAGATCTTTCTGGTCTTTAATCTTTCCTATCAGCCTGCCTTGGCTAACTCTTGTTCTTTTCGACTCCGACGCTATTAGAGTATTCGAGGGCTAGGATGTCTTCCATGTTTTTCATTCTATTTCTTGATACCTGCTGCCTTGCAGTAAGGCGTTGGATCGCCAAAGGCTAGAGGAAGAAAACCTTGATAAAAAAATCACCTAGAAATTATGCGATGTATAAAACAAACGGATTAACTACCCCAGGTGGCAGGCCAGGTACTCTGGAAAATCCACACTCCTTTATGGAGGTCGGCCCTATGGATTCTGGGGAGGGCCAACTTTCGCATATAAACCCATTTGAAAGGAGATCAACAATATCAAGATCACCACCAGAACACACGACTCAAGCAGGTACGCGCGGGATCGATAATACGACAGAAATGGATAAAGAGAAAGCTGAATTGCAAAATAGATTACGTGAAATGGAAAAAACCATGAATCAACTGAATAAGCAGCTACATAAGCTGACAGAGGAAAATGAACAGCTTAAAAAAATAATGATATTACAGGGTAAACTGCCTGAACACGATACTGGCACTAAAACTCCAGTTAGTTATCATACAGACGAAGAAGAACTAGAAAGAGAAACTGACTGGTTAGTCAAGCAAACCAAGAAACGCAGAAGAAAGCGAAAAGCTGAATTCTCTCCAGAGGCAGAAGCAGGAAACTTCCTCAACCTTAGTAGGGAAGGGACTGCTGCTAATAAGGGCAACCCTAATAAGGATGAGGCAACTCAAGGAAGGTTAGGACTAGATAAGTGTGGAAAAGGGAAAAAAACTACACCTCCTCCACCAATCCATGTAGTTGAGATAACCAAATATGCAGATATTAAATCACTGACGGCATCAGTTGCAGACAAGGAATACAAAATTGTGGCGATGAATAACAATATATGGAAAATCCTAACATTGAACTCGGACGCATATAATTTTGCCCTCAGCTTTGGCAAAAAAACTGAGTGATGAAAATAAGCAGTGGTATACGTGGTATACATACGAGGACAAAAGCCGTAGGCCCACTAAGGTTATGGCTAGAGGTCTCCACCCAACGTGCGAAAACCAGGAGATCAAGGTTGATCTCCAGCAGAGGGGATTCAAAATAATTGATGCTGTGAACATCATTAAAAAAGAAAGGAAAAAGGATGAACAGGGGAAGGAGGAGATTAGTAGGGTAAGGCTTCCTCTGTTCATGCTCACGTTCGATCATGAGGAAAATGTAGATAATATATATAACATAAGATCAATTCTCAACATGAGGGTTAAAATCGAACCGCTTCGGAAAAACTCGGGCCTTATACCACAATGTAAAAAATGCCAAGGTTTCAACCATACGCAGAAATTTTGCCATCGGGAGCCTAGGTGTGTAAAATGCCTAGGCAAACATTATACTAGCGATTGCACGATAAATCATAATACGCCGCCCACTTTGTTAACTGTCGGGAGCAACATCCTGCCAGCTACAGAGGATGTGAGGTGGCCAAGCAACTACAGCAAATGAAGAATCAAAGACGCCAAAACAATAAGCAAAAGATTAGTGGTGTCGGGAATATGGCTTCCGGGGAAAAAATCCCGTTATATCTACCTACTGTGACTTCGAGGGGCAAACAAGCTCCTCTAGCAGCGAGAGGTAGGGATACAGGGACGAACAGCTATGCAAGAGCAGTGAAACAACAACAACTCAAGACCGCAGGAAACGCTGGGAAAATGGATCAAGTGCTTAGTGAGGTCATTGAAAGACTTGACGTCCTGAATAAGGCGATGGAAAAACAAAAAGATTCTACTGACAAAATTCTCGAGAAACTCGCTGAGCAACAGCAAATAAACAACAAATTGTCGAAAAAAATTGCGCAGGTGGGCGCACAAGTAACTGCTGCCCCTCTAAGCCAAAAACATGTATAACACCGTAAGAATTGCAACGTGGAATGCAAATGGACTTCTGCAACGGATAACGGAGCTTGAATTGTTTCTAAATATGGAAAGCATTGACATCTGCCTAATCTCGGAGAGCCACCTTACCAGAAATGCGATTGTTAATATAAGAGGATATAGCTGCTATCATGCGGCTCATCCAGCGGATAGAGCCAGAGGAGGCACGGCCTTATTGCTGAAAAGCACTATCAAATATTATGAAGACCTGAAAATAGAGGAGGACTCGTTTCAAGTGGCAACTGTCAAAGTGCAGCTGCTTGGTAAAGGAAACTTTAAAATTTCTGCAATATACTGCCCACCAAGGCAAAATCTGAAAAAAGAAGATTATGTTGAGTTATTCAAGATGCTGGGGAATCACTTCATTGTTGGAGGTGATTTTAACGCCAAAAACACCTTTTGGGGTTCTAGGTTATCGACCACCAAAGGCAGGGAACTATACAAAGCTGGGATTGAAGTAAAACTTGATTTTCACTCAAGCGCTACCCCAAATTATTGGCCTGCAGATGGCAACAAATTACCTGATTTGATTGACTTTTACGTTGTTAAAGGATTATCCAGCAGGTACATAGATGTTAAAAACTGTGAGGATCTCTCATCGGACCACTCACCGGTTGTCATGACAATAAATGATGAGGTTATTTCTCGGTCATACCCGTGCCAGCTTTCGAGTAACAAAACGAATTGGACCCTATTCAGGCAACTACTGGATGAAAGCATAGACCTTCATGTCCCTTTGAATGATATTTACCAGTTAGATGAAGAAGTCAAGAGATTTAATACTAATATTCAGAAAGCAGCATGGGAAAGCACTCCCCAGATCAACAGAAAACTGAAACAGAGAATAATCTGCCCTCCTCCAGAGGTGAATGAACTTGTCAGGAAAAAGAGGAAGGCCAGGAAAACCTGGCAGCGAGTTCGCACACCAGAAAATAAAAGAGCCTTGAACTTGCTCTGTAATGAGCTGAAGGAACTGATAAAAAAGGTTAAAAATGAGGGGATTGGAAAATATTTAAGCAAGCTAACAGCTCAGAAGGATACAGACTATTCACTTTGGAAGAGTACTAAAGGACTGAAAAGGCCGAAAACCCACCAGTCGCCCATCAGCCGGGAAGACGGGACATGGGCGAAAAGTGCGGCGGAGAAAGCCGTTCTCTTTGCCAGACACCTTGAGGAAATCTTTCAGCCGTTACCTAGACAGACAGCAGAGGAAAACACTAACTTTGAGCCGAAAGTAGATAGGAAAAACATACAGAAAGTAACGCTACAGGAATTGAGAGAAGAAATTAAGAGCAATCTAAGCGCAAAAAAATCCCCGGGTTTTGACCTGATAACAGGGCAAATACTAAAGGAACTGCCTGGAAAAGCCATGAGAAAACTACTCCATTTGATCAACGCTGCCTTCAGGCTGAAGTATGTGCCTAGTCTGTGGAAGGTGGCTGAGGTTATCATGATTCTAAAACCTGACAAAGCACCAACAGATAAAAAGTCCTACAGGCCAATCTCCCTGCTACCGGTGATCTCAAAACTATTTGAAAAACTGTTTTTGAAGAGATTAAAGCCTTTGTTAGAGGAAAGAACCCTGTTTCCGGATCATCAATTCGGATTCAGAGAAAAGCACTCCACTATTGACCAGGTACAAAGAATCACCCATGTTATTGAAAAGGCTCTTGAAGGGAAGAACATTTGCTCAGCCGTCTTCCTGGATGTAGCGCAAGCTTTTGATAAGGTCTGGCATCATGGGCTTGAGTACAAGTTACATAGGGATCTCCCAGAGGAATTCTATCTGATACTAAAGTCTTACATCTCAGAAAGATACTTTAGGGTGAAGCATGAGGATGAATATTCAACTTTAAAGAAAATATCCGCGGGAGTTCCCCAAGGGAGCGTATTGGGTCCAATTTTGTATTTGTTATACACGAGAGATTTACCAAACGGTGAGGAAACAACCGTTGCGACTTTTGCGGATATACTGCTGTTCTGGCGGTAGGTAATGATGCCGAGACAGCGGCCAATAAACTGCAAACTTCAATCGCAGAGGTATGGGATTGGACTCGACGCTGGAGGATCAAACTCAATGAAACGAAATCAATACACATCAATTTTACCAACAGAAAAATAGAAATACAAAGGATCTACATCAATGAACAAGAAGTGCCATACTCTAACACTGCTAAGTATTTTGGTATGACTCTGGACGCAAAACTTAAATGGAGGGAGCATGTAAAAAAAAAGAAAGAGGAACTCAACATAAAATTCAGGAAATTGTACTGGCTGTTAGGTAGGAATTCACAACTAACAGTTGAAAACAAATTGCTGTTGTATAAACAAGTGCTGAGACCTGTGTGGACTTATGGTGTACAACTCTGGGGATGCACCAAGAAATCTAACATTCAAATGATACAAACTTTTCAAAACAAAGTACTTAGGAGTATCGTTGATGCCCCCTGGTATATTAGGAATGACAATCTGCACAAAGATCTCAAAGTAGAATATGTCAGTGAAATCGTAACAAAATATGCAGTTAACCATGACATGGAATTCAGACTCATATAAATCCTGAAATGCTTTGCGTGGTGGAAGAAGCTCCGCACACGCTAAGAAGGCTTAAAAGATTGAAGCCCCAAGATTTGGTGACACATTAGTGCATTTAAATCTTTAAAACTCTAAAAGAGAGAAAGACAATAATCTCAACCCGGGGAACAGCCAGTGGGCTTCTACCCCATAAACCGTGACGTAATATTAAAGAAAAGCAACTTGTTGGGCTCGCTCAGTTGTTGCAAAGGGAGGTGTTTTTAGTGGGTTAGAGTCCCACACTACCTGGAGCTACGGGGCTCCAGTGTGTCTATAGAGATTTTCACCTGCCCTGCCGGAAAAAAAAAAAAAAAAATTTAAAATAATCTCAAGAAATTAATCATAAATTTAAATTATTATTCAAATTATATTGATAAATCAATAATTTTTATTAGTGTAAATAATATGCCTTAAGCTCTAATTTGCACTCTAGCCACACTTTCCAGTACAGCTACTTTGTTACGACTTATCCCACTTTATAGTGGGAGTGACGGGCGATATGTGCATAATTTAGAACCTAAATTCAAAAAACTATATTTAATAAAGTTACTTTCAAATCCAATTTCATGATTTTCATTATAGAAAACAATTCATTTTTATAATAATGTAATCCATTCTTTCTTTAAAATTAACTGCACCTTAACCTGACATTTTATTAATAAAATAAATGAAAATTATTCTGATAAAGCATTCTTGACAGAGGTATACAAATTTATATAAAGTAAAATCTATCGTGGATTATCGATTACAAAACAGATTCCTCTGATTAGATAAATTACCGCCAAATTCTTTGAATTTAAAGATCATAACTATTAATAATCTAGTTACTTTATTTACACTTTCAATAATAGGGTATCTAATCCTAGTTTTAGATAAAAGTTTTTCAGACTTAAAAGTAAACACATATTTATACATTATTTCACCAAAATTTAAAAAACTTAATATTAATTTATTTTTAACTGAAACTAATATAACTAAATTTAGAGAATCGTGTAACCGCAACTGCTGGCACGAATTTTGTCCTCTATAAATAAATTAATTATCTCTAAAATTAATAATTAATAATACTTAATACTGCGCTATGGATAATTATCGTTTAGATAATTTTCAATCAATTTAAAGTTATGCATGTAATATAATTATATATTTAATTTATAAGCTAGAATAAAACTCCTCTTTTTTACCTATTTATTAATAACATAGTTTTCCAATATGCCAAACAATCCCTTTAAAGCAATATTCACTCAAAAATGTATTATTTTTAATCGATGTTTCCTCACAATGAAAATAAGAATTCATGGCTGGTGAATTTTTTGAGACATATTTATTTATTATTTTCACATTAATTTATAAATCATGGTATCAAACTTTTGTAACAGAGCTTTTACAATAATATTCACTCATTTGAGTAATCCTGGTTTTATAATATTTATGATTTTATATAGTATGGTTTTAGTTAAATTAAAAATATTAATGTTAATATTACTGTTTTACCACATTTATACATTCATATATAATATATATATATATACATATGTATATATATATATATATATATATATATATATATAATAGTATGTTTTTCTTTTTTTTTTATTGAAGTATAAAAAAAAGAAAAACATACTATTATTATTATAAATATTTATATATAAATATATATTAATATATTATTTATATATATATATATATGTGCATCATATGTAACGCTGTTATATGGTAGAAATCGAAACTTACTCATTCCCCCAAAGATAATGGAATGACCTCACATCTATAGGTATGTCTACGTATGCCAGATGGTTGGTAACGTACTAGGATTAATGGTTGCTAAAAGCTTGACCACCTTTGCAGTAACTAAATACTAAGTATGGAGCGACATGCGACAGCTAGAAAGGTTGTGCTTTTTACAAACTACACGTTGTTTGAAAGCACACAGGATTACAAACACGAAAAAGCATACAACTGCACTAAACAAAGAGAAAAGTAATAAAATTAATACTTTACACACAGTCAATTAATAAGCTACATAGTTAATTGACACTTTAATATAACAATCACGGTTATAAAAATTATTTTCCTTTTACAACCTTAAATAACGGGTAAAGTTTAAGTTCAACTAACGTAAACACTAAACTGGAACGGCTTACAAATCAAGAACGTTGTTGTTTATTTCATTACAGAACTAAGCATGACAACGCTCCTACTGCAGCATTTGCAAGCAATGTATACTGCACCCACCAAGCATACATATGAAGCAATGAGGCTTTAAAAAATTCAATAAAATCTTTCCATATGTTTCTATAGTAAGCTCTGACAGTTGCTCTTGAACTTGCAATACAACTACCAGCCTGTGCGCCACCTTTTTCGTTTTCCGTTTAAATTCATGACACCTTCAGCTGATTATTATTTTTGTATACTATTTTACAGTTTAGTTATTCTATAGCAGCCACTGGTGACTACGTGTTATACCTTTACGGGATGGAAATTTTGTGCACTAAACGAAAGTCGGATTTTATTGCTATAAGCAGTTTTGTACATCTCAACTAAGATTTGTGACTGCTTTAGAAAATTAATTAAACAGCATTCTCCAACAAGGTTATACTTATATTTTTAATTAAATTGAAAGGCTTCAATTAAGTGCTGTGTATAATGATAGAAACAATATATTAATTTACGCATGCTATGAGTTTTAAGAATTAAAAGTAAGAATGATCTGTAAAATCGCAATTGATATAAGAATACAAAAGTGCATTATTTAAAAGGTTTTAAAAGTATAATAATTTTGATTGACTCGGAAACTTCTCTTAATTTAATTGGCAGTTTTAAGTAAAAGAGTTTCCTGCTATTTACTTTTAAGTAATGAAAGGTACATTACGTATTTTTATGTCAACGTGGTAGGTTTAATGTGTATTTTTCGTTGCAATGTGGCTTCCGCTGCGCATAGAATATATTGCTCATATTATAAACGGATCCACAGTAATAGCAAATGCTGTAATGTGAGAAACAGTAAACCCGAAGATATTTTAATTAGAATTATATGCACCACGTGAACTTACGAAACTTTTACGTGTGTTCATGCTATCATTTATCGGAAACGACCACGTTTTCCTCTGATATAATGTCACGAGAAAACGCAAGAAGTTTCTTAAAAGACTAAAGTGTTAGATGATGTAACGTCACAGAACGTTCCATAAAGGAAATTATTTGCATAGTAAATTATCATAAGAGGAAGGTGAGATGAACAGTATCGAACTCAAGTAATCCGAAAAATTTTGTAATATTGTCCGATAGTTAATATCATCAACATTAAAAAACGACAAAGACTATGACTAAGACTCAAACCCCATATATATTATTTAAGTGAAGAACAGTGTAAAACTAGTAATATACAATAAGAGAACCAGATAATCTCAGAAATGACCAAAATGAGGCCATTACTTATTAAGAAATGTAACTCTGAATAGGGTATAAAAAATTATTTATTGTGAATTAATGGACAAGATCCATTATTATACTTTGTAATATAAATAAAATAATTGTATTAAATGATTTGAATACATTATTAAAAAGAATGTAAGTTAAAATAAAAAATATATAAATGTTATGACAAAAAATATTAAGGTGTTGGATTTGAGACCAATCACTCAGATTTTAAGTGAAAATTAATTATTATAGAATTAATATAAAAACTATATGTAAATGTCAAATAGAAAAAGATGAACAAATTATCTTAAGTAGAGAAAGCTGTAAATTGATTATAAATCAATTAAAATAGTCAAAAACAGTGTTAACTGAAAACATGTGATGAACCTATAAAATGGTAATATTTATGAAGTTAATGTTGTCAAAATGCAACCAAATTGTATTCTAAAGTTGAAATACGATATAATGTAACTATACTTATATATATGACTACCTAAAACACTTTAACAGTCATGTTATGAAACCATTTACCAATACCATACCAGGCTGAGGTCAAAAAACAATCACAAAAATAGCCATATTTGACAGAATAAATGCAGAATATTAGCAAAAATAATGAAAAAGGTACAATCCTATAATGTAAATTAGAAACATACTTCCTCAGTTGAAAACAAGCTTAATTCTTAAAGAATTTGAAATATAAGAGTGAAATTTGTCACACCAAGAAAACAACTCACTTATGCAAGACAATATGATGCTAAGTAATCTTACAGTAAAAATAAAAAGTATCAGGATAACCCAGGTATTACCACAGATAAACAATATAACAAACTCTCAGTGAATACCCAAAAAAATCCCATATATGATACCAAAAAAGACAAATTATTGTAAAGAACCAGTGACAAAAAACCTAGGCCATATGTAATGCCTACACAAAACTGAACTTATTTATATGTTATATGTGTTAATATCTGTTTATTTTGTTATGAAAAGATAATTATGTTATGCATTAATGTTATAGCAAGAACCAAGCAACTTCATAGCATTTTAGTAAGTAGAAAATTAGAATTTTGTGAAAACATTCCAAGGTAAGAGTTGTATTTTATGTCATTTTATTAGATTTAATTTGTTCAAAACCAATCGTAATTAGTATCATTATATTCAGTTGAAAGCAGAGAATCCAAAAATAGTAATGCCAAGCAGATTGTAAGTAGTTATGTAAAATTGTTTGCAAATACCAGATTAATTTTAGTAATATCCTTCCTGTGGAGAAAAAGAAGTTTTTGTTCTAAAGCTTCTACGGAAGTCAAATTTGTTCTATGATGTTCCATTTGATTATTCTCGAACGTTCTAGAAGGAATTTTTACACAAATACACCGGAAGTTCATGTCAAAAAATTAAAACTTTGAGCCTTACAGAGTATAAAAGGAAGACGAAATTTGACACAAAAACACTTTATGCTTTGAATCCAGAAGAGACACATCACCCACGAAACTGATCATCACATCCGAGGCGAAACCGAAGAACGAGAATTCGACACGAGAACACAGAAAGGCTTTTTCCGTACATGACAAAATACTGACTTAACCTCTACAAGGAGTATACGCCAACGTGTTGTTGAATAGAGCAGCAACACCCCATATTTAATAGAACGCACACAGCCAGAATATCAGCGGCCCTGAAAAGGACCAAATTTTAATAGAGAGAATTAATTCTGCTGGTATTGGCTAAGACAAACTGACTTTGACAACATTCCCAAAACGATTTACTGACAGAAGCCATCTACATGAGTCTGGAACTAGCGCTGTGACGGCCGAATCGAGAAACCACGCAGACAGCTGATCGCCACCGCCAGAATTCAAAACATAGATACAGTGCGAAACTTATTTCAATCGTGCGGAGTTTTGAGAACCGTTATTTGACTTATAAATAATTACCAGAGCACGAGGAACGTATACACGAAGAGGCAAGATTGGAAACGTCCCCAAGAGAAGTGTCCAGTGCAGGAGATAATTACCCACCGGAACGTGAGTTGTTCAAAAGTTAAAGTCATTTTTACCTGGTATCATTTGTCACACAATTGTACTACACATGTCACACACCTTCAAATCACACAATTTTTGTAAAGCATCCTATTGATTTGTCTTGGTAGTTCAAAGGAGTCACGTCCTGAGTATAAAGATTTTTCATACACTAAACTCATGCTATTCAACTGAGTAAATAAATATTTATTAGCCGATACTTAATTAAAAAACTTGTCAAGAATAATATTTTTGTAATTCTGCAATTTTGTTAATTCGAGTGTTAGTCCTTCAGACGATTTTTTAAAGTTCATTAAACATACGTTATTTTCAATTCAAACTGTCTTGTTCACATTTTTTTATAATTAATATAACAACTAAGAAAAATCAAATTTAATTTAAATAATAATAATAATTTCTTGGAACAAAATATCCAAGTGGCGCCCACATACATATAGTAGATTAAGTTGTGCTTGCAGGACAACATCGTCGCAGAGGAACCAGCCATCAGTAAGTATTAAAAGTGCGCGGAGTGTGACACCCGACATAACAACACTTAACAACACGAACACAAATTCTTTAGGTTATAAGGTTTAACGGGGATTATGTAGATTAAAAAAATGAAAACAACAATAATAAATTTATATAAAGAAATGCAACGAAGAGATATATTAGATCAAATCAGGAACTCTGAATAGGTAGCGTGTGAGTTCTTATGCTACGTCTGTTTTCTTTTATAGATTATGTATTATTTTTACCCAATTCGTGCCACCCACATAACGTAAATAGCATTTGTAAGTACACTGTAGTACTGGCAGTGGAATTCTTCATATCTTGCAATGAGTAACATTTTATACACTAATAAAATTTCTTGCATAGAATTGAAAAAACCTAATATTGTAATACTCTACAAATTTTTTAATTAATTGAAACGTTAATGGATTAATGCAATGATTTTTTTTACGTCGGATAAGACAATTATAGCCCCTACAACGGTTTTAAGATTTTTGAGTTAATCAACAACATTTTACCTTACCATTAAGAAACGACTGTCTCAGCTAACTTATCTTTATTTCAAATTATTTCGTATAGTAATTTTTTAGACTTTTAACTTTAGACTCAAAATCTTAACTATGCTACGATATTAATGTTAACAGACGTGAAGAGGAGAACATGAGTCTTCTAGTTTAGCTGAAATTAAGATAATTTTAGAAAACTGAAAAAGCTCTAAACATTTCTGGATTCAGTGATCATGGTATCCACTAGGAATACCTAGAGTAAGAATCTGTACATAATGCACAAAAGCTGACTTACCAGTGAGCTACAATATACATACTTAAAGGTCAATATGGGGTTTCTAAGGACTGTTGGGAATTTTTGTATTCATCAAACAAGAAAAACACAATATTTCATGTAAATTTAAACGACGAAAAAGAAAGGAACAAGATGAGATAAAGTAAGACGGATAATAAGAGGAAATACGTATAAACATGGCGCAAACCCCTAATATAAATTAACATTAATTCACTAATATTCAAGGACGTATTGTAAGACGATACTTTGTACAGTAGTCACTTTATAATACAATATTTGGAATCTACATATTTCTAAAAATTAGTGTTAACATAATTTCTAATATTTGTGAAAAAATTTAATTTTGAAAATAATATTTAAAAAACTAGTTACGTAGTTTTAGAAAACAAAGGAAGCCACAAATATAAACCTAAGCGAAGGGAGACTTAAAGGTAAGTTAATTGTCATAACATAAAAAAACAATAAAAAAATAAACTCAAAAAAGCAATTTTAGAGTGACTTTTATTACTTGACTAAAAACACGAAGAAAATTAAGTAGGATTAGTTTTGTTTTACAGAAAAAAAAACAGGAGTGTTTCGTGGCTTTAAGACAGAGGACATAATTGTCTTACCTTGCCACAAAATTGTCTTGAAACTCATGTCCTATGTTTCTTTTTGTCGTAGGCTGAGTCACTGTGAGGTGAAAAACAGAATTGTTTTTCATTCCCGATGAAATAGAAAATCTTTATTACACCACATAATGAGAGTATTCGCTTCTTCAACTAAGTAGTACACTAACTATCGAGATTTGTACTAGATAATATACAAGGAAATAAACAATTTTTAAAAGTATAATTTTTATAAAGTATAAAACGATGTAATAATTTTTAAATTGTAATAAAGCTGACACTGTAAACATAATACAAACGTGAGTATGGACATATTCCTTTTAAATTTTTTATATATTACGGTCATACATAATTGGCTTAGAACTGGTTGATATCACAAGTAAACAAAAGAACGATTACAAATAATGTTTTGTGGTGTATACTTTTTTCTTTAATGAGTTTGTAGTCATCAAGGAGTTCTGGCGAAAATTTTGATTAAATAAAAGAAGTTTATCTAAACATGATCTGTTTACTATACACTGGCAAGACAGCACTTAGTATGTAGAATAATTTGTCGGTTACACTATTATATTACAGTTACCAGTATTCCCAGCTGGTCGTAATCGAGAGCAGTGAGAGTTGTGTTGGAACATCTAAAACATAATAAGTGTAAGACAAACAGCGACATCGTATAACGACATATAGAATTGTGTTCTTCGTCTAAATTTAGAAGACAACACTGTTGTCTGTTCTCGTATATATTATCTCTAAAATTTAGATCACACATAAACTACAAGATATTCAAATATTTGTAATTTCATGTCTAATGTAATGTAACAGTTTTAAGAGAGTATATTTATTGTTTCTCGTATATGCTAATAATACTAAACGTCTGTATTTTGGGCAAGTTTGATAGGACTTCTACCTTTTGAAAAACAAGTATACGCATAAATCAAAAACATTACCGTTTACAAGTTGTAACAACTTGGTTAATAAAGCGTTTAACTAACAGTGGAACATACTGCTACTTTCCGAATATTAAAATACATTAAAATACAAAAAATACTACATAATCGATAATACCAGGTGGGTTACTTCTTAATTAAAAGTACGACGCTCACTATTGCCTTGCATTCTTTTGCATTAGATAAATAAGTATACACTATAAATAAACTAATGCAACCCTATCTTTAAATGGAAAGACATGTTAAAGGCGGAGTATCCTGGGTTCTTCTTTCATTGGATCAACCACTTTTTCCGTTGTTTCTCAGATTAAACAGTTCTTAACAACACTTTGAGATAATGTCAAAATATCGTGGGCTTACAAGCAGAACGCAGTAAGTCAGAAATTTTCAAAAATGGCTTTATTTAACTACTGTGACTATTAGTCTTTGCTCTTATACACCAAGAAAGCATTACGCCGAAACCAGCTGGGAAATAAGTTTTTTTAATATTGTAAATGTCACTAAGTCATAAAAATCAGATTTTGTACAAGACAAAAGCAGTAAGTCACTGAAGCCTACTACGTAAAAGCCCACTTACTTTTACAAAAAATAACAATACAAAGATAAGAGTATGCATGAATTTCTTTGCAAAAACATTACCAATTTTAAATAACGTGCATTGATACATGAATTTCAATGAGAAGTGAACTAGGTCATTTCTCAGGACAAGACAAAAGAGGCAAAAATACCCCTGCTAATGTAACTAATGACGAGGTTATACAAAAAGTAAAACAGCATATTGAATCGTTTCCAATTTAGAAAAGTCAGTACTCCAAAAACAACAAAGAAGAAGAATTTAGATTTCAAATTGTCAATAAATTAAATGTATTACTTGTATAAAGAACAATGCCAGGACAGTGGGGAAACAGACATTGCAAGTTCAATCATATACCGTAGAATATTTTCCAAAAATTACAATTATTCCTCTTTCTGCCCAAAAAAGATCAATGTGTGATAATTTGAACATAATTCACCAGCTTTGAGGTAGTCTTAGAAGAAAATTACATTGAACACCGTAGGCGACACGAAGAAGCACAAAGGAAAGAACGTCGGACAAAGAGAGGGCACTCAGTGACAGTACATTCATGTCATTGTCCTTTGACTTACAAAGTGTACTTCAGGTTCATTCTTTGAAATACCACGTACGTACCATATGATAAATCTGAATGCGTACAATTTCACAATTTATAAAATCGGCCACCCAACAGAGGATCGTGTTACATGTGGACAGAAGTCAGAAGCAAAGGGTGAGGGAAGAGCTGTGAGATTTGTGCATGTTTACTCAACTAGGCCTATATTGAAAATCTGACTGAAAATATTAAACAATCTCGTTTTTCTCAAATACGTGTGGGGGGAAAATAGGAACATTCATATTACAGTCTTGTTTTTAACTAAGTACATATTTTAAAACTAGAAATTATTAAACACAAATTTCTATAAATTGGTCATCCTTTTAATGTTAATTCCATGCACAGTGTCCCTTAATGTCAGAAAAAAATTCATGGCTGTGTTTTGCTTAAATAACTGGATACAAATTTTTGAATTGTATCGTTCAAGTCGTGTAAGAAATAAATCAAAGCCACCATATGGAACAACCAAACTAAAATGTCTTGATTTTGAAAAAAAATAAGCTGGTTGAAGATCAAATGCTTTATAAATGAGAAGTTCCTTCCTAAGAAAATCGAGTAAAAGTATGACTAATCAGGTGAATGCTATCATCTAAATGTTTCTGGCAGATATCCAGGAAGACGTGAAAAACCCACACTAACAATGTGCAAAAAAGAAGTAATATCTAAAGTTTACCATCCATCATGCTAGTAAATTCTGAAATCAGGAACCAGCAAGAAAGATCAATTAACTAAACTAGACATACGTAAATCAGAAGATGAATCATGAAGAAACTAAAAAAAAACATTTTTCAATTTACTTTTTAAATGAAGACTATGCTGAAAGCTAAAAAATAACTTAAACCATTTTCAAAGTAACAATTTTTTGATGTAGTGAATATACAAACTACTGTTATTATAAAGTATGTTTCCATTTCTATAAAACAGTTGCACACAACTATAGAAAAATTGTTCCGATTAGTGCTTTAAAGCTTTACAGCTCATCGTCAGATCGGAAATAACCGATCTGACGGTTATTTCAGATCTGACAATGAGCTGTGAAGCTTAAAAGCGCTAATAGGAATAATTTTGCTATAGTGGTGTGCAACAGTTATAATTCTTTTATAACCACTAATACCACTTTCTTAATTAAATACAATTGTTGTTAAAATTGTTATTTTATTAAAGATAATGTGTATTACCGTTCTTTAAACTAATAGAAATAGCTTAATTTGACCATTATCAAATCATATGTTGGTAAAATTTTTAGATAAGTAAATTTTAGAACAAATTAATTTAAAATTATTAGTTTATATTTTCCCTTTAAAATTTTAATCAATATTTGAAAAGAAAACTAAAAAAAAAGACTTGCAACACATACGTGGTATAGATCAGCTTGCCAAGAATGACCGGAATATGTTCATGAAGAAGGACATAAACACTAAGTCACATTAAGCCTACTACGTAAAAGCCATGTATTTATGACTTAATTTCAATTTATATATTGAATTACAAATTTTTATTTTCACAAGGCAAAGGAATTGCTAAATAAATAAGGACAATTTCGAAACAGATTAGGGTAGTCTAGTAGTAATATGTGAATTATGGTTACCATACGAAATGTAAAACCTTGATACCTCAAAACTTAATATTTTGACTTAGTGCGTTCTACTTGTAAGCCCACGATATATTATTAATGGTATCAAACAGAAATTACGCAGTGCACTCCGTTATATAAAAAATTACCGATTATTGATTTCTACCCTCACCGCTCATCGTCAGATCGGATATATCTAATGATGAAGATATCATAGAAATAAAGATATTTCTTTACGTGATAGGAAATGTCATCAGATCATATGTCCGATCTAATAATGAGCAGAGAGGCTCGAACCGAGACTTTTTATATAGTGGAGTGCAGCAGCGTAGTTTCTGTTACTGCTTATAACCACTAACACAACTTTATTAACTAAGAAAACTGGGATATTTCCAGGAATCAACAAGTGCAAAATATTTTACGTACTTTAGTTAAAATATTGTTTCTACGGTCTCCTTGATCGCCGTATGGTACAGTGGAAAACAAAATACAAGACACCAATTAAGTCACTAATCACCAGTTTTAATTATCACAATTAGACAGTCTGTAATAAACAAAATACTCTCTTGTAACAAATCAGATAAAATCGTTCACACGCAATAATAATGTCAACTAATAGATACTCGCCGAATTATAAAACCCATAACACTTCGCCACAATACTTCAAACCGCACTGGAATAAATCGCCACTTTCACTGAAAAAAAGTTGCTTAATTCTATTATTTATACCCCTCTGAGATTCCAGAATAATCTATAATACGCGTCAACACTACAATAGATCGTAATTCTTTGCGGCCTCGAACACAGCGCTCACGGACCTGTGAGTCTGGAACAATCTTGGCTACGAACGAGTGACATGTACCACGTAATTGTCCTTCATCTCAAAGTAGCAGCAATATGTAAGCACACACACATTACAGCCGGGCTCCACTGGAATAGCCGAGAAACACGTAAAGTGTTGTCTAATGGCGTAACAATATGTTAGTTGAAATAGTTATAAGTTAATAGCATTTATGATTCAAAGATGACTGGCAAATCTTTTATTCAAACGTCAATTTAGAAAAAACTTCCAAATAAAGTAAAGTGATATTTCACTCTAACTAATTTCAAATAAACATAATTTTCATTTTTTCAATAGTAAAATTTTGTAAAAATCTGAAAACAATTTGTGTGTCTTAAATCAAATACCAATCGTTTAGAATGTCTAAGGCTCTATAAATAGTAAATTATTTATAAATTTTAAATTAAAAATGTCTTAAGAATTTCGTCGAGTTACCAATAAATTTACTTTATAAAATTTTATATTGACTTTTAGAAGTTTTTATAAGATTAAAAAATTAAAATCTTGCAAATGAAATGAACCTATAACTTAAGTTTCACTAATTTCTGTGTGTTACATTAAACAGTGTTTTGTGAATAACATAAACGTATATGGTATTTATAGACACTCTTAATATTTCACTAAAATTAAATGTCATTCGGCATTCTTATATTTGTGTCTTGTTGGAAATTAGAAAAGTACTTTACTTTGACAATTCAATTACATTACTTTAGTTTATTTTAGTTTGCTACTAATTCAATTTTGTAAAGTAATGTTATTCAGAAAAACTCATGTTAAAAACGTCAATAATTTCATCTTCATCTTCTGGGTCTAAATGGTTACGTTTTTCAGAGAAATTGAATTCATCGTTTCCTTAACATCTTTGTCACAGCCATGATCATCATCTCTATCACTTAGGCTTATTTTAATTTTGACTAAATACCTTCTGCCTCGAAAATTTTGACTTGAAAATTCTGTCCTTTAGAATACCAAATTCATCGTAGAGGTATGTAACTAGCATAGTTGCATAGTAGTTACATGAATAGCATAATGGTTGTAGCGTACCGCTCTGATAACAGCGTTAAGTGTTAAAAGTAGGTCTGGCAAGGTACCATACACACCCCGCAAAAATTTTCGTATACATAACCTAAATACATGTTCACCACCCTCACTTTCTTTGTTTACTTGTTTATATGATCTCTTTGAGAATAGATTAATAGGATGAAACAGCTGCCTGAGGAAAACAATAAACTGTGGAACTTAACAAGCATTTGTATATTTTTAAAACCTTTTTATTAATATGTTTCACCAAGTTCCCAACACCACATCAATCAATATTGTATAAATATTTATGTGCGTATATGTTTAGTACAGTTAAAATTTAATTCTATTCAATAATCTGTATTACAGGTTAAACTGAAAGCTGCATGTTATTTGCCAAAAGTTACTTTTAAAGTAAAAACATTTTTAAATGTCTTCTTCCTGTTTATGATGCCAATACAGTGTAAGGAAGGACAAAATACACGTTGTTTAATTGTCAGTAAAATATTTTGCCAAAAACCTTCTGTTTCTAGAAACAAGGCAAATGTAATTACAGCAATTATAGTAGTAATAATGTTTATTTCCTCCTAAAAGGAAGGCACTAATTATACTCAAGGAAGCAGTTTCCTGTTTCCTGCGCCTCAAATAATAAAACAGGGTGAAGGTAATCTCTTTTCCTTTTAACATGGCAAATGTAGTATTATGGAATTTCACTTAAGAGCTTCTTTACACAATACACCAGTCCAATAAGGAACTCACTTTTTAGGAGAAGCAAACAAATACGAATGATGTTAGCTTAACTTCAGCTCTTAACGTTATGATAACATTATGACTATATACACTTCATTTTGAACTGTCAAAAAATGTTTGCTTGTTAGAAATTAACGTTTTCCTTATGTCACGTTTTCTGCAAATTCTTTCTGCTGCGGAATTAGATGGGTCAGCTTCACATAGGTTACCATAAGTACAATTGCTTCTACTAACACTGTGAATGTGTGCTTGTGTGAGTATGAGAGAGAGAGAGAGAGAGAGAGAGAGAGAGAGAGAGAGAGAGAGAGAGAGAGAGAGAGAGAGAGAGAGAGAGAGAGAGAGTGCGAGAGAGGGGAAAGGGATGGAGAGAATTGTTTATTTTAAATTATTCTTATTTTCTCAAACAGATTTAACACTGCTGCACACCACCATAGACAAATTATTCCGATTAGCGCTTTTAAGCTTCACAGCTCTTCATCAGATCGGAAATATGTCTGATGAAGAGCTGTGAAACTCGAACGTGCTAATCGGAATAATTTTTCTATAGTGGTGTGCAACAGTGTTAATTCTGTTTGTGATTATAACCACTAACACAACTTTATTAATTAAATTGTTTTATATTTCTTAAGCATCTGGAACAGAATTTTTGTTTATCCCAACAGTAACAGCAAACAACTATTTTATAAGACACAATACGTAGGCCTGAGAATACAACTATACATACTCCACATACCTTTCAACGACGACTCGTATAAATTAGAGCTTACGAGTTCTGAAGATTTGTAAGCACTGAACGTTTATGTGGTAATATTTCCTAGAACACTGACAATACTCTCTGTGTACGGCAATCACATTGCCTCATTAGTAAAATCACATATCCGTACCTAGTACCCGTTACTTCAGCGTTGTTGCAATTTGCATTCGGCAATTAGAGATTACCGTCCTCAATACAATTCTATATTAAAAAAATGATATGTAATAAATTAGTGGTAGAAACAAACAGGAGTTTTTCACAGCATTTAGGGTAATACACGAGGTGAGTTAATATAAGGTAAATTGAATATAAAAGTTTTTTAAATGAAAAAAATAGGTGTAATTAAGAATATACTTTGATATAACGGAAGCCACGCACCTGGAAAGATCACCGTTCAGTGCATAATCATGATCAACTTTGTTGCTTTAAAAATAATCTCAGTTCTATAGACTTTCAATCTACACTAGATCTGCAAACAAGGAAATACACATACGCATTGTCTACCGTACTGAGCAATGGTGAATATATTGACAGTCCAATTTAATGACGGTAAGCAATTAATTTTTTATAAATGTGAAATAATTGCGTTTAGAGTATGACATGAACATGGTATTATAAGGGCTTTTAACAGAAACTTATTTTATATTATTTACAATGTATTTAGTAAACGAATAGAATTTATTACATTTACTATAATTTGGTTTAGAAAATACACATATAAGTTATTTTAATTTTACAACGTGGTAAACAGGTAACAAGGGAATAGACTGTATACTAGTAAAGTACTGGCATTCAACTAGTTTTTTTATCAGAATGAAAAGTTTCAATTTGCGGATTTTACAAAGTGGCTTACTGATCACTATTTGCGCATTCATCACGCTTTTGATTTGTGAAATGTCTTGGTTGTATAAGGAAACCTGCCACGACGCATTTATACCATTTCTTTGCAATATCTTGAGATATTCCATGCACTGACTATTGTCTTCTGATCTGTTCTCGCTGTAACATACAAAATTGTGTCTTGTTTATATTTTTTCTTTTAGTGTTTTCTTAGAGAAACGATTTTGGTATTTTTTATTCTCTATTGTTCTATCTACGTTTGTCGCTGTCATCTAATCTTTTCGGCTGTATTCCTTTCGCTCATAGAAATCATCTAATATCTGCTCATTTATATTCTTTGTTTACGAATAATCGCGAGCAATTTTGGCGGCTCGTTAACAGTGTTAAGTAGAATAGAACTGATGGCCATCATATCTGAGCAACTTGTCTATACTGTACTACATGTTCCATACAAGTTCAAATCATCCCAGATATTATTAATATCACCTAATCTATCGTCTGGAGTGCAATACTTCTTCGCATGATAGGAATTCTTGAATAAATATAAAGACGTTATAAGCTGTCAATAAACTATTGAAACTAAACTTTACATATGTATTAAGCATGAATTAATAAATTAGTGATTACATGAATAAAAATCAAGAAAATAATATTGTAACGAGACCCCTATCGGACAGCCTAGAACGTCTCCCGCCCGTCCCTCTACTAGTCGACCAGGTGTATCTCAGACAAGGCCGTGCTCAAGTATGTTCCACGGTACTCTAGGGAACACTTGAAATACGCATTAGATAGCGTGCAGTAAGCAAGAAAAGTAATTCTGGAACACTGCGCGACTATCTTAGTCATTTCAGCTCGTTGATCCATTTTCCTTAGTGCGGATCGAGTAGTAGTTCAAGTATTGTGGCGAAGTGTTATTGTGTAATAATTAGTGTGGAACTCTATTATTTCACATTGTTATTGCGCATGGTCAAATTTAACTGGAATAACTGTACGAGTTGTCTACAAATTGTTATTTGTGAATAATTAAACCTGGTGATTAGTGACTTTATTGGTGTCTTTATTTTGTTTTCCACTGAACAAAACAACGATCAGTAAGACCGTCGTAACAGTGATGTCAGAAACGGGATAAAACCGTTAACAGTGGACACTTTGTACAAGACTAGTGTAATTTTTAATTAATCCGTAAACAATGGATGCCAGTCGGATGATGGAAATTTTCCAGGCACTGCTGTTGCAGACAGAGGAACGACAACAACAGGAGACAAAACAAGCAGAAAAACAACAAGATGAGAAACACAGACAGGAATGAGAAGAGACAGAGGAACGACGTAAACAGGAAGCAGATGAACATTAGCATGCACAAGGTGACATCAAAGCGTTAATACAAGAGCAAAAGCAGATGCAAGTACATACTACCACAGAATTGGGACTCCTACTTGGTGCCTTGGGTGAATTACGATGTGAGCTTCATAATTACCAGAATATCTGACGTAGAAGAATCCGTGTGAAATAAAATAGCTGAAGTACACAAATATATCTTAAGTGTGGACGAAGCTATGTCAGTAAAAATAGCTGCAGTAGAAGATCTAATTGCAAAACGTAAAAAGCAGATTACAAATGAAGTCGAGCAGTTAATGAAGATACAAGCAAAACAAATTTCTCAACAGACTGTAGCATGATAAAGGCAGAAAATACAATAAAGAAAGTTACATTGGCTGTAGTTGAAGCAGCTCATGTCAAGGCTCTTCTGAAAGCAATCTCTGGGCGACGCAGCTTCGGCAATTCGAAAACTCTGCAAGTGAAAATAACTGAGAAAGAGAAAGCAATTTCTATCGTTCTCGCTTTAAAATCACATGCCGCAGAGCTACTACTGAAAGTGCCATCTGACACACAGAACAGCTATGACGAAATCATTAAAGCTATATAATTACGGTATGGTGATATACGTTTGCGCGATATGTACTATGATCACATGAGAACAAGGTCACAGCGTTCCGGTAAGGGTCTTCAAGTGTTTGAAGGAAGTATCGACAGACTGATTAGACTGAACTATCCTGAAGCACTAGAAGATTTTCGAATGTGGTTTACGGTGCAGTTGGTTTGATAACATCGGAAGTTGTGAAATTCAGGAAGTGTTACGAATGGCAAGGCACCAAAGAAGCTCTTGCTCACGTAGAGTTTGAAGCTGCCAAGGCAGTGTACTTCTACATTAATGGGTTTATGTAATTACACTGTAGTCAGAAGATCCCAGAATCACATTTCCTTTGCGATGGGTGCAGAAAAACAATGTTGCCGGACAAATAATTCAAAAGTTAAATAGCGCCACAAGGATTTCAACAATGGAAAACAACAGAAGTCCAGAATGTTACAATTGTGTGAAACGTAATCATCTTCAGGTAGACTGTTGGGAGAAGACACTTTTGAGAGAAGAGAGTGATTGCACCAATTGGAGAAATAAAGCTCTAGAAGAGCACAAAGTTTTCACGCTACATAAGATCAGTGTAAAAGTGATCGTTAATGGATTTAAGAAAGGTAAACCAACATCATTTACAGTAGACATGCCATGACATATTCAGCAACCGGCAGCCGCAATTTAGCTCTTGTACAATGCAGACTGTGAATGGTAGCACCATCAAATTACTAAGTCAAGTAGACGTAAGTGTACGCCTGAGGCTCCTCGAATTTAGCCACCAAATGCTCGTTGCAGACATGGTCGATAACGTAGTTCTTAGCACGGACATTATGAATGCCTACGGATTCGTTGTGGACTGAAGAGAGGATATGCTGAATGTTGGCCAAGATAAGATAAAGCTTTCCATAACTAAAATGATAGGTCCGCTAAACATTCGATCAAACAAGTGCCATGGGCCTAAAAAGAAGTAAACAGGTATGATCAAGAGGTACCCTTCCTATTGGAATCGGAAATGGTGTAAGAACGATCAAAGGAATTATCAATGTGTAACACGACAAAAGAAGTGAATGGAAATCCAAGTACTGGTGTCAGTGTAAGACTCTAACTTGTCATGACATAATGAAAGCGCCCTGGGGAAGCGTTGCTGAAGGTAATGGCGTAAGGCGTTGTTGATGAGATCCAGACTTGGACCAGCTAATGGCGTATCAGTATAGTACATGAGGCAACGGGAGTGATTCAGCAAAACTAGTGGTTGAGCGGAGGACTTATATTCCTGGGTACTCAGTGTTCGGGTCACACGGGATTGAATTCGAAGAGCCAGAGAATTATCCTTCGAAAGTAGATCAGCTATGTAGGTCCCTTTGTCAAATATTACTACAGAGAGATTTCCCAGTTTGGGATAAACAGGCTTAATGAGGGGGCAGTGTAACGTGGACACTACCGAACAGCCTAGAACGTCCTCCATCCGTACCTCTAGTAATCGAGCAGGTGCAAATCAGTCAAAGTTTCGCTAAAGTACGTTCCAGAATACTCTAGAGAACACTTGAGGTACGCATAAGCTGGCGTGCAGTAAGCAGGGTAAGCTATTCTGCACCTTTCAGCGACCTATAAAACAGAGCTTTTGTCTTGGCCAGTTTAGTTCGTTGAGAGATTTTCCTTAGTGCGGATCGAGTAGTGGATGAAGTATGGTGGCGAAGTGTTATTGTGTTATAATTAGTGTGAAACTCTAGTATTTGCCATTGATATTGCATGTGGTAAATTTAACTGGAATCATTGTACGAATTGATTACCAATTGTTATTTGTGTTAATTGAAGCTGGTGATTAGTGACTATTGATGTCTTTATTATGTTTTCCACAGTACCATACAACGATCAGTGAGACCGTCATAACAATGTGTTGAAAAGGCGACAACGATGATTGTCAATTGTTGTTAAATTCCAAAAATTAGTTATTATACACTAAGTTTTTCTTAAGTATTAGTGAAATTCAATTGTATGTATCAATCATTTTTGGTTGGGCACGTTGGCTTAATTTAAAATCTGCAACAAATATTTTGACTACAAAAAATGATTAGGAATCCTTGAATTACTTCAAGTTGTCATAATTCAACTTATAAATTAAATATTTATATAATGACATACATTTATTTATTTATGCCATTATACACGCGCACACACACTTCATAAACTTCATCTACTATTCTTAGTAAAGTAAAATGAATGGATTTCATTAATGTAAATTATAAATTGGTAGATAGTATTATTAATGAGACAAGCTTATTTATTACAAAATAAAATTATTAAAACATGATAACATGTTAATGAACTAATACATTTAGTTTAATATGCTGTTAAACAGAAGAAGAGTACCTTGTTTTATTAGAGAGTTGAGGAGGCCTTGGGACCTACATACAAAATCATGATTACAATAGGTAGATAATTATGTAATTACTATATTTAGAACACCGACTATTTGTAACTTAGAACATATATAAGTTTGTATTTCTAAAATCTTAGGCAAGAGAAGGTACGTTTGTTGACAAAGCAGACAGATTTTTAAATTAAATTGTTTTACGCTTTGGAATGATTTGAAACTAGTAAAGTTTAATTCGAGCGGCTCTAATTTTACGTTAGCACAATATTCACAGTCATCTGCTCCTTTTCTCAAAACGGCGCGACTTCTCTTGTCTGGCGGGAGTGTAATTATTGTATAAAGATGCTTAGCTTTTGCAAAAGGGAAAAAAAGCCTACCATTTTAAGACAAGCTTATTGAATATTACCTGTCCAAATACTAAACAAAGTAATATTTGTTCCGTCTTCTTTATATTATTTAATATTGATGAACAGAGGATATATTTATAATTGTTCTAATTGACTTCTAATTGAAATCAGATTAATGCAAATTGTCTACATAAAGAAGAAACTCAAATACAGACCACATTTTACGATGAAACTGTTATTGAAAAATTACATACTAAATAGATAATATTATAAATATAAAATTGTGGTTTTCATAGTTCTCAGACTTTTATGGTTTGTAATTCTGTATAATCTGGATTGTTTATAGACGACGTACTTTATATAGCTGTATATTTACACTTAATTTATAGTTGTTTACTTTATTTAAACATAGTCTAGGGTGAAGTTAATCGTTTTTTCAATCTATTAAAATCTATGGTGAACGGAGGATACGGTTTCAAAACACAAAAAATTTTGATCGTGTCAGCTGCAATTCGTATAATTTTCAAAATCTAAATGGTTTTGTCACTAATTAGGAAGTCAATGGTGACTGTAATTATGCAAATATTAGGAGAACGTTTAATTAAAAGCCGATTATAGACCATCGGAAATTAATAAATAAGCGTTTTAATGATTATTGGGTAATATGAGAAAAAATGATTAGTAAACAATGTGGTCTAAAAAAAACCTACATTTATTATGACAATGACGGGGAAATTTATGTGCTCGATTATAGTGAAAAAAGTGGGTTGATAATAATGCACTAAAAGTGAAATGAAATATTACAAATTAACGTATTATTATCAATTATCAGATACAGAGATGTAGATTAGACAGTGTAATGTTTGGTGCCATGTTCGTGCTAATTTATTCTGTCTCTGCTTGTCGTTTGTAGACGACGGTCACCAAAACAACAGTAAAATATTTAAGGCGACTACTTTGTGTTAACACTTGCAGACAGAACAAAAGCTTCTCGACGCAAAGGTTTAAATTAGTTTTTTTTCAATGGCAAAATACGTCACTTTCTAACATGTGTTTGTTAATTTATTTGTCAGAAACAAACATTAGCAGGTAAAATACTGGATTGTAGTTTACGCTAACTAATTACAATTACCGGTGAACAGAGTCGAATGTTGTTAGGACGCAAAATATACTATAAACTGTTTTCCTCTCGACTTATCACTCCTAGTAATATAAAAAATTAATGAATATATCCTATTTACCAACCTGTATATGCAGCCTTTTTTAAATTTAAACGATTCAATGATGATTTGATTCTTTAGTAATCAAATAAAATTAAAAGTAAATTCAAAGTCATCTTGAATAATCATTAAAATAAATATAATTAACGTATAAATTTCGGTTTTTCATCTGTGCTTCTTTATTCTTTTCTTATTTGAATATGTTTCTCATAAATGCTTAAAGTCTCGTTGTTACTCGACTCCCTGCTTACTGCTTCTGAGGGTCTCTCTTTACAGAATGAACAAAAATATTATTTTAAAAGTGTGTGCCAATCCCCTAAAAATTATTCCATTTGTAGAAAGATTTCTGGAAACTTGTATTGTACAAACATTATATTAGTTATATTTTATTTAGCCGGGTCATACAAAGTAGTATATACTTACAAACAACGAGAATTCCAATAAACTTTCAGTAAATTATTTTCTTCCTGTTTGCATTCTAGTAACCTTTCATATCTTTACAATTTACTTTTGGATATAATGGAACATATTTTATTTAACGAATTGGAATTCACAGGCATTTATAACGCGACTGATATATAATTAGTCACGTATTTTTAAATGAAACGATATAAAATATATTAATAAGAAAATATAATTTACTATTGTAACTAAACGATTAGATGATGATGATGCACCACTGTTGTGAGCGCCACTTGGTAATTAAAACAAAATCCCGCTCTATTAAAATTCGATATAATTTATAGATTTCATTATGTTGTTGGATTCTCGTGTATTACATGCAGTAATTATCATTTATGATAATTGATAAATATGATTTATTTAATTATAGTGTGATAATCTATTATGGATAAATTATTAATTTGCTGGTTTGTATATGAATGTAACTGTAGCGTCGAACTTGAAGTTGAACTCCTCTTCTGGAAAAATACCGTCTGTGTATGTAAAGTCAAGTGTTGTCTGGACAAATAAATTAATATAAAGAACACTTTTCACGTACCTGGTTGTCGTACTAGATGTTCAGACGTTCACCGCCACTAAATAAACTGTCAAGGTTATTTTGACCAGTTTAAATTTTATAATCAAGGTTATGTAGCACCTTGAAGGTTATGTGGGCGCCATATGGGTTTTCTTGAGAAAAGTTCCCATAAAAAACAAATTTCTAAATTTAAATTTGTATGTAAATACTTTTTCTGTTGTTTAAATGCTGAAGGCATTTAAAATAATTTAAATAGTGTATTGAAAAGTTACTGTTCAAATGTACCTCAGTGTATGCTATACTGACGTTTACTTATCTAAAATGAAATAATTGAACGCAAAGGTTATGCTGTATAACATTCTGGGTTTATTAAACCCTCAAAAATCAAATTGAATAAAAATACATTTACAATAATACAGTCGGATTTCAAAGTATCCGTCTACTGACTGGTGTAGCTCAGTTAAGAACAATATCAAAACTCTTATTGTTATTGACAAATTTTTAATAATATTTAACTAGGTACCTCATGGGTAGGTTCTTGTAAATACAAAATAGAACGTTATTAATTGCTTTGATAGATATTACTATGATAGTAATTCATTTTTGGCCTCTTTAAAACTTGCAATTATATTTTAGGTTAACGAAAATTTCGTCAGCTAAGATTCTAATTAATATAATAAAAACTAATTCTAACACATAAATTCTTACGTCGAATTATTAAAATCCTCTAAATAAATGAATACAGTGTTCGCAAATAATAGTGTGATTGTTTTTTGCGTCAGTACAATTTGTTGATAGTTACGATCAGTGAAAACAGATAAACAATAAAATTGGTCACTGTACTACCTTGCTTTTTTAATCTTATAGATTAAAAATTAAACACTTTAGCGGTCGGATTTTATGGACCACTATGTAACTGCACTTTATTCGCACTTGGAACGAGAAATGTACCCTCTTCTTAATGAAACTGGGTTGTTTACTTTACAGGTTAAGTTAAATTTTCTCGTTCTGAATACGCGCACTGTCTAAAAATTTCACTATTACTTGTCGATGCACCTTTGTATGATGAATCGCTGTTCTAATAATTATTTTAATGAAATTTAGAGTATTTACTACTACTATGTTGTAGTAAATTAATAAAATGTACAACAACGTCGAGATGCAACTGCTTGGCTCGTGATGAAGGAAGAGAATCCAAATTTCTCAGCGTCTCACTGATTATATACCCCCCCCCCCGTCTTCATCGCGTTTAGGGACAAAAGTCGCTGAGTAAACTCTTTTTTGATTGGTACAGAAAACCGTTACAGCGACGTATTTTTTTATTTAACCGCCACCGGCGCTCTCTCTGTACCCGATTGGCGTTGTTGTTGGTTTTCACTGATAATTTCTTAAATCTGTTTAAGAAATGATGCTAACACTCACTATTAACTTATTACACTTTCGATCTCTAAATTGTCATCATCAAATTAAACCTTATTGTCTGCTCTTCATTTTGATGTGGCATAATGCTGGTTTGCACCTAGCTTTCACTGACAATACATAAAAATAGTGTTTTGAAACATGGTTTCTTATTGTCGTCTGCTAATAATGCTCAATGCGACTACTTTCCTAGTTTTTACATTTTGTTATTTACACCTGTGTTCTCTTTAGAACGTTATTACATGACTAAAATTACATACATTATTACAATTAAAAGCTATTTACAGCGGAACAATATTAAATCTTAATATAATTATGATAATAATTCCTTATTCTCTAAATACATTTTTACTTGGCCTATCCAATTTAAAGGCATACCATATTAATTGAGTGATGGTATTTCACACCTTATTCGTCATATTTATTGTTCAGTAAATTTAATGTTCATTAGGGGTCCTGTTTCCCTATTAACTTACTGACATAAATTCGTCTATGCATGGTCTAGATACATTTATTGTATCAGGTTTATTTACCTGTTTATTATTATTTCTAATTACATTTTTTAATCAGGAAGTTGCTTATACACACATAAGGCTTCCTTTTATAATTATCTTTATCGTATATTGTTACATCTTTGTTGGTAAAGCTAGTCTTTTTGTAGCTTTGTGGCTACAGGTAGTATAGTAATAGTCTTTGCTATTTATATCATAGTTTTACTATTTTCAGCCAAAATGCTGTTATTGTTATTACTTTATTAAAGTCATTTGTTATTTAGTTTCTATTTACATGACTCTACACATTAATGTCATGAACTGGCTCGCTTGACAGCTTATTGTGAACTTTGCATGTCCATTAGTTATAGTCAGTCATTGTGTTTGTTGTAGTGTCATGCAGTGTATTTATCACCTGCTTCTTGGGATCCCTCCTCTTCTTTCTTCTTTGCTGGTCCCTTCTCTTCTTTGTTACATCCATTACATATGATTCACATTACACCTTTAGTGTCATAATTTACCCTTCTGGTGTGTGTTTGGTTATGTAACATTTTGTGGTGTTACACTATATAAAAACAATTAAAGTTGTGACCAATGTGGCTTTATATAATATGTAATTGCATTTATTATACAAATTTAATAGTGAGTAAGAAAACTCTTCCTATTTTTGGAGGCCTATTACTGTTGACAGCAATTTTTTGTAAATATTCCAATAATCTACAGTAAGCATTAGCAGCACAATGTACCTGCGAAGTCAATCCGATAGGAGTGAAGATGCAACAAACATTTTAAATACGGTAATTTCTCCATGCCTTCGCATCCTATACCGTTGATCTTAATAATGCCATTCGTCTTTAAGAATGGCGGGGGGTACCTGCAACGGGAACAAGGCACGCTTCCGCTTATCTACCCGCTTCCGCTGGCCTTCTACCCGCTCATTTACCCTCTATAGAGTTTGTTGGTATTTGATAGTACAGGATGTCTTGATTGCAGGAACTAGTCCATCCCGGCAATCGTTACCCGCTTGTTAAACAAACGTTGACTGATTTCTGTTTCTGCGAGATGAACGTCGGTCTTTATAAAATCCAGTATATTTAGGAAGAGATATAATATCTATTAGAGAAATATGGACGAAATCAGAAATAATATATCTGCAAGTAAGCGTGCTTTTCAAAACAAAATGCAATTTCGGCATAAGGGATTCTGATTGGGATGGCAAATAGATTAGCTAAAAGTTTCATTTCGTGTGTAATTTTATATGGCAGTGAAACATGGACTTACCTCAGTAGCTTTGATGTGTTGTTGTATGGAAGATTAAGGGAATGTGGACTGATAGGGTGAGAAATAATTAAGTATTGACAATAATAGGGGAGGAAAGAAATCTGCTCAAATTAATAAGGAAAACAATTATACTTGGTTAGGAATATATTGTGTAAAAACCCTCTGCAACTAACAATCATTGAATGAAAAGCAAAACACAAAAGAGGACAATGAAGAAGAAAGATTGGAAAGAGTGATAAAGAAGTAAAGTCAGAAGCACAAAACCAACCAAAATTATTTAGGTGAAACCTGTCAAAAGACAGTTTTACTACAAAAAAGAAGGAACATACGTGCAGTAAAAATGCTTAGTAATGTGATTACTTTATTTGATTTTACTATCTTGTACACTAAGCTTATTAAGTAACGTTAAATTGGAACTCTACTCTAAATCTACCGCAGGAGAGTTAGAGTTTGTTTTTATTATCGTACTTTAGAAGAACAGAAAGCTAGACGTTTAGACTGACAGAAGAAACTAGGGAATAGTAAGTAATTTCCTAAAAGACACGGACTTACAGGAGACGTGAAATTTTAATTTGTAGTTTAAAGAAACTTTCTAAGTCATCTTCTCATTTACAACTTTCGTGCAACGAAATACAGCAAACACTCTTCTCAGCATGAAAATTGTCATCCACTTTTACGCGACATATGGTACGTATAGGCCTTACGCACGTTCCGAACTAGAAGAAACTCATCAGGATGTTTTTGGAAATGCTATTTTTGTAAAACCTGAGAGATAGCGTACGATTCTCTGTTCAGTGTTCATGAAATTAAAATAAATTAGTGCAGTTTGCAAGTATAATAGAAGGCGTATATTTTAATTAAAAACTTTCCAATATATATGGGCACACTTTTTTATAAAATTATAAAAGCAATATAAAATCAAATCAACATTATATAAAAACTTGGGAATGTCATAATATCTACACCACACGCCTATTATTATACATATTAACAATGTGCATACTTCTTAGGATTTTTAGTATGGCAACTGAACACAATGTATATAGTAATATGTATACTTTGTGTGGTGCTTTTTTATGATTGATCTCTTGCTCTTTGTAACCACCAGTCACCCGCATCAAATTCAAAGGCAATGGAGGTATGCGTAGGCCTACTAATGAAACTTAAATGGTTCATTTCTAAATGTTAGAGTCTAAAATTTAATATAGGTTTTATCGTCATCGACATTATATTAGTATCACGGTAATACGATTATATTTAGAAAAATTCCTGTAAATAAAGTCGGCAAATTTTGTTACAAGTTTTGCTTTTGATAATAGCTTTTTATATTATATTTAATGTCCGATTTCTTATGTATCCACAGTAATATTACAAATACATTTAAATGCAAGAAACTATTCCTGATCAAGTGTATTGTCGTATATATTAGTGGGTTGAATCACAGGTACACTGTGATAATAAGACGGAATATGAAGTAAGCTCTTCTTAATAGCTTATACTAACCGTGTAAAAAAAGTTTATATTTTTATATGAATTCATGACTAAAAATTAGAGACAAATAAATTAAAAATAAAAAATAATTTAAACTGGTTTTAAATTTTGAATAATAATTTATAATACATTTGTTCTCATCGTGATTCATATGAGAGCGAATAAATATTTATCAGCAGAACATTGAGGGTTGAAAATATAATATTTTCACTTTTCCTGCCTCTTGTTTATTCATGAGATAGACCCTCTGTTTCCAGTTTGAGCTGCAACAACATTATTCGCTACAAGGCACTGCAAACTCAGCTAATAAACTTGTGATGGCCATCAATAATTTATGACTGCCTGGGCAGTAGACGGAAAGGTCACAAACAATTGGTCGTCACATGTCACTTTAAATTAAATTTATATTGCCTCAGATGTAGGTTTATTATTAAGCTTTCTACACTAAAGAACTATCTCCTTTTTTAAACAAAATACATTTTTTATTAGATAAATGAGATTTATAAACTATATTGTTTTTAATCTCTAAGTAAAGTTCATTCTTGTAAACTGAAAAATTTTATTTCCTTTTAGAGCGTCAGATACAAGATGAAATCAAATTATGGGGATGTTCTCCAAACTAAAACAAACCCCTGAAGTATAATCTCAACAGTTTGGAAAATTAAAGTACAGTATATTTTTGTAGAAAGAGACTGGATGCTGACTAACTGAAGCTGATTTCAATATTTCAGAAATTCAATAACAATATCTTAAACAATGTAAATGAGGCAGTTAAAAAGCGTTAGAAGAGGAAAATAAAGATCATAGAATAAATAATTTTATTATTAATATGAGGAAATAGAAAAGGATGTTCAAAGAAGGTTGGATACAACAGATATTCAAGACACCAGGGAAAATCAAGGATTTAAGTACATATCAGTACAGTCTTGGAAAGATTATTTGAAACAGCTATTGGTAGAGAGTAGAAAAGAATATTTGTAAGATATTAAAGGGAATTTAGAAAAAATATCAAATAATTATATTTGTTTCGATATACAGTACATATTGTAAAAAAAGCTGTAAAATCCCTAAAGAATAGAATAGCAGGTAGAAATGGAGACGTCCCTGCTGACTTATTGAACAATTAAAAATGGAACTTTTATAAAAGCAATAAATTTGTAAGACAATATTTATCTTATGCCATTCGAATACATTGCCCATAATAATCACTATGCACAATAAATTATAAAAGTTACCGAGAGTTTAATTTTAGTTGTCAGCAATTATATCAGGTAAGACGCTGACAATACTCGTTACATATTTTGTGAAAAAACATCATGATAATAACACGCTGTGTACCTATCACTCTGACACGAAATCAAGTGAAGGTGATGTATGATAAAAATTGTTGGCATAAATTATCAGATATTCCCAAATGAATGGGTGATTTTACTAAAATCATTAGAACAAGATTATTTCCTGTTTATGGTATTCTATGTAGTTGAAAGCTGTGTCAATTTGTTTATCATCACTATGTGATAAGTTATAAAACAATTTTACACATAAGCCTGTAACTCGTTTTTTGGTTTGGTCAGGCTATGTGTGTGTGTGTGTGTGTGTGTGTGTGTGTGTGCGTGCGCGCGCGCGTGCGTGCGTGCTTGCGTGTGTGTGGTTAATTGGTTGGTTAGTTGGATGTGGGTGGGAGGGAGAGAGAGAGAGAGAGAGAGAGAGAGCGACAGTTATTAGGGAGAATTCTCTTCTCTTCTCTGGTGACGTGACTGTTCAGATGTTGTCTTTTGTTCAACGTTCGACATCTTCCTTATGTAACATTTTGTAACTATCACTGTGTGTTAAATAACGGTTCTTATCGCTGATGTAGAGTTCTCTTCATGTTATAAGAATTAGGTGCGCAATCCTTGGAACAAACATTACCCTCTAGTAACAGATAACTTTAAGATTTTGGACCAATTTACAGCAGGCTTTAACGAATACAAGTTTCTTTTAATCCGTGTAAGTTGCAAGGGGAAAGATTATGGTTTTTCCAATTTGTGGTTTTGTTTATCTGCTAACTTGAAAGTTTTTTTAGATCTTCTACATATTTCTTAATAATTCCTGCCCTATCCGCTACGTTATTGAGCATTGTGCTGTGTTTCAAAAATCTGGTAATGTAATTACAAACTCAAAAAAGTTTACATGAAAATTAAACAGAAGGGTCAGTGGGTGTTAAGCCTTTTAATGCTATTAGTTGTAAACAACATCCACCAATTTTTTCAAACGACTAATGTTCTAAGCTCTATATTTAAATAACAATACAGTTTCTTTTCATTAATAGAAAATGTTTCCTGTTCATGGACTATAACAGCGGTTGTAAAACTGTGAGTAAAAATCACGTGTGTATAATTGCAAACTATCGCCAAAACACGGTAGCTTTTTAATTAACTTACTGGTCATTCCTTTTTTTTTATCACAATATTAAAAACACAATATTAAAACAATCCATGTCGGCTTTTTTCAGCTTTATTTTGTATGGTAAAATCTATAAATCTTAGTTTAGACAGCAACAGTACTAGTAACGAGGAAACCCTTTATGTTAGTAACAAATGTTGGTTGAAGTTTACAGAACTTTAAGGCCATGTCTAGGCTGATATATATTTACTGCTCTTCCATTTTTACTTCAGCCAGGTGTATGGAAACTATATGTAACGTGACCATTCATGCACATCGAATTTTAACCGTTAAAATCGCCGTTAACACAGGACGGCGTAGGATTGTTACAAGAAGGCGTACACAATTTAACGCAGTATGGTTACGTAGATAAAATCTTTATCTGTGAAAGCACATCAACACCATAGTCAGTAAATTTGACGAGATTGATTTGCTTGATAAGGTACCTTTATGCATATGATTTTTTCAAATAAATATAATTACAACTCTTTGTCGAACAATATCTTGTTCAATGGTTCTAGTGATTAAATAATACCAGTGACAAGATTTCTCAAATTTACGAAACACTTTAATACAAACTGCAATAATTAAACAGACAACTCCATTGCTACAAACCTCCAGGCTACACTACTCAGGCTTCAGTGAAGACAATCCATCATGCCATAATTCCGACGCCTCATCGTATTCCAGAAACCCGCTACGTGTAGCTCAGCACACAGATTTGTTAGACGTTGTTGCTAACGACGTTTTATTGTGAAACGTGCTACGTGTAGCTCAGTAAACACAGCTATGTTAGATGTTGTTGTTTAGAAAGTTTTATTCTGAAAAGCTACTTGTAGCTCAGTACACACAACTATGTTATATGTTGTTGTTAAGAACATTTTATTCTGAAACGCTAATTGTTGCTCAGTACACACAACTATGTTAGATGTTGTTGTTTAGAACGTTTTATTCTGAAAAGTTACTTGTAGTTCAGTACACACAACTATGTTAGATGTTGTTGTTAAGTACGTTTTATTCTGGAACGCTAATTGTTGCTCAGTACACACAACTGTGTTAGATGTTGTTGTTAAGAACGTTTTGTTCTGAAAAGTTACTTGTACTTATAGCTCAGTACACCCAACTATGTTAGATGTTGTTAAGAACGTTTTATTCTGTAATGCTACTTGTAGCTCAGTACACACAACTATGTTAGATGTTGTTGCTAAACACGTTTTATTCTGAAACGTGCTTAATAAAATCATTCTTTTATTTCATTGTTATGTGAGAAGCACGATAGCCTTTTTCAGTTGCGCTGTAAAATTATCATTATACAGTTGTTGTAAATAACGTTTAGTGATTAAAGATATTCTCCTGCTAAATGGATTTTGTACTCCACAACATACTCATTGTGAAATCTTGCAAATGTTTAGTATAGGCTACGTACGTTTCCCATTGAAATCTAGGAAAAGTAAATTTGAAGGAATAGAAATAACAATAAAACAAGCTATGTAGTTACTCTTACCTTTGCTGATACTCATTGGCCATTTCTCAGAGTGAGGGTGACCTCTGTTTTCTGTTAACAACATTACACGAAGAATATACAAAGAACTGACAAAACTCAGTTGTGATAAAACTTAGCTTATAGTAACAACCGGAGAGGATATACATAATCCAGATATACACGATGAACAAATATGACAAGGAAAGGTAAAGCATTTAGGTTTTATACATTTGAAGCACAAGAGGAAATGAGGAAAATAGACAATAGATTTCAACAAAAAGGAACGTTCTTTAGACTTTTTTATTGTAATCGAGGAAAAACATTACAAGGCATACAAAAACAGCTATGTTTTTAATTTTGTGCGAAGGAAAATGACGTACTGCACAGAAACGTGGATTATAAACAAGAACTTTAAAGACGGACTAACACTAATATAAACAACAGACTACTTCGGGGTAGCTGTCGTATTAGAAGATTTGTCAAGAGTACCAGCCATAAAATAAGAAGGAGAATGACGACGAAGTTGTCCTCATTGAGGAGAAAAGACACACGTAGTATAGAAATCAAAGAACAGCTATATATGGTAGGTATGTAGTAAGGGCTCGAAAATGGATTTCTTTAAGAAGATTAAGAGGACGATCTAGAAAGTCCTGGAGAGTTTAAGTGATTCAGTAGATTGAAACACAATCTAAAAGACGGGGAACGGAAAAGTAAGATAAGATTGGATACTGTGGCTAAAAGGATAAAAGCATCGACAGTTGTGGAAATCTTTTTTATAAATATATATTAGATATTGCATAAACTAACTGTCCAATCTGCCTTGTGACTTCTTGTTTACAATTGATGATGCGTTTAAAATCATGTGTTTCATCGTCAGGTCTTTAAGAAAAACCGTCATATGTGATTGTCACTTTTTAATATTCTGTTAGCAACTGCATTCTACGCGTTAGTAGGTGCTTACCTGTTCACGTTTGGTCAAACACTAGGAAGTCGTTTGTCTCTATCTGCTAAACTAGACTCAAGGGGCAACTGCTTATAAACACACGCTTATGTGTACATGCAAAATAAATTTCAAACACTTCCAGGACGTTTATGGTTCGCCTTTTTCTAAACCGTGCAATAGTTAGACTTAAAATTGTGGTTGTTTGAGACTAACTGGCGAATATAGTTAGAATTTATATTGACGTAGTTAATATTTCTTATGTGTTTATTAGGCGTATGTTCAGTGAACGTTTAAGGAAACTCTCGCTGTTCACAGTAGATGTATACATAGATGAAAGTAGAATTTTACCTTGTAGGATGGAATTTGTAATGCTCTGATGATGAAACATGTGCTTCCAAACGCATCATAATTTTTAAACAAGAAGAAACATGGAGGATTTAAGGGTTAGCTTATCTATTCATACAAGTGACTCAGATACCACTGAAAAATTCATATATAGGTTTCAAATACAACCTATGTTAAAATAAACAAAATAATTTATCCTACCTGAAATGTAAAGAGACTTTTAAAATTTTAAAATTACTTTTCAAAGAAATTAATATTTATATATTATAAATATAAGTCTTTGAAATGTGTAATATAGGTTTTTTATTGTCTAACACTGTTGCTTTTCCAGACTTATAAGAATACGAAATAGGTTTTCTCGAACCCTCCTGCTACATGGATTCTAAACGTAAACAGTGGGGAAAAAGAAACAAAACACAAAACAAAAACAAAAACAAAAAATATACTGCACAGTCGCTAACAGAATACTCGGTATATTGTTTTACAAACTCAATTTATTAAGAACATAGTGTACTGAAAGGCTTCATAATTTTTGACAAATTACGCAAACGAAAACAACGTGTTTTAAACTGACTAAAGGCTTCTAGTACCTTAAAAATTTTACAAACTGTAGTCAGTGAAAAATTACATTATAATAATTATTGAGGATAGGATAACATTATAGTAACAAGAATAGGATAAATTAAAGGAGCACGATGTGTTTGCGTTGTTTGAAAGTGTTACTGTGAAAGTGAGCAGGTGCGCATAATTGTGTAGAGAGTTAAGCCGGCAGAGCCAGGAGATGCAAAACAAGAACAGTGTTACTATAGTAAGTATATTTAGATGTACATTGAATATAGGGACTCTGAGTGCAATTTATATATAGTGACTAAACGTTCATTGTTTGTTGAAATCAAATTCGATTCCGTTTGAGTACTGACGAACATGCTATGGTTCTGTATCTTTAACTTTATATATGTAAGGCAAACAAAAGATAATGTTAAGTAAAACATTTGTACAGAAATAGAAAATATGATGAATTTAAACGTAATCGTTTGACTTTATATTAGAACATACATATCCACTGCAGTGAATATTTTATTCTCAATTGCACTGTGTTTCTCTGCCACGTAATTTCTAGAATCGCTCAGATTCTAAAAATACGTATTCTAAAACTAAAAAGTATTTAGTTTTCTGCACACACTTTCGTTAAACGGACATTTATATTCGCCACTGTAGTTTGGAGTGCACTTATAGGCTACAATATTTATTTTGTTGCCTATCCGCACTATATTTATATTTCAACTATGAGTCTATTAGTGCCGTTACGACGTGTGTATTGCTTACACGTTAAATGAAATTATTCAAACTATGTTAATAGGTTCTTGTATCTAACTGAAAGACTTTTATTCATAGCAATCGCTTATTATCATAATTATTATAGTTTTATTGTTTACATATTTAATTACCGTTTTAGATTTTGTGACTTGTGCTTGGTATTGTTATAGATTAAATCTACATTAATATCATCAAAACATGGTTTGTAGGTTAATGCGCAAACACACACAAACCAATGCACTGAAAAATATTCAGTTATTTTATAATTCAGAAAATAAATTCAACTAAAAGTAAGGGCATTTGTTTGGATTATTATTCTGGACTCCCAACTGTGTAACACAATTAACTATTACATTAAATAGAAAATTTCCAATACTTGTGTTTGTATTACCAATTTGTTAGCTTTAACTTTATCTTTCTCGACATCAACTTTTCAATCTTCTGAGTACATTTTCTGTGCTACATGCGTATTTTGACACAGTACGTATACGTAGGTTTTGTTTATTTTTGTACATGCTACGTGCATATGAAACATGTAATGTTTAGCAGAAATTTTGGTTTGATAGTTTATGTTCAAAAATCATTTCAATTGTTAATTTGTTAAAATCATTTCTTGTTTTTACTTTATTGCTACCACCTTACAACGATATTATTTAACTGTTAAAAGTTTATGTGTTACTTTGTAAAACCTTTTTTGTGTGTTGTTATTAACGTGTACCGATCACTGTAAATAAATGACTTAATTTTCTAAGATGAGTATTGTTTTTTCTGAAGACACTAAAAACCAAGACAATCATTTCTTACCTTACACATGACAATATTATGTATTGCCACGTGTAATGAAGCAAAACAGCCTTTACAATTAATAAAAATACAGGCTTTACAATTTTTCTTTACCCTAACATACGTATGTCAATTATATAAATACCTCAAAACATGAAACACATAGCGCAGGTACAGATAATAGAAAAACTCTCGTCTATTTTCTGTTATGAAACACCGCTTCACGGTACCGCTGCTATCAATACTTCAGACAGGACAGACGTAAAATTGGTTCAGGCCGATGCCAATGAAATATTTATTGGCGCTGCCAATACAGTTTTCTCTACCCGTTCTTCATTTTGGTTTGGATTCTCACTGACACTTTTCTGTAGGCTAAGCTTTATTTGGTTATATTGTTTGAATTGACATTACCTACAACACAACGCCAAGGCAACAAACGTAAATTCACACTAAATATTCTATTGTAATTAAAATAAGTACAGGTTGTCTTTTGAATTTATTGCCTATTTTAAGACAATTGAATGCAGTGAATGATAATAACGTAGTACAAGCTGTAATTTTGTTGGCATCTAATTTAATTTGTAAATTATAATATTTGTCGTCACTATTGCAAAAAAAGATTTTCAAAAGTTATATCCGACTTTAATAATTTTAATATAGATCTAAATCCATAGAAACACACACACACACACACACACACACACACACACACACACACACATAAATATATAAATCTAATTTGGCCACACATGCAATAAACACTGGATACGAATTCCCAGACATAACCAACATGACACTAATAAAACCCATACTACACAAAGGTACCATAACGAATATTTGGGAAAATTTACAAGTATACAAATATAAAACCCAAAAAATAAACTAATACGTGGACAAATACAAACCAATACAAAACATGATACAAATTTCAAAGCACTCAACATCGAAAATACACAAAATACTAATATACACCACAATCACACACAATAATACCAATTTAAAGTGCCAAAGGGCAACAGGACCACATCAACAACCAACCAACACACAAGTACTTCACAAGACTTACAACTAGTAAAGCTGAGGATGGGAACACAAAAAGCGTCCCGAAACATGTTGCATATGAGGAAAATAAATCTTGAGGTAAAATCATATAAATATTAAATTTATTATATACATCAAGAAACAGACTGTAGCAAAAAGTGTTTGAATTTATAATATAAAAAATAATATTTTTAAACTATTTGTAACTATAATAGTTTATATTGGCGTCTGGATAGAAATTCTTTATTACTTAATTCTGCAATAGTTTTCTTAATTCCGTTACACATTTATAGCCCCTCCAAAAATTGTTTCAAGGTTATTGAGAGTCAGTCTACATCATGTTATCATACAGTTGAGTAACAACTATGTCTAACCACAATTAGCCTATTTTTATTTCCCAGTTTTATGTATAGTATTTAGACCTTCCCCAGTTTCACGTATTTTGTAGACTTTTATATTTAGGTTTAAAATCCTAAATCCATGCGACGCTATGTTGACTTTTTTAACAGAAGTCAGAGGGAACACACGAATATTGTACAGTAGCTGAAAGGAAGATTCTTTCCATACATTGAAATATACCATTCTGGATTAATGCTTGGGAGATGCATTAATCATAGTATCACTTCAGTTCTGTACACGGAATACCTAGAGTCAGAATGTTTTTAATATGCACGAAAATTGACTTCCTAAATAGCTACCTTTTATTCAGATATATAGGTCAAATAGGGTTAAAAAAGTACTGCAAAAGTAGTTTATACGGAAACAAAAAAAAAAAAATATTTCACCTAACTCTGAATGACAGAAAAAAAGAAGAACAAAAATAAGGAGACAATAACAAATATGAAAATAATAAGGAAGACATATGAAAGAGAATACAATTTATAATACAAATAAACATTAATTACCTGATATTGAAAGTTGTATTGCAGATGAATAGTTTTGTGCAGTAGTCATTGTACATTAGTGTATATTATTTTAAACTACTGTATATATTTCTACGTATTAGTGTTAAAATAATTTTCTAGACTCTACCAATTTAATGTTTGCATATAACAAATAACTGATTACATATTTAAAGGGAACATAAAAAATGGAAAGCTAAAAGGACTGAAGTTAATGACAATTAATTTAAAAAATATATAAACAGTCGTCAAATAAATTTAACAAAGGAATTTTGGTGTGACTTAAATAATCTGATAAGGTCTACAAGAAAATGAGGTAGTAGTTTTTGTTTCACAGATAAAACAGGAGTGTCTCGTTGGGTTGAGACAAAGGACAAGTTTAATAAATTATTCGTTGTACATCGCCGACAAAGTTGTCTTTGAGCTCATGTTCTCTGTTTCTTTTCGTCGTAGGCTGAGTCGCTGTGAGGTGAGAATAGTGAATCTTTCTTTATTTTCGATGGAACCAAAAAGAGTTAAGGTTCCGCACAATTGAGAGGATTATTTTGTTGACTATTATATCGGTAAGTATCAGAATTTATATTATAAATTTTCAGTGCCCAAATCTTTAAACACATTATAAAGCACCTAATATTATAATAATATTTTAATTTTAGTAGTATCTCAACTGCGAAATAGATATGGACACGTATGTGCATAAGTTTCTATTTTAAATTTTATACATTAATAACTTACAATATTTTCTTAAAATTGGTTGATATAACAAGCAAACAAAAAGCTGATTTCAAACGGTTTCTTTGGTGTCGACCTTACCTTTAATGACTGTATTGTTACGATGGTCTACTTGACCGTCGTAGGTACAGTGGAAACAAAATACAAGACACCAATTAAGTCACTAATCACCAGCTTTAATTTTCACAGTTAAACAGTTCGTAATTAACAACACAGTCTCTTACAACAAATCAAATAAAAAAATTATTGACACGCATAAAATGTCAACTAATATTAAAGCACAATTGTATTATAATATACCGCCCGATTATAAACCACAACATTTCACTATTAACAACTTGAACGAACAGAGTAACATCACTTGTAATCGCCCGACATTAACTAAAAAACTAAGCAGTAGGTATGGGCTATTTATAGTCTACAGTGTTCCATAACATGCGTCCTTAACAAACCATCGAAAATTCTAGAGGTCACTTCAGCGTGACCTCCGCAGAAACACGCACCGCTGGGCTAACTGAGATCCTTCCAGAACGCACGTGACGTGCCGCATTACGTAATACTGTCTCAAATGTCATGTGTCACGTATGAATTACAGCTGCGGGATCGTCCTCCAATGTACCAGAACGTTCCGTAATGAGATAACACTTTTTCTGCATTACGTAACAATATAATCACCACGTGGTAATGATTTGGATAAAATAAACAACGTTTATCTAAACATGTACCGCTTACTACACACTGTAGAGGGATCACTCAGTTTCTATAACAGATTATCGCATAAATGACTACAATATCTAGCAATATTTTTATCTGGTCGTATCTGTGAGCAGAGAGCGTTGCGTTCCAAATTCTAAAACGTAATAATTGTAAGACAAACAGCGACGTCGTATAAAGACGGATAGAAGTTTGGTTTTTGCTTGAAGCCAGGGAACATCACTGTGTTTGTTCTGGTTTATTACCTCTCGTGTTTACATCACACACAAGCATCTTGTAAGATGTGTTACTTCAAACCTTATAAAGCTTATTTTTAAAGGAATAGTTTTAAAGAAGTACGTTTTAAATTTTCTTCTACATACAAATCATGCTGTAAGATTTGAATTTTTTCAAGTTTAATACACCTTTCCTTTTTTAATTGAATTATAAATATAAATTAAAATGGCAAATTATTTTTAATAGCCTTCTTCTTTTTGTTCACTACAAGGATTAGATAATATAGACCTGTTCCGCCAACCATTTCACCCTCGGGCGGCCGTACCATACCTTATGCACATCTCTTCTACCAATGGCTTTATAGTTCAGTGCCGCTTCCGGTAATCGATCCTCTGTCATCATTTGCAGATGATCCCACCATTGTCTTCCGTAAATTGAAATAATTTCATTTATGTCCTTTACTTCGAGTTCCGCTCTGATATCTTTATTACTTGTTCAATTTTGCAATGTATAAGTTACAGTTTTTCGAAGAAACTGCATTTCAGGACTCTGAATCTTGCCGCTTTTTTGTTATGAATTATGCCTCACTCGCATAAATCAATGCGCGTATTGCAATTCTCGTAAAAAATGTAATACTTGTGCTGAGTCTTGTTTTATTTCCGAGATTTCTATGAATCGTACCACAAATATTCCTAAATTGATTTATCTTTTCTCTTATATCATATTCAAATTCACAGCTTACTGCACAGCCGAGATAATGGAAACGGTTCACTTCTTATAAAGTGCTGGTGTTTATAACTACCTTAGACCTCACTGGATATTTACCATTGAAGGTCATGATTGTGGTATTTCTTACTAAAATTGTTAGTCAGTACTGTCTGGCCACTTCTAGTAATTGAGACATAGCTATTTGTAAATCATCTTCATTTTCATTAAAAAAAAATGTCATCTGCATACAGCAGGAAGCCATAGAAATTGATTTGCTAACCTTCATTTCCAAAGTCACTCTGTATTTTTATGCTCTCAACACGTCGCCGATGTATAAATTAAAGAAGGTGGAAAAATCACAGCATCCCTGCCAAACTGCCTTATTTATTGGAATGTCACCTGAAAGCCTAACATTCAGATCCATGGCAACAGATCTACTTTTGGAATAGATCATAACTGAATTTATTATATGCTCTGGAGTAGATATCCTCTTTTGTCCATAATATTCCATAACCTTTGACGATTTACATCATCAAAAGACTTTTCCAGATCAACAAAAGCTATATGCGTTTTCTGGTTATACTCCCGCCTTTTCTCTATTAAATATCTGTCGTAATGCAAACAATGCATCTTCAGTCGACCTACAATTTTAAAACCCATTTGGTTCTCAAGAAAAATGCATCTGTAATGACTCTTAATCTCTGATTGAAAATTCTTGTATATATTTTGTACGTTGAGTCCAGCAAGGTTATTCCTCTATAATTATTTGCATCTGTTCTGTCTCCTTTGTTATATAACGAAATAACTGTTTCCCGGCACCATTTTGTCGGAATTTTGTTTTCCTTCCAAATATTATTTATAAAATAAAAAATTCGTAAATGCAATAACATGCCACCATATTGTATTAACTCAGCATTTATTCCGTCAAGTTCCGGTGCCTTTCTACTTTTCATTCCGTTAATTGCTTGTTGGAGTTGTCACAATTACCTAATCTAAACCTTTTCCACTGGGCTTACTTATATATTCCTTATTTTCTATTGCTCTGTCTAAATATTACTTCCTATAATGGTTTATTCATTCGTTTTCCTTAATCATATTAACATAAATTTTTTCTCTTCCACAGCTATTCAAGGTTTTTCGTCACTTTATATGATATAGTCTGTTTACCATACAAATCGTGTTTCATAGTGACTATGAAGCATTCCCAGGCTTAAATTTTTATTCTCTTGTATGTTCTAAAGCTATCATTTTTCTCTTTTACCGCAGTGTCTATTTCTTTTGTTTAAATTTTCAGACGCCTCCTTCGCCTATCCTTTTTTTGCATCCTGCTGCTTCCTTAGGTGCTTGTATTATCATTTTCTTGATATTAACGCCATTTAACCATGTCTTTACTAGTAGGTATTACTGCAATGAACTGATTTATTTTGTTCTGATAAAGATTTCTGGTAATTTTATCCTCCGATCCATAAACTTTAAAGACTAGTTCATTATTACGTTGGTGTTAACCAAAATTATTTTTTTTCCATTGATTATGTAACTGTAGAATTGATGTTAAAAGAAAATGATTTAAAATGTCATACCCCTTCAGCCTCTTGTATCTTCAACTTGTAGTATTAGCTTCTCATTAACTATTATATAATCTATAATTGATCTAGAACGTCTCGCCGACCAGGTATATTTATAAATATCCTTTTTCTTAAAACGGCCATTAGTTATCTTTATATCATTGTATGTCACAAATTCCCTCAGTCTTTCACCGTTTCTGTTTAATGTTGGCTCTCAATGCGGCCCTAAGAGTTTTGAAATGGGATTACTGCCATGATTTAAGTCGCCAACAAGTATTACACTATAGTTCTTATTATAGTTCGCTAACTCGTACTTGTCAATTATTTTTTTCATCGTTTGATAGAATAAAGTTGCTTCCTCCTCTTTCCACTCTTCTGGAGCATAAACACCCATTACGATAATGTCTCCTCTTTCATGCTTAAGCTATAGGGTTATTATTCTTTCACTCACAAAATCGTAGTCTTTACCCCTTCTTTCCATTTTTTTTATCCACATATATAGCCACGCTTTGCCTTGAATCTTTTTTCCACACCACTAGAAACCTTCCATAATTCCTTTCCTTTTCCTTGCAGAACCTTTAAACTTCTTTTTGTTTCAGTTAATACTGCTACATTAATACGTTTTTTCTTCAAATACTTTGACTATTTCATATTCTCTGCACTAATAGCTCTAACATTCCATGTAGCTAACTTTAATTTTTCCGGAATCCATTTACTCACAATTCCTTATTCTTTGCCAGGGTATTAGTGCCAGTTTCCAGAACTTACTCCGAGGTTCCTTTCAAAACTACCAGTATTTCAAGGTTTTACATGATGAGCTTACTTGCCTGTTGCACAACTACCTACCAGGAGAACCAGACACTCTTCTGTCAGGGTGACCATACCTTAGCCGAAAGGCCGCTGTTTTGGGGAGTAGGAGATTCGCCCTCACCCTTCCCTTTCTGACATATGATTTGGTGGCTTTGTATAACTTATTCTGATACTGAAAGTTTCTTAGTATTTGCAGTGCTTACCTATGGGTAATTATTATTAGCAAATGTAATATCCTGACCCACCGAAAATAAAGAAATTAGAATTGAAAAAGGAAGACACCATAGCTCTTGATTACTCTAATAGCGTCGTGGTCAAAAAAGAACAAGAGGCAATCAAGAGAGACTACACAGAAAAAAGTAAAAGAATGGACATCACCCAAGACAAGTTGAAGCAAAGTGAGGATCCAGCTACTTAACATAGGGATTGCCAAATCCGTATCTATAAGATGTGGACTTCTGACGTGATTTTTAAAAATGGTTTGAATAGTTTAATTGTTTAATCATGAGTTCCATTAATTAATTATATTTGTTAAATGTTTTAATAGTTTCAGCACAAAAGTTGTAGCGGCTTATTTATTAAAATGTTTAAACATCAGTGGAACATACTACTCGTATACTTTCTAATGTTAAAATAAAGTACAGTACTAGAAACAATTGCAACATTGAAAGTATCAGCTGGCTTACTACTTAATTGAAAGTACGGCGCTCGCTTTTCCTTTGTTTTCTGTTTTTCAGTAGGTACACAAGTAATCCCAACTAAACTAATTGCCATTAGAGAAAACTGTCGAAGGCAGCGTTTCATGTGTCCTCGCAATTACTGACTCTTCTCTCGCGAGGAGATTGTTTAGCTTTTGTACTGACTCTCCTTCATTTTTCATTGCATTACATTAAAATGTAATTTAAGCTCTGAGAAAAAATTCCACATGCTCATAGTTACGGTTGAGCACAATCCCTCAAGCTGAGTCCTGCAACGTTTATCACATGCAAAGCCATACAAGCACTCAAAGTTATTTGTTATAATTCGTTTTAAAATAATCTAGTTTGTGTATTTCTAGTAATCCACTACTGCAATTGTAAAAGTACTCCAATTAAAAGTACTTTAATTGGAATGTATTATTTGGAATACTTATAAGTTAATAACATTTGAGATTCAAAAGCTACTGGCAAATATGTTAAATTAAAAAAAGCACTAAATAAAGTAAAGTGATATTGTACAACAACTCGCATGAAATGAACATATTTTTCATTTACTCAATAACAAAATTTTATAAAAGTCTACAATGAAATATTTGGTTACGTTAAATCGAATATCATTGGGTTGGAAATTATAACGTTTTACAATGATAATATGTTCATAAATGTTAAGTCAATTATATCTCGACGAGTCACAAAAATTCATTTGATATCAGTTTCCTGTTAACTTTTTAAAATTTTATAGTTTAAAAAAATAGAAGTTTTTCAAATAAAATGAGCCTACGACTTACATTTTAAATAATTTCTGTAATTTACTTTTAAGAGTATGCTGTAAGTAACATAGGCATTATTTGATATTTATAGAAACTCCTATTATACCCATACACTAAAAGTAAATATAATTCAAATTTGTTACTTTAGCCTTTTATTACAATTTAGAAAAAATCCTTTATTTTCATAATTTTTATTGTTAGTTCGTTAATTTAGTAAGTTTCACGCAACACACCGATGGTTCATCCTCATGCTCCGGGTCTGAATGGTTATCTTTTGCAAGGAAATTTAATTCATCGTTTCTTTTATCATCATTGAAATAATCGTCATCGTCGTAACTATCACTTAAACTTATGTTAATTTTGACGAAATTTACCATTTTTCAATATCAAATTTGTATTCGTAGGCAGAAACCATAAGTCAATTTCAAACACTGGAATGTGACTGGGATAATGGCACAATAATTAAAAGAATGGCTTAATGGGTGTAGCATACCGCTCTGACAACAGCGTTAAGGATTAAAAAGTAGAAGAGGCAACATTGTGTGCGTGCCAGTATGAGAGTGAGTTATTTCTAATAGCCTTCATATATGGAATATTGTATCGAATAAAATTTGTTACTGTATTTGACGCCAAACACTTAAGTATCAGTAGCCCTGCAAGCTGTATCTAGCTATTGATGCTTGTTATTGAAGTCAAAGTGCATAACCATTATCAACATATTTCTAAGCGTAGTAGATAAAATAATGTGTAACTAAAGCGAAACATTTAATGATCGTTTAATTTTTGTGGGAGAGCCAAAGAATGGCCCATATAGCCGATAATGTCAGAGTTTCTTTCAGAAATGTAAATCGTGCCTTTAACCTTGACAAGATAACACGTAAACTGTAAAGTGTAATAGCCTATCAGTATACTCAATCATAGAAGGCATTTAAAAAGTAACCCAACCTGACCTCTGGTCAGTGGTAGAGAACGAGGAACTTATTAATGACACAGTTTACAGCAAACGTCACGGCTCTGCATTTGACAGTGTTCATCTACTTTTTAGTGTGATAAATTTACCATAAATTCCATATGCCCTTCATAGATATTATAAGTACAATGTTTTAAATTTTACTGTAATAATAAAGTACTTGGATATAAATCGATTAAAAGTTTTAATTATTTTCAAATATTAGTTTTATACGTATAAACCATAACAATTTAAACAAACAATGTGAGAATAACACTGGTTCACAATTATATTTTTAAAAAGGTTTAGTACAAATACGTAGGTATAGATGGAATTCAATGATTTGTTTTTATTCATAATATTGTTTTCAAATGAGTAAAAAATTTTAAAAGAGTATAGTTTGAAAATATAAATTTTAAGAAACATATTAACTGTCATCCGAATTCTGTTTTCCAATATCCATGGGATCCATACCCATGGATATGTAATAAATTTAAGAAAGCTTACACAAAACGATACAAAGTACGAAGGAATGTAATTACGAATCGAAATAATATAATATAATTACGAATCGAAATATCATCGTTTTTCTACAAAAACTACTTTCAAAAATTTAATAAGGTACAGAAGTATAAGATGAATAAGAAGGAAAAGTTGCATGTAAATTTTTTTGTATTTGTGTGTTAATTTTAATATCTGTTTCGCAGTTGTAAGTCAAAGAATCAGATGAACTGTTTTATTTTGAGGAATCTAAAGCTTCCTATGCTATCCGCACTTGGTGTGTAAGAAAACCTGACAGAATTACAACAATAGTCTTCTCTAATGCCGTCCTAAAAACGGTTGCACGGTGCAGCCAGTTGTACAATGATCTCCTTTTACCTCTTCCTCTACCCCTTACAAATTCTGTTAGATTTAAAATTTTAAGTTATTTTATCAGTAAATTACAACACTTAAGCGGATTAATTGAGTCCAACAATGACGTTTCAAGCGCGCTCCACAAGGAACCTCCGTATTGCTTTTTTAGTTTTGCTCCATCTAGAATCCTAAAACATAATTACATAAACGTCTATACTCCGAGAATTATATTAACCCAATATACTCTCTCGTACTTGATTGCCTAATTTTTTTGTAGAATGTTCCTCTCATGTTACTAAAATAATGGGTTTGTTTTCCACAATCATCAAGCAACTGGTTTATATGTGTAAAAATTAAATCTAACCAAATAATTGTATACTAAATATTAAATCTGTTAGTTTCTAAACTATCAACTCTCTGATGATGCAGATCAATGTTCTGCACAACATATGGCAGGCGTGTTATTTCGGAATAAAATTAAGTTATGTGAAAATATTTATGTTTGTATATGTTTAGTATAATTCTAATGTTATTTTGTTTACTAAATTGTATTTCACATTAAACATAAAGTTGCATATTATTTGCCAAAATTACTTTTAAAGTAACGAAATTTTTAAAGAACTTCATACATTTTTTCCAACAGGTGTCTAATGGAGGAGATAAAACAGGTTGTTAAATTGCCCGTAAAATGTTTTGCTAAAAACTTTCTGTTACTAGCCGTAAGGCAAATGTATTTACAGCAATTACATAAGTAATATGTTTAACTCATAAAAGGAAGGCACTATTTATCCTCGACGGTACAGTTTCATGTTTCCTGCTTCTCAATTAGTAAAGTAGGTTGAAGTTTATCTCTTTATCTCTTAACATGAGAAATGCAGATTCAAGAAGTTTACTTAACAACCTCTTTAATTTAACAACAGTCAATTCAGAAATATGTATTGTGGGAAACATAGTCGTTTGTGGGAAAGAAACAAATATGGTTGTTAACTCCAGTTTGTAAAGTTATGATTATATTCATTTGTTTATCAATGTCAATAAATGTATGCTTCTTATATTTTAACATTATTCTGTATCACATATTTGTACAAGTAATTTACGATGAGGAAATAGATTTCTCTGCTTTTCACAGATAGCACAGGCAGCATTATGTATGATAATTATTTAAACTTCTAGAAAGACAGTTAAGGAGGACATTCTACACATGCTTTGCTGTTGAACTTTGCACTTGACTCTACCGCCCTTATCTTCCCTTAAACTCACAAGTTATGTCTTTAGGTGTGCTAACCTACACCTTATCAATCCTGCTACTATCTGCCGTATTGTCGATCGTTAGTTGCAACTCTTTCACCCTACAAGTTATAAAAAGCTATACTAAAACTATTTTACTCTTTTTTCCAACAATCATGTACCTGCTGTTTATAAAAAAAACACCAAACAAATCGCTATACCATTATAGCGTGTCAAGTAAGTATTGTCATAATGAGCTTTATTGCCGAGTTTTACTGATTATTACCTAAAAAAAGGTAACTCTTACAAAAGACTTCAAATACTTGATAGGTTTTGATAGGTTTTAACACACTCGTGCATAACCCTGAAAGTTTCCAACAATCTAATTGTATTGTTTCCAACAAAAAAGATAAATTTATCATATTTTTAATCGTTCTTATAAATTGTAATATTTATGTTGAAGTGTTGTTACGAGTGTTGAAGGTAGTGATCCTGTTACATAAAAATTAATAAAACATTATTATCTTCTCGGAAATCGACTTTCATATATTTTATTAACACTTATTTAATATAATAGAATTTGAATAAAACAATTCATCCGTTTCATACAAATTATCCATTAGTAATCACACACAAAAAACGTAGTCAATAAGGCAGTCTTAAAACGCGAAAACCATTGAGTGTGGTAACACTCGGTGTAGACTATGCACATTTATGTTGATAAAATCGCTCGTCATAGGTCACCAAACATCTATCTGTAAATCGAAACGTACGATCAAAAGACTATCACATGGTAATCAGAGCTTGTTTATTTTATGAATTTCTAATATATTCTACGTAAGCACGTAAAGTATTGATTTGTTGAAGCCTTTTATGAACAAACATTGTAAGCACCCATCTTTAAGTTAACTTAATAGGCCTATCAGTATTTTAGTTTTTGAAACTTTATTTTCTGTTTATTAGTGATTAAGCGTTTTGTTACAACTCCAGAACAAATGATCAAATAAATAATTACTTCTCTACGACTTATATGTAATTAATAATTTTTCCATAATTGAGAGTTTAGGGAGTATTGCTTATTAGGTTAGTGAAAAACTATAAATAGAAGGGTGTTGAAAATAAGGGACGACAAAACGGATATCATGACGAAGACAAAATTGTTTCCAGAAGTACGGTACTTCATTTTTTAAATCCTGTTATGTATTAACAATGTGATAAACTGACAGATGTATAGGAGGAAAATTTATTTATCTAGTATAATTTTGTATGCAAAATTTGCATGATAATCTAACAAAACAATGTTACATTAATTAACCATGGTAAGAATTATGTAGAGAAAGAAGATTTTATCTGGCTGAATCCAGATGTACCACACTGGTGATCTGATCTGGGGTCACGGGCAACCTGCTGTATGTGCCTGGTGTTGAGCTTCATACTAGTTTTTTTCATTTTTTAACCTATTCCAATCTTGTATTGGGATTGCTTCTACGCAATAACTATAACAATCGAACGTGTGCGCGCGTGAGCGCGCGTGTGTGAGTGAATGTGTGTGTCTGAGGAAGGGAAGATACAGACAGATGAGAAAGAAAGAGAGAGTGTAATGGAATATTGAGGGAATTGTTTATTTCTAATTATTCTTATTTTGTTTCCTGAACACTTTGGGTTTTATTTTTCTTCAACGTCTGTAGAATAATTTATGTTTACTCAAACATTGACAAAAACAATAACGTTATAAGTTGAAAAACATAACCAATTTAGTATATACACTCAACTTATATTTTAAATATGACTTGTGTAATTTATAGCTCCCGCGTTAGGAAAATATATATGCATATCGCTTTGATGTGATAATGTATTCTTAAAACAGTAATAATAGTGTCAGTGTAAGCCAATTACATTTCTGTGTTGGTCAGTGTTGCCACAATTAGCATTCAACAACTGCAGCTTATCACCCTGAAAACGAATTGGAACTTATAAAAATTATATTGTTAATGGAATAAATCCACTTATAGTCCGAGCCACGTATTTTATAATGAACTAAACGCTATGCAACTCACCGTCTGTGGCTTAAGTAAATGTCTTTATACAATTGACATGTTTCGGGACAGTTATCCCATCCTCAGAATATTTAAATAAGTCCCTTCATACCATCATACGATGGCACAGTTGCCAATATATTAAAAATATTAAAATCCACGTAACACAAAACACAATTACACTACACAAAGTACGCACACAACCATTTTCGGTGTACACCGCACGGTAACCGACAGCGCACTGTAACCTCTCTTTCCTTTTATGCTTTTATCTATAGAGACTATAGAGAACAACTTCCTTTTTTTTTTTTTTTTAAAGAGAGGCCACAAGTTATTTAGAACTAGGCAAGAGCCTAGAGAAGCCAAAATTGTGCGGGACTTGCAAATGAAACTCTGAACTTAATATAACAATAACAGTATTTATTGTGTTCGGCTTTTGTACAATACATGCGCCCTTGGCAAGCAAGATAATTACGAGTAGTTTACAGTCAAAATAGCTCACTTCCAAAACCCTCAATCGTTATTATAAGTCCATTAACATATGCATCGCCAAATAGTTGAGTTTGAGTATTAGTGGCGCATAAATAATAATAATAATGTGCCATGGCGCACAGTCTCGACCCTCCCAGTAATTACACAAATCCTAACATGATATAAAAAAAAAATATATATATATATGCATAATCAAGTATAATACTGTAACAATCACATAAGGCATAACACACAACCAATAACTGACATAGAAACACATTTACATATAAATAGCACATCACATGTTCACCTGGTTAGCAGCGTATATTTTGTCATCATACACCCTCAACCCTCCTATTCAAACCGAGTATCCGGCCCACCTAAATTTTCAATTAAAAATAACTAAACCCAAAAGCCCAACTAATACATCCCAAAAGAGTAGAGTAGACATGCCCCAACATTATAAGTATATGCACAGCCAAAGTCAATTTGGCCCAATCGCCCAAACGGTGCACCCATACTCAGCAAAAGTTTAATTATTAATTTCGGATCTCAATAATGATAATGATAATAAGTGCCATCACGAGGTTAACATGGATGTCCGGTTGCCTAACTGCATTTCTCATTTCTTTTATATTCCTGACAAAACTTAATAAAATAGTGGAACGTGACCACCCATAAATACTCATAACTGATACTGATTAGTCTTGTATTCTTTAACATTACTTAACTGGTATTGAGAGCAATAAAAGGTTAACAGTTACAAAATTTAAACTATGGCAAAATATAAACTGTGACAATATTTAACTGGCTATGGCAAAATTTAAAGTTTACAAAATTAGCTGAACAGTAGAATCGCATTTCGCAAAACAGAATCTATGCGATGAAGGCACTGAAACATGCTTACAGTGTTCATAAAAAAAACTTGACTTCAGGCATGGTCATGCGTCCGGATGAGATCCAGCAAAATATGACATGATACAGTCCTGCAGTGAACGGCCCCTACGGTAGTCGTCCACTTGCTAAAACACCTCCCCGATCTTAATTAATGGCCAAAACTCCAACCCACTTAGCAAGATAATTGACAATCAAATTTGCAACTGGCACAGATACATCCGCACATGCCCGCTCAACCCAGAAGTAATTTAGTGCCAACCCCTTTTACAGAAAACTCAGCTCAACCCGGATGCTGCATGACCCTGGCCGAGTTTACAATTCTCAGCATGAGACAGACATTAGTATTTATATATGAGGCGTAAGCCTTACAAAAAAAGTTACAAAGTAACGTATAACCCCCCATTGTCCGGAACTAATTCTCCAAACTGGAGCGTCTGCACAAGTGTCTCAAAAGAGTTTATCGGCCACAACATTTTGGTTTAATAAGCTTAAATGTCACCTGGTTAGCAGCATATGGGTAGAGGGTCCGGTTGAGTTTGTGTGTCCGTCCATCCCGGCTGACAGCTGACGGAAGTGTTTGAATCTATATCATTGGAGGCAGGTGTTCGGCCATCCTCTGGAGCGAGACAGATTCCCGTCTACATCGGAAACCCTGCACAATTGTATCTGTGATTACTTACAGGCTTAATAAACCACACTACCACATTTACCAGCTGAAATTGCATGGCATGCCCAGTTTATAATTCCGAAAATTCACTAAGTATAGAACCCCATTGAATCTAATAAATCGCTTCAAAATAACCCTTTTAAATATTCTAATATATAATATATCCAAATATAGTCATTCCATAATAATAATAATCATTTCAGTTAATAGTTATGCACAAGTTTTCATGAAGCACTTAACTCCCCCTGACAGGAATTAGCAAACTTTAACAAACCCGTGATGTACAATGATTTCAGAAAAATACTTGACTTACGCCCCATTCTGGTTTAATGAATTGAGTATTCTTATTACTACATTATTATAACGCATTATTACATTATTACTACTAATATCTGTTAACCAGCGGTAAGATTGAAACTTACATAAAACGAATTTAACATGTTGTCCGCCACGTGGTGATAATTACTGCAATATCTATCGCAACGGATCCTCGTTAACATTAAGCAAATACAATTTATTTTTATGAATAATTAAGTTACATATGTTAACACACTTACCGGTAGGTCGCGTAGACTTCTACTTATCCATAGGAGCAGCTAGAAGACGAAAACCTTTACATTGACTCTGTCAGCCGGATACAGACACGGCTATGCTGAATGACCAAATTGAACTGACGAAACCAGCTACTGAAAAAACGGTACGAAACATCGGGCCTAGAGCGCGCGCGGATCGGCCGGGAGGAAGATAATTCATAACGACAAAGTCCAATATTACGTACGTACATTCTTACGTACACCCACGTTAATAAATACGTAATCTAGTAGTTCAACTATCGAAAAAAAAATCACCGCCGCGTTTTTTCCCAAAACACGGCACAGCACTGGTTCATATTTGACTCGTATCGCGACAATATCGCAACGCAGTATCATACAGGACATTAATTTTCAAGTTCAGCCGATCATTTAATACATGTGGCCTGGTAACAGGATTATTATACGCTCTATATATTTTAAACTCTTCAAGGGCGTTCATGTAACGTCCTTTATTACAAAAGTGAAGGGGTATCAAGATGGTATGAAAATTAGTATAGTTGTAATTTTCATCAATAAGATGTTTAGCGAATTTAGATTTTACATTTTCTGTGTTGTGAAAATAAGTGGGTGGCTTATGTTCAACAAACCTCTTGAGAAAACCACGGCCCGTTTGGCCCACATAAAAACGGGCCGTGGTTTTTTCAAGAGGTTTGTTGAACATAAGCCACCCACTTATTTTCACAACACAGAAAATGTAAAATCTAAATTCGCTAAACATCTTATTGATGAAAATCACAACTATACTAATTTTCATACCAACTTGATACACCTTCACTTTTTGTAATAAAGGACGTTACATGAACGCCCTTGAAGAGTTTGAAATATATAGAGCGTATAATAATCCTGTTACCAGGCCACATGCTTTAAATGATCGGCTGAACTTGCAATCTAATGTCCTGCATGATACTGCGTTGCGATATTGTCGCGACACTAGTCAAATATGAACCAGTGCGCTGTCGGTTACCGTGCGGTGTACACCGAAAATGGTTGTGTGCGTAATTTGTGTAGTGTAATTGTGTTTTGTGTTTTGTGTTATGTGGATTTTAATATTTTTAATATATTGGCGACTGTGCCATCGTATGATGGTACGGAGAGACTTATTTCAATATTCTGAGGATGGGACTAGTGTCCCGAAACATGTCAATTTTATAAAGACATTTACTTAAGCCACAGACGGTGAGTTGCGTAGCGTTTAGTTGATTATAAAAATTGATTATAAATATAATACTACTGATTTGGAACACTAAATTTGTTATTGGTAAAAATGTAAAGTTTCCGTATCAGGAGCATTATACTTATAATTAGTTAATCAACGGACACGCTATAGACAACAAAATCCAAGCATTAAAAAAATTATATAAAATATAAATAGTAAAATTGCAATGATGGCAAATAATTTTCAAAAGCAAAGAAAATTAAACTAGAAATGTATAAACATGTTAATATGTAATTGTTTAGTTTGAGTTGTGCTTAACCTGTACTACTGTATGTACGTAGGAAAACATACGCGTTGGCATATAACTTCGTGTACGTGTACGACATTAATCTTCAGTGAAATTACGACGATGCACTTTCTGCTGTTTAATATGTTTCTAGTAAACGGAAGATCGCCATCTATTTTACAGTATGAAATGTTAGAATCCACAAAATAAAACACAATAGATTTTATTATTTACAATAATAATAATAATAGTACAACTATATTAATTATATGATGTTATAATATTATAATATATGTATATAATGCATTATGTATATTATGTATTAATATTGTAATATATTATAATATAAAAATAAAATTATAACTAAATTATAAAGATAAGATTTTATGGAAAAAGGATATTCATAAATATAGCCTACCTTGTCCGTGAGAGGTGCTAGATCAATTATAGATTATATAATAGTTAATAAGCAGCTTGGTAGTCACAAGATGATGATACAAGGGCGTGGAGGTAGTTTGATATTTTTCAGATAATTTCCTTTTGAAATCAAATATACAGTTTCATAAGCAATGGAAAAAACAAAATAATTTTGGGTCAACAGCCACAAAATAATGAACTAGTATTTAAAGTTTATGGTTTGGGGGATGTAAATACCAGTTATGTTTATCACAACAGAATAAATCAGTGGATTGCAGTAATACAGACTAGTGAAGACCTTGAGGTGGAATTAAGTAATATCAAGAAAAATAATAATACAAGCAACTAAGGAAGCATTAGGCTGCAAGAAGAAGTAAAGACGAATGATGGGTCTGAGAATTTAGACAGAAGAAATAGATACTGCGGTAAAGAGGAAAAATAATAGCTCTAGAATATATATATATATATATATATATATACAATTGTTACGCCATTACACAACATTCTGAGCCTCCAGGTGGTCTAGTGGCTAACGCGGGCGATTGATGCGCTCGTGGTCCCGGGTTCAATTCCCGGCGGAGGTTCCGTACGGCGTGCACTCAGCGTCGTGAGGCAAACTGAGTAGGCGCTGAAATAACAGCGCCGCCTCCTGGCTGTGAATACCGCAACTAGCGGCTGGTGGCGCGTAGTACTAGCCATACAACCGTCACACTAACACAAAAGCCGCGCGGTACGCCTTGGTCCTTAACGGACTGTTGAGCGGAGGTTTATTTATTTATTTATTTTTTTACACAACATTCTACATGTTTCTTAGCTGTTCCAGCGGAGCCCGGCTATAATGTGTACTGCTACTTTGAGATGAAGGAAAATTACGTGACACTTGTCACGCGTCCGTAGCCGAGATTGATCCAGACTTCACCAGTCCGCGCACACTGTGCGGAAAGCAACAACGCTCTAGTGTTTTCTAGTAGCGTTGACGCGTAGTATGGATTATTCTGTTAATCACAGCGCGGTATGAATACAGGCATTCAGCGACGCTTAGTTTTAGTTTAAGTATCGATTTATTCAAGTGAGGTTCGAGTTATTGTCGGGCGATTTACACAGTGCGTTTCAAGTGGTGTATTATTAAAAAAATAAGTGATTATATTGTGCACATTATTGTACATAACATTATTATTTGTGTGGACATATTAACTTAAGTTGTTGTGCGAGAAAAATCTTGCTGAAAAACTTGTTGATTACAAACTGATAATTGTGATCATTAAAGCTGGTTTTTAGTGACTTTATTGGTGTCTTGTTTTTTTGTTTTTTGTTTTCCACTGTACCATACGACGATTAGAAGACGGTCGTAACAATACCCAACGAAAGAGTCAAGAGAAGCATACCAGAGATTAATAAATGAATTAAAGGCATTTATTAAACAAGCCCACCAAGACTCACGAGAACGCTTCATAGCCACTATGGAACACGATTCATATGGTAGACAGACTGTGGCATATAAACTGATGAAAACATTGAATAGCTCTGAAAAAGAAAAGATTAGTTTCAATATAATTGAAAAAAAATGAATGGATAAACCGTTACCGGAAGTTATATTTTGACAGAGCAATAGAAAGTAAGGAATATATAAGTAAGTTCAGTGGAAAAGGTCTAGATTAGTTAAACTATAGAAGAAGTCCAACAAGCAAATAAAGGAATGAAAAGTAGAAAGGCACCGTGACTTGACGGAATAAATGCTGAGTTAATAAAATATTGTGGCACATTATTGCATTTGCGAATTCTCTATTTTCTTAATACCATTTGGATGGAAAACAAAATTCCGAAAGAATGGCAAACAAATGGCAACAGTGATTTTGTTATATAAAAAATGAGACAGCACAGATAAAAATAATTACAGAGGTATAAGCTTGCTGGAGTCAACGTACAAAGTATATATAAGAATGTTTAATCTGAGATTAAGATTCGTTAGAGATGTATTACTTTTTGAAGAGCAAATGGGTTTTAGAAAGGTGGTGTCGACTGTCGATGCATTGTTTTTTATTACGTCGGATAATAGAAAAAAGGCGGGAGTATAACCAAGAAACGCACATCGTTTTTGTTGTTCTGGACAAGGCATTTGATAATGTAGACCGTCAAAAATTATGGAATATTATGGATAATAAAAATATCTACAGCATTTAAGAAACTCAGTTAAGATGTTTTACAAAAGTACATCTGTAGTCATGGATCAGAATTGTAGGCTCTCAGGTGGCAGGGATGCTGAGTTTTCCCAAGCTTTTTTAATATATACATTGAAGACATGTTGAGAGTGACTTCAGGAAGACAAAAGTCAATTTGTATCGTTTCACTGCTGTATGTGGATGACATAGTTTTTTTTTAAGAAATTGAGGATGATTTACAAAGAGCTATGCTTCAATTACTAAAAGTGGGAAGAGATTACTGGCTGAAAATTTTAGTAAGAAACACCAAAACTATGGGTTTTAAATGTAAATATCCAATAAGCACTAAGATAGTTATAAACAACAGCACTTTATAACAAGGAGCCGTTTTAAATATCTCGGATGTGCAGTATGCTATGAAGCTGAATGTGATAAAAAGAGAAAATAAATACATTTTGAAATACTTGTGGTACGATTCATAGAAATCTTAGAAACAAAACAAAACACAGCATAAGGTTAAGTTTTATAAGTCATTGATTTACCCACATTGATTTATGATAGTGAAGAGTGAGTCACGACAAAAATGTTGAGACAAGTTTGAGACTGTTGAGATGCACTTTCTTGAAAATAATTTAAATAATACATTGCAAGATAGAATAACGAATGAGGATATCAGAGCAGAACTTGAAGTAAATAACATAAATGAAATTATTTCAATTTACAGAAGACAATGGTGAGATCATCTGCAAATGATGACAGAGGATCGACTGCCGAAAGCCGCACTGAAATATAAAGCCACTGGTAGAAGAGACGTGGGTCTTCCGAGGACGAGATGAGTGCAAGAACAAGCATGTATAACGTAATTCTTGAAGAAGAAGATAGTGATGATGATGGTGATAATAATGATAGCAATAATAATAATAATAATAATAAAAACAACAAGAGCAAGAAGAAGAAGACAGTTTAAACATCAAACAATTATGTACTGTGATTGCATACTGTAATTAGTTTATGTATACTTTAGTTCATAACTTATTTTGTTAAAAAGATTTCGTAAGAATGATTATGAAAAAACAAATCAGTTTTAAAATTTGCCTAACAAAAGTTGCAAAGGTAATTAATTTTGTAATAGTTATAATTACAAACTATTTACTGATAATTATTTAGTCTTCGTTATAACATATAAAAACATAACTCGATTGTAAAAAAAATTAATTTCCCACTGTTATATCTTGGTAATGTAGTTTCTAGTTTGAAGCTTTATCTCACTAAAAAGCAATGAAGTACACTGCAATATAGTTTTACAGTGGATGAGTAGCTGAGCTGGCACCTCTCACTCCCACCAATTATTGACTTTCCCCAAGCAAGTCGTCAGGCTCTTTCCTGTGGACAACGCAGTACATCGTCTGGTTGAATGTTTACTTGTAACTAAAGTAATTGATTATTTATATAATTTAGAAGGTTGCTAAGGAAATTTAATGTTGTTGAAGACAAATGTTTTAAAGAACTCAACCATATTTTTGAATTGTTATTCAAAATTTGTACAGAGGAGCTAACACCACAAAATAAGTAATAAGATTGCACCTAATCAGTTGTTTACTTGACAGATGATTTCTTTCTGTAGATGGGTGAGGGTTATCTCTGTATTGTTCTGATTATTGTATTATTGTTATCTCTGACCATGCTTAACTTTCAATGTAATGAAACTTTTATATCAATAAAGTAAATGGCGCAAAGAATAAAACGTAATAGACAGAAATTATCATTCCCTGTTTATGTGGAAACTTGACGCATTCTAAAAATATAGTATTTCGTTCCCGGTGGGTGTGCGTGTGAGCACGCGCTTGCGCGCGCGTAAGGACGACAGTCTCTGCGTATACATTCATTCATTTACTATATTGAATCTGGCACCTTGGTGTCGACAATATAAATTGCCAGCAAAAGCGATAAAACCCAGTAGACTCACTAGTCACATACCCTCAACATACATCAGAATTAATAGATAAACACAATTTAGTGGTTACGTATAATTTTTAATAAACTTGTATTGCAACCACTAACACGCAATTACACAGTACATTCCATAAGCGATTTCAAGCGTCTTGGCTCATCTTCAAATGGAACACAACATCCTACCTTCCCCCCTTTATATATTGTTACGACGGTCTACTCGATCGTCGTAGGTACAGTGGAAAACAACAAAACACAAGACACCAATTAAGTCACTAATCACCAGCTTTAATTTTTACAGTGAAATAGTTCGTAATTGACAACACAGTCTACTACAAAAAATCAAATAAAAATAGTTCACACGCAATAAAATGTCACTAATATGAAACACAATTGTATTACAATAAATTGTAATTATACCGCCCGATTATAAAACGCAACACATCACTAATAACTACTTGAACGAACACAGTAATAACTCGAACCGATCTGTAAATATATCGTAACTATACTACTAACTAAGGCCGCTGCCGCCACGTATTTATACCTGCGCTCACAGACCAGAATGTTCGAAATTGCGTCTTACAGTCCGGTGAATTACGTAATTAACTGCGGCCTCGACACAGTCCGCGCGCTGGCGGTTTCGGGAAAACTCTCTCGGATGCTTTGGCAGTCACATACATTAGAACGAGATTCTTCTGGCACATTCGACAAACACTTAAACTGTTCTGTAATGTCGTAACACTGCCTCCCCCTTAAGCCTGTTCGTCCCGAACTGGCAAATTGTCTCTGAAGTAATACTCGACAGGGCGATCTATGTGGACGTCCTTGCGAAAAATAATTCTCCGGTTCTTCGAATTCAGTCTCGTGTGCTCCGAACATCAAGTTCCCAGGAATGCGAGTATTCCGCTCAGCCACTAGTTTTGCTGGAATCACTCCCGTTGCGTCATGTACTGATGACCTAACCACCAGTGGCTGATCCAAGACTGTTTGGTTCTCGTCAACAACGTCTTGCGTAACCTCATCTTCAGCCACTTTCCCTCGGGCGCTTCTATCAGCTCAGGAACAAGCAAGAGTGTTGTCTCGACACCCATAGTTGGCTTTCGAATCACTTCTTTTGTCGTTACACTTATTTCTACTTCCTCTGATAGTTCTTCCTCCATTTCCGTTTGCAATAGGGAAGGTTCCTCTTGACCAGAACTGTTTACTTTTTCTTCGGAAAATGCCACTTGCTTAATCGAATGGTTGGTAGACCCTGTCATTTTAGCCATGCAATGCTTTATATTCTCTTGGCCCACCTTCAGGACATTCTGTCTTAAATCCACAACGAATCCATAGGCATTCATAATGTCCGTGCCAAGAATCACTTCATCGACAATGTCTGCAACGAGCATTTGGTGGCTAAACTCGAGAAGACCCAGGCGTACACGTACGTCTACCTTTCGTAACACCTTGACGGGGCTTCCAGTCACAGTCTGTATTGTACAAGAGATAATTTGAGACCGTCGGTTGCTGACTAAGTCAGGACGCACAATGGAAACTGTAGCGCCTGTGTCAACTGTAAATGATGTTGGTTTACCTTCCGCAAATCCATTAACAATCAAGTTTCCACTCGTCTTATGTAGCGTGGAAACTGTGTGCTGTTCTGTGGCTTTACTTCTCCAATTGATGCCATCATTCTCTTCTCTCGGTATCTTTTTCTACAACAGTCTACAGAAGATGACCACGTTTTCCACAGTTGTAACATTTCGGCCTTCTGTCTTTTTCAAATCGTTGCGACTCTCTTAAACTTTTGAATTGTTTGTCCGACAACATTGTTTTTCTGCACCCATCGTAACGGCAATGTGATACATTGATCTTCTGACTGCAATGTGAATGTGCAATGTGAAATTAATGTAGCGGGACGCTAACTTGGCAGCTTTAAACTCTAGGGCGTGAACAAGAGTTTCTGAACTATTTCGGTGCCTTGCCATTCCTAACACTTGCTGAAGTTCACAATCTCTGATGCCATCAATAAATGTCTGCACCGCAAACCTTATTCGAAAATCTTCTAGTGCTTCAGAATAGGCCAATCTAATCAATCTGTCGATACTTGCTTCAAACTCTTGAAGACTCTCCCCGGAACGTTGTTGCCTTGTTCTCAACTGAGCGTACTAATGCATCTTTACTTAGCCATCTGTTACAGACCATTTATGCATAGAATGATTAGATATAATTTTCGATATATTCTTTGAAGTTATTATGTGCATAAACAAGACACTCATTATTTTGTTACTAGTATTCCTTTTGCGACGATTTTATTAACTTGGTTTTAAAGGCTTTATTTTAATTTTTCTCAACTAATTCATTATTGCCTGTTTCAGTGTATGTCGTATAAAATGTTAAATAAACTAAGAAAGCCTTCAAACCATGTGTTTGCAGACAAACAGCGTAATAAACAGTCATGTCACGTGTTGTGTTTAACAAAAAGTAAGCATTTTAAGATAGTGGATATTGCACGTCATCTGCATACACAGTCAAAAGAACATGAACACTCACTGGTGTACAGCAGTAATTGTGTTGTAGTTCAATGCGCTGAAGTAATTTAACACTCCGCTGACTGCAGGAATCGCATTTTACTGAGGACACTAGTCGGTGACAGGCATTGTGACTATGTATGCACCTGTCAAGGTCTTACTTTGAAGACTGCAGTTTCATGATCATATAAGTCAATCATCCCTGGATTATATTGCCAATGAAAGAACTAGTGTCGTCGAGTCTTGAAGTCGTCTTGGAAAGTTTCCGTAATATTTGCATAAAGCAACAGAACAGTTACTAGAGGAATATTTCCTCAGATTTTCATAAGGCATTTTTTTAATAAAAAATTTCTACCTACAAAATTTTGATGGAAAACTATTAGTATTTTATAATTCGTTCTCAGTATTTTAATTTTTGTAAATAGCTTGTTATAGAACATTCTAGTTTTCCTAAAGATGGCTGTGATAGATTATGGACATTAGAAACTAAATGACAGCCTTTTGCCATAACAGAATGTAATTGTAATTGCCTTGGGAGTGTAGCAATTTTCCTGTGCATGTGTTATTTTGCGAGTTCTGAATTTTTTCGTAGTAAGTATTTATTGTATTATTTTGTGTTTTTATCAAGTAACATGAGAAGATTTGTTATTTTGTGACTGTGTATTACTCGTTGTTAGAGTATCTTTTATTATTTACCAAGTATTACGTTGTAGTTATCCTGAAAACGGTTGTCGAGTGTTTGGGTGCCAGAAATTGTATATGATCGCAAGACCATATCATTTAAATTTTAATGCTAACCTTTATTTTATACGATATATTGTATTTATAAACACTATAATTGTTATGTAGGCTATGTATGTATCTTTGTTAGCATACAATTTCAGCTTTATATGTTCCGCCTATATTGAAATAATGTATCTAATATTATAACACAGTCTCGTTTTTAAATTGTTATTAAATAATGTGACCTAGGCCTATACGTGAATTATAATTTATTGTTTGTACATATTGCACGACTACAGCTTGGGTTCTACTTAGAAAATTTCAGAAGTTATTATGGTGAATGATTAGGGTAAGTCCGGGAGAGATGGACCACCGGGTGGACGGACCAGTTGTGTAGCCCCAGTTCCGCCACTGTAGCGCAGTTGTAGTAGCAAACGTCCACAGCGTGCATCACGCTGTGTATTCAGTCTTATTTCTGTTGTGAAAAACTGAATATTTTAGTCGAAAATCGACTTCGTTTGTTCGTGTAAGTTGAAAAATGTTTTCAGTATAACATTAGTATAAAGTTATTAAGGTTTAACTGTAAGATAAACGGGTGAAAGTGGTATGTTTGAGTAATAAAATATGTAGCTTCTAATACAACCTATAATGGCGCGGTCGCAAGCAACCGGCATGAGTAGAAGGGGGTGGTCCATCTCTCCCGTACTTTTGGGTGAGATGGACCATGGTTACTCGGGATAGATGGACCATTTATTTACACCGGGTGAGATTGACAATTATTTAAACTAACTGAAGAAATATGTTAATAATAACTTTATTCATGATTAAATCATGAATATAGATAAATAACGTCTTTAATAAATTAAATGCACTAATGGGGTGGATTCTTTTCCAGAAAATGGCAACAGTATATAAAAGAAAAGAGGGAATAAGGCGAGGGGAATGGTCCCAAGAAAATTTAATTAAAGCTGCTAATGCTGTAAAGGAAAACACCATGTGAGTTAACGAAGCTGCAAAAGCATTTAGTATCCCGAAGGCAACTTTGAAAAGGCGATTAAAAAACAAAGTTTTGAAAAGGGGCCTTTAGGTCCAACGTCTGTTTTGGGTATGGAAGATGAAAATAAATTAGTCACACATATTAAAAAATTACAATCTGTAGGCTTCACCCCATGTAGGGACTCCTTTAGGTCCATGGCCTACAAACTTGCGGGAAGAATGAAAATTCCACACATATTTAATAAAGAAAATAAGAAGTCAGTATATGACTGGTTGACTGCATTCTTTGTTCGACATCCAAATCTTTCCATTAGAAAATCCAAAGGCATGTCGGTTGCCCGAGCGCAAGGGATGGACAGAAAAACTGTCAGTGAGTATTTTGATTTGCTGGAAAAGTCCTTATTGAAAATGATCTTATTGACAAGCCTGGTAGCATCTACAACATGGATGAATCAGGTCTACAACTAAATGATAAACCTGAGGAGGTGGTGGTTATTAAAGTTTTGAAAAATGTAACTTCAATAACCTCTGGTGAAAAAGAGGAAACTATTTCTTGTCTGGCTTGCTGCAATGGCGAGGGGACGTTTCTTCTCCAATTTTGCATTTACAAAGGTAAAAATAAAAAAGTTGAATTTTCTTATATAATGTCACCTGGGACTGAAATTTGTATGGCCCAAAGAACTGCGTACGTCAACTCCGAACTCTTTTTTGATTGGCTCAAAAACCATTTTACGCCTAGAAATCCTTTTGGCAAGGTTCTTCTATTACTGGATGGTCATACTTCACATACAAGCAGTGTAGAGATACTACAATTTGCTGAAGAAAATGATATAACTCTCTTCAATTTACCGCCTCATACTACACATTGGCTGCAGCCTTGGACCGGTCATTTTTCAAATCTTTGAAAGCAAATTTCTATCAGGCTTCCAATAGTTTCATTAGAACTCATCCCTCGAGGAAGAAAAATAGGCTTCAATTTTCTAACCTTCTTAATGTTGCTTGGAGCAAATCAGCAAATGTTGGAAATGGTGTAAATGGGTTCAAAGCAACAGGTATATTTCCATTCAACCGTGATGCAGTACCAGACCATGCTCATTTGGTATCAGACATTGAAGTGACTGAAGTAGTCGTAGACCTGCCTGGACCAAAACAACAGCAAACTAATAACAAACCCAACATTTCAACACCCATTTCAGTTCAGACAAATCCGTCTGTCATGGTAGATAGGCCTACACAATTTGACCTTCAGATGCCAAGTACATCTACACACGACCAAGGTAAACCTATGGAAAAAAGCTTGTTCGTTAAATGCCAAGTACGTCGATTCACGACCAGATGACTCCAAACAAAATGCTAAATGCGATAGCACCTGTACCTGATTTAAAAAATATTAAGAAGCTTAAAAGAAAGTCTTCAACTGTTGCCACTGTGTTGGATTCACCAGAGAACCTAGCTACTAAAAAAGAAAACTATAAAAAAGGAAAAGAGAAAGTAGAAGCCCTACAGAAGAAAAAAGAAGGAAATGCTAAGGAGGCAAAAAATAAACGATTAAAAAGAAGAAAACTGTGAGAAAAAGGCGAGAGTCATTCTCATCTGACAGCACGTTTCAGCTTGACGAACTGGTTATGGATGACGAAGATTCTTGTGCAGGTTGGGAGGAGAATGAATGTCTCGGATGTGGAGGAAACTATACTGAAACAACCAAAAAGGATGACTGCATTAGGTGTTTAAAGTGTGAACGTTGGATGCACGAGGGTTGCACTCGATTGAATGACAAATGTGATTATTGTGGTAAGAGGGAAAAAATGGGAAATCATTAATCTGTATTGTAAATAAAAGGATTTTTGAATTTAAATGAGATGTTTTTCAACATTTTTCAATGAGGTCCATCTCACCCAAAAGTGTGGCCCATCTCACCCAGACGTTCAGGGTGAGGTGGACCACCCCAATTTAAAAAAATTATTTGCTACGTAGTTTGTTTTGTAGTTACAGTTTTAGTGAAGTATCGTATTGATGAATAAGTTATTTTATAATGATTTGTGCAATTATAAGTTTAAAATTAATTGTGGTTTGGTAAATATTAACAAAAGAAAAACGTGGTCCATCTATCCCCGAATTACCCTAATAGATTTATTTTTACAACTAAATTATATACAACACACACACACAAACACATATATAATATGTGATGTTATTCAATTTGTTTCTTCTGGAAGTAATATAATTTCGTATATTCTTTTTAAAACCTGCCGCACGTTTCACTGAAAAATATCAGTATCATCAGAGGTTTGTAAGTAAATTAATAACAATCGAAATAATTCTATTAACATAAAATTAACGAATAATCGAATTTGTATCGATTTTAATTTAAAATAACTGATAATCGATTTAGGTTGATTAGTTAACGATTGTTTAAAAGTTTATTTTCTTCAGCAGCTGTTTTCTCGGTTATATTTGAAAATTTGTTGTTTATGTTTTATTAATTTTTTTAGTAAATTTATATTTTTAAATAAATCGTCTTGTTTTGTTTTTATTTGAGTTTGTCCCTTAATTAGTAAATTATTGTTATTGTGTTTGTAAATGTTAAGATTTTTCCAAAAATATTCATCTTTTGATCTTTCTGTATGTTTTTAATTAATTTTACATTTTCAATGTTTGGAAATTGGTGGTTATTATTTAGATTATGTGTAGCTAAATTAGATTTATAAATATTTGGTTTTAAATATGCATTGCGGTGTTGAAGGATTCTATCTAGTAGTTTTTTCTTTGTCTAGCCCACGTAAAATTTATTGCAATCTGGAGATTCTATTTTATATATTCCATTTTTATTGTGAGTATTGGATTTAGTTTTAGGTTTTGTTTTATTAAAAATGATATTATCTGTATTATAGGATATTTTTAAATTAGTATCTTTAAATATTTTATTTAGTTATTGAGTTATATTTCCGTAATAAATGAAGGTTTTATATTTTATATTATTATTAATAGGTGAATTTTTAAATATAGTGTTCTTGGAAATTTTATTAGTGATTTTATGTTCAATTTTATTTTCTAATTTATTAATAGTTTTTATTTTGTATCCATTTTTAACTGCTATTTGTTAGATAATATTTCTTTCTTTGTTATTTAATGGGATCCTAAGCATTCGGTAAATCATGGAATTAAATACTGCCATTTTATTTTGGGGAAGATGGTTAGAATTATTTGGTATTATTAAATCAGTTTGAGAAGGTTTCCTGTATATTGAGTATTCAAAATTTGTTTCATTTTTTTTCTTTATTGTTAGGTCTAAATAATTTAATTTATTATTAGATTCTTATTCTAACGTGAATTTTATTGTGGAGTGTAAATTATTTATGGAGTTGAATATTTTATTTATATTTATACCATTGTTTTGGGAAATGTACAGAGTGTCATCAATGTATCTAAAATAGCATCCTAATGGGTCGTTTAATTTTATTATATTTATTATTTGTTCATCGAGTTTTTGTAGGAAGATTTCTGAAAAGATAGCGGAGGTTGGGGCTCCCATAGCAAGGCCATCTCTTTGATAATACAATTTGTTGTATTGAAAATAAGTTTGATTTAAAATTATTTTTAAAGTATTAGTTAACTGATTAATGTAAGTGTCACTTTCGTTATTATTTTGTTTTCAGATTATTTATAATAATATTTATAGTTTCTTAAATGGGAATGTTTGTTTACATGTTTGATATGTCGAATGAATATAATTTTGTATTTCTGTTTACTTCTACGTTTTTTAGTTGTTCCGTGAGTTCGATACTATTTTTTATATTGTATTTTGCTGGAAGTTCAATTTTATGTTTTAAGATTTGTGTTAGTTATTTTTATATTTTATAATTTGGTGCGGTCCTAGCGTTTATTAAAGGTCTGATAGGTTTACTGCTTTGTGTAATTTTAGTAAAGAATTTAATTTTGGTGCACAAGGATTATCCATTTTAAATTTAAAGTAGTCTTTAGGATTTATGAATTGGGTACTATTTTTTAGTATATTTGTTATTTGTGTTTGATATTTATGTGTGGGATATTTATTTAATGTTATGCAATTATAATTAACTATAAATTCTTCTGTTTTATCGTCTAAATCTTTTTGAGAAATTATTATTGGACTACTACTCTTATCAGCTTTGTTTAATATTGAGGTTATTAGTCGTTAGTTTGTGTTTTATGTTACTAATGGTGTTATTTTGTTTATTTTTATTTTTAATATGACGATTTTGGTTATTATATTTTTTTGATAAATTTTATTACTTCCATTGAGGCATCTATTCTTATTTTGTCTTGTTTTTCTTGTTCTACATTAATAATTGCGTTTTCAGTTTCGACTATGATATTTTTTATTATATGTCTGTTTACATTATTAAGATTTGTTTTGTTTGATGTTTCTAGGGTAGCTATTTCGTTTTCCGTGAATTTAATATAAGATAAATTTACGAATTTTGGGAAAAATGTGGTTATTATTTAATGTGTGTAAATGTTGGTTATCTTCTTTAGGTTTACTATTTATTAGTAGATTTTTAAGTTTTTTATTGATTGTGTTAAATTTATTTGCTTTGTGTTTATTTAGTATTTTAACCATATTAATATATATATATATATATATATATATATATATATATATATACACTTCACCAGACAAAAAAACTGGAAGGCTGAGGGTGGGTACAAGATAGTACCCGAATCATGTTCCTAATAAGGAAAAAAATAGGTATATCTTGAAGTAAATTTATTTATAAATATTAAATGTAATATATATATATATATTATTCCATGTATGATAATCACGTACGTAATCATGTACGTGTTTCAACACGTAATGTGAATTGTATTGAATATAAAGAATTTAGTAAAGCCTATGGAATCAGTTCTGATGAATATAACAATGTTTTGAATATTTATGAAAGTCTTTAAAATTTAATTTTTGTAAAATAATATTGACTAAATGGTTTTTTTCAATTCGTTGATCGTGAAGACTAACGACGATGTTTTATGAATCCGGTGACTTTGTCTGATGGCCTTTTATACTTATTGTCACGTTTCTTGAATCGTGCACGTAACTAGAACGTCATCAGTTGCTGCAGTTGCCGTCGTAGAATAATTAAATGCAAACTATTACATATGATCTTGCGGAATAGTGGATGCCTCTGAAGATTTAACACATTTGCGTAGAGAACTTGTTGAATTTAACTATTGTCACATTACGATTTCCTTGGTCCAAGAATAATTCAAAAAGCTACATCGTTTCTCATTAAGCATAATTAATTGAGTAAAATTTCATAACGTCGCGTCGCATTACAAATGAAATCCCACAATCTGAGTGGCTTTAATATGATATATGACTTCTAAAACCTAAATTTATCAAATCTTAATCTAACGTGGGGACCACGTGCTAAAATGTCCACCTTTCGACAACCCAGAACTTATGACACCGCATGGCTTGAATTACGAAACATATCAATTTGAATCTGTAACTACAAAATGTAAAAACTTACTTGATTAACGTTACAATTGTTCATCTATATTTCTCTTTACTATTCTGTGCAGTACAATAATATAATAGTGATTTTATTACATTCAAATTTTATTATATATATTAGCATATATATTCACAGTTTTATTAACATACCTTATATCTCAAACACACTGTAGTTTACGTCCTTAACGACTTAATATTTTCTAAATCTAAGTGCTTAAGATACTGACAAAAATATTTACATTTCGTTAAGATAACATTGTTCTTAGCCCATATTTAATCAATACGTCAAGTTTTTATGTAAACTTGATGATATATTTGTCACACACACACACACACACACACACACACACACACAATTGTACGTTTAAATTGGTAATTGATCTTTAAAAATGTAAATTCAGTTATTCTATTTAACTACAATCATTAGAAAAATTTACCAGTTTTTCTATAAAATATTTAATAGTAAAATGCAGGTTCTAATTTTCTTAATCATATAAATTGCCATAAATTACTTATTATGTATATAATTTGCGTTTACTCTTGCTTGCATTCTCTTTCTTCAAAACATAAATTTAAAAGCTTATATAGTGTTCATTTTGTCAGTTCATGTATCTAGACACGTTGAGATTTTATCATCTATCTAGTGATAGATTTTAATGGCTGCCAAATATTAGAAGTTGCTATAAAAGTATATGTATTTTACAAATTTGTTTTACTGTATTATTTTATTTTTAATAATAAGAATCAAATGTAGTTATCTAAATAGCACAATTATGTTTTAAAACAAATGCATATAGAATTATGCACGCTTTCTTCAAATTCATAATGCTTTACCATAATACTCATAAACTCGGGAAAAACGTCGTTTCCAACAGTAAGGAAACAGATAATAATCTGTATGTGGATCTACCAATGAGGTCAAAATTATGTAGCAAAGTTTTAAGTAAAATGTGTTAGGAATTGCAGAGTTGTTTTTGGTCTTGTGGCTTGAAATTTAGTTGAACAATTATATTTTGTCAAATAAATCATAAAAAAATTTTTTTTTTATGTTCAACTACACAGTTGCGTTGGGAACATGGAAAAAAGTGTATTAATTTTATAATACTTGCAACGTTCCTTTTTATTCTCCAGCCAGAAGGCCTTCATTCGCACAGTATGCACCTTCTTCCTTTCTACTTTCCACTCCTTTCTTGTCTTCTTCTCACCGCAGAGAACCTCTAGACTTTGAATTTTGATTCTGTATGTATTTCTATCCACACAGTCGCTTGAAGAGATATCCAGTTTCATCATTTCCTCCTTGAGTTGTTTGGTGTATCCGTTCAGTCTGAAAAGTTGTCAAATATAGTTAAAGATCTGTTTATTTAATCTGGACCGAACTATCCTAACCATATGCCCAAGGAATTTTAGTCTTTTCCTTCGGAAACCCCGTTTCCAGATATTCCAGATCCCTTATCTTCCTGTACAGCTTATCTTTGGGTCTATGCCTGTACCCATCTTTGGTTCGCTTGGGGCCATAAATTTTCATAAGAACTCTTCGTTTAATTTTAAGAAGAGGTTCCAGATTGTGAAAGCACATTGTTTTCACTCCACACATGATCATCGGCTTGATCGCAGTGATACAATGACGGCCTTTCGCACTTCTGGTAAAGGTTTCCTTTCCGTACAGTTCCGAGGTTAGAGTAAAGGCATTTGCTAATTTAAATTTCCTTATCTTAAAGGATTATTTATCGGAATATGTTTTTCCCAATATATTTAAAATTTTTAATATATTTTATTTTTTCATACGTAGTGTCCAGGCACGTTTTCGGGAATTTAAATAGGGTGGTCATAATTCCCGTTTTACCAAAAGAAATTTGGAGGCTAGTTCTCTCCGCTATTTCTTGGAGACTTTCTACTTGCTTTCTTGCTTCTTCTTCTGAGCAGGCGAAGATCGCTAGAACATTCGCGAAAGATAAACAGCTTAATTCTACGCCTTTGGATTGATTACTTATTCTAACCTTAGTGGAACTGACTTTATGGAATTTTGTCATGACTTTACCTAGGACACAGTTGAAGACAATAGGGGGAACCAGAGTGATTGGGAAGGGGCAACTAAATTCTCCCAGGAATTTAATTTTGGAAACTGTGTGAGTTAAAATTAATTGAACTAAATTTAATGTTTTGGGAAGGACACCCCATTCCTGCAGACACTGGAAGAGGGTCTCTCCATTCATTGAATTATAGGCCTTTTGAAAATCAATAAAGTTTATGAAGAGGGGGATATTTCTTTGAAGGAAATGATCTACTTTACACTGAGGATCTGTACCGGGCACGATCTGCCTTTTCTGAAGCGACATTGATATTTACCAAGATGAGAATCGAGCTGTAATTCAAGTCTACTGAGGAGCTTAGAGAAGATTTTATAAGTTACGGGAAGAAGTAAAATCGCCCGGTAGTTATCCACATCCATTTTACTTCCACTTTCTGTATAGAGGGTATATGACGGCGGACTTCCACTCTAGAGGGGTTGTTTCTCTTTCCCATATTTATGAAATAAGGCTGTGACTCCGGAATGGATCTCATTGCTGATGTTCTTCCAATGTTCTACAGTGATACCATCTTCATCGGACGCTTTATTGTTGCGAAAAGACTGGATAGTTTCCCAGATACATAAAATTGTCAGTGTCATTAATTATTTTTATTGCGCGTTCTGAGCCGGTTGACGACAATAAATATTGCCAAACGTCGACACAGGTGTTATAAAATTGAATAATCCTAGGAACGATTGTAATTGTCTTCGGTTTTTGGGAGTAGGAAAATTCTGAATAGTATTTATTTTGTCAGATGCCTGTTTCTGACAAAATAGAACCTAAAAATTGTACTTCGTGAGCAATAAGTCTTGACTTGGCGAGTTTCAGTGTAATATTATTTTCTGACAATTTTCTTAATACATATTCTATTCTGTCACAATGTTCGTCCCAGTCTGATGAAGTAATTAGAAAATGGTCTACGTAAACTGTAGTACTTCCTGTCCCAGTATCTTTTCCATACATTTAACAAAAATAGCCACCGAGTTAATGAGACCAAATGGGTGTCTCTTGAATTGGTAATTTCTTCCATCGAATATAAAAGCCATGTACTTCCGACTGTCTGGATGCAATTCTACTTGCAAGTACCCGCATACTGTGTCCCAAATACTGATGAATTTGGTACCATGAAATTTCATTATTATTTCCTTTATTTCCGCCGGAGACGTTCTGTCGTTTACAATCATCTTGTTGATTTCTCGGGCATCAAGACAAAGCCGAACATTTCCGTTTTTCTTTGGGATTGCAATTATAGGGTTTGTGTATGGAGAGTGACTATATTCGATAATATCATCTGCCATCATGTTATTTATTTCTTTTCTTACCGGTTCTTTCAAGGAATGGGCGATGGGATAGGACTTCTTTTTGAATTCGACTGGTTCTTTGAAGTTGAATTTACATTGATAGTTTCTCACTTTACCGGGCATGTCGGAGAAAACGTGTTTATATGTATTATATATTGATATTAGTTTATTCACTTGTTCTGTAGTTAGATTTAACCCCGTTTTTTCTTGCTGGAATCTCTGGATCTCTTTTATTTTATTCCGCCACATTTCTTAATTATTCTCTTGATATTATATGTTATTTCGTAATGAACTAAACCCATCAATTTTTTCCTCCCTATCATAATAGCTGGCATGGTTCTGAGGTGCACTTTGGCTTCCAATTAACTCAGCCGTCTATGCTAAATCATCTGAGATCAGTGACTCCTTCTCTCTGCTCAGGTCAATTATAGCCGAACCCGACTAACAGATTAAATGGTAGATCCCTTGCTACCACAAATATCATGGGAATTGTAGATCCATGACTTTTTACGTCTAGCAATACCAGTTTCTTTACAGGCTTGTTCTGGCGTCCAGTAGCTCCGATTAGTGTTACGTCATTAATGGGTAATGTTAGTATAATTTTCTTGCACTCTCTTTGTATCCTGTTTAACTCCGCGCTGTCAATCAATGAAACGTTCGCCCCGGTATCTATCATTAATTCGGTTGGTATTCCATTTACGTCAGCTCTAATGTGTGTGATTTCATTATTATTTTTACTTTCCACATGGACAGATTCTTCAGTTAATAAATCCTCTCGTATGTTTTTTAAATAATTATTTTTAATTACTGTAATAGGTCGAATAGAAACCCGTCAGCTGTACACATTATACAATATTATATTTAGTATTACATGCATTATATTTAGAAATACCTATTTAATACTTATGTAGTATACATTTATAATCAAATGTCATGTTTAACAATAACACCGTTAATAATTCGATTTATAATTCATATTAATATTAATAATACAGTTAATGGTATGTTTCAACATATAATTTTAAATATTTTTAATAATTAACAAATGAACTGTGTATTTATGAAATGTGAAATTTCTACTCAAGTAATTAGATAGTGCTCAATATTTATTTATAAATTCTAAATATTACAACACATGTTAGCGAATCAACTTCAATTTGTCTACTTCTCGTGACAGCATACCAGTCCGTTCCCTGACAGTCAGTAATTCTCGTCCATACAGCGTTCCAATAAAACAATAAAAGTTAGGTTTACGATAACAATTAGACTTACGCAGGCGCAGTAAGTCTCACCAATACTACGTCAGCACGTATTACATCTGCAAACAGACTACTGCATATATTTCCGATCAACTGCACTACATCAACGTCACACCTCATAACAATATTGGCATCCACTTATTCACTGAACAAACAGGAAAACTGTAACATTTATCGGACTCACTGGTGTTCTCTTGGAACGTGACTTCAGTGATTTTTGGGTGTTGACTTTGTAAAGTTGGAACTGACAGATGTTTATCGCTTTGAGACACTTTCGACAATTTTTATTTTCTATTTTAGACCTTTCATAACTGAATATCCTAAAGTACGTTTTAGTATTAATTTTTATCTTTATTTTCCTGCTCCTCCTCCTTCTTCTCCTACTTTTTTCTGCTGCTTCCTTTGCTTATACGTCATGGACTATATGCTTAGCTGGAAATATATAATATAAAGGAAATCAGACACTACCTATAAAGTTTTTTATCATTTAAACAAATCAGGAAACGGGACAGAAAAACTACAGAATACTAGCTTTTGAATAACACGATAGAAACATTTTCTTATAACTTATAGTAAACATCAAAACTAGTAAGAGCAATAATACTTGGGAGCCAGATTATGAATAGAAAGTACAAACGTAATTCCCTCGACAAAAGTAAGGATGCAAGGAATTGTAAATCGCTAGGGATTAACAGCTTAAATATTAAGCTTATCAGATTTTTAAGTCAGAAGGTGACACAAAGATTACAAGGATATATAATTTTCGTAGCATCATAAACCTAATTCTGAAAAGACTGACAGCATTGGTAATAACAATTTTAAAAAAGACATAGACATAAAGTCTAGTAGTTAAACACTAATAAGGTCGTTAGTAACAGCATATAAAATTTATTCTAGCCTGCAAGTCTAACAAAAATAGACATTCTGTTATTAAAAAGCACAAACTTTATTTTGTTAGGGACTGTCTTTTATTGTCAATACCTTTCGATCCAACAAGTAATGATAAATCATAGAGGATATAGGTGGCTAATATATTTGTTATTTATAGATTGTTGAAAAGTTTTTACAGGGTTACCAGGAGTCAACTATGGACAATTTTCAATGAAAGCGAGTTGCCTTTACACTTGGTAAGTGTGAGTAAAAAAGTATATATACTGCCTCCAGTATTACAATCAGAGTGGATAAAAATATAAATAAAAGTATTCAAGTATAATTTCAATAACTTTAAGAGATATTTAAGGCTGTTCCTTATACATTTTCAACTTTTCTTGCCTATTGCAATCAATAGATAGACGATTGGTACATTTAAAATGCTTCAGAGGAAGCGTTTTATGCTACTGACATAATTATTAACGGCTATAATTTAAGAATATTTGCTGGAAATACTAATTTAATTGTTTTTTATGGTAAACAGACAATATGATGGAAGCTAGTTCTGAATAAATGCTTTATAGAACTATCCAGAAAATAAAATATCTAGATAAAAACTTTGTGTATACAATTTTCAGAACATTCAAAAATATGTGGGAAAGGATGTTTTATTGAAATTTCATAAAGTAAAGGATAGTAGAGACTGGACATTAACAAAAAGTGGCAGTCCAATAGCAAAGAGGTTGATATAAGTTCTATTTACTTAAAGTCGTAAATGAAATTGGAATATCTAATAGCATCAAAACCCGTAAATATTGTGAAGGATGTAGTACCAGGTTAGTAGTTGTGACTGTAATTCGATAATAAATGTTAGTTATGTAGTTTAAACACTAGGTTATGCACGTAACACTAGGCTAGCTAACTTTAGGTACTTCATTGGAACTGGTTAGTGTGAATATTATTGGGCGGAGCCTGATGAGCGTAGCGAATTCAGGCATATCATTCTATCCATGACTCGTTGCAGAGCCTAGACCGCGAAGTCCTCCGAAACTGCTAAACCGAACGTTATAAAATTTTGCATACATATCCGGACAGTATTGTAGAGTGCATACATGTAATTTGTATTTCTATTAATTATTTGGTTCAAAAGATATTATGATTGTTTAAAAATCTTAGCTTAAACGTGTGAGAGGACGAGAGATAGAGATACCGTGGCCCAGCTACGGCGCTCTGTCTCACTCACACTTACGGGGCGCTAGGCGACTCACCGGTCACCGGCCGATTTTGGCGTTCGCGTGCCAGTGCGTGCGCGTGTGCGGCTTCCGCCGCCCGAGCTGGCTGTCGCCCGATAAGATAAGATTTTACAGTATCACAAATGCCGGTGCGTGTGGGTGTGCGGCTCCCGCACTTGCTATCGCTCGACAAGATAATATTTTGCTGTGTACACTTTGTATTTGTGTCTCACACGTGTTTAATTCAAACAGTAGTAGAGCATTGTTCTATGGTGTAGCCAGATGTACGGATTGGACTCAAGTGTTGAACAAGTGTCAATTTTTAGACGACGATCTATGTAGTCGCTGATTCAACTGCAACTTTCCAATACATATTGCAACGAATCACAGTTCAGGTAAATTTTAATTCAAATTCTATTTAAGTTATTATTCTTATACTTCTTTTTTCAATTTTCCAAATTCTATTAAAATTAATATTCTTATAAATCTTATTCAATTTTGTATTTTTTATTTAATTACTTTTTTTTTGTAATACGCATATTCTATACATTCTTATTCATCAATTTATATATACTTATTATTTATAGTATGCCTCGACGGAGAAGAGGTTCAAATATTGGTCGTTTAACTACAATTCAAAGACGAATGAGACAGCGACAAAATGTTGTTGCAGCAACTGTTGAAGGCCCTGGAGAACATAACATGAATCATTTGTTATATGATCAAAACTACACAGGATATAGGAATTTTCAGAATGAATTTGAAGATAATTTACGATCTCTAGAATTCTATGAATGTATAAATTGTTCGCGAGTGTTGATTGAGTAAGACGTTTTTTGATATGTGTCCGCAGTGTAAGCGAAACCCAAATACGTTTACTGCAGTTAATTGTATGGATCCTAAAGGTGTACCTATAGAACTGATGGATCTCACCTATGTAGATCAACTCTTGATAGGAAGATTAAAACAAGTGATGCGTGTTTATTGGGCGAAATCGAGAGGCTTTCCCGGTTAATATGCTTATAAGAGAAATATTATAAATATTGGTCAAAATATAACGGAGATTGTTAGTTCCTTGCCCCCTACACCCGCTTCACTGAGCACTATTTTTGTAAGAAAGGAAAGTGTTAATCGACATCGGGATTTTCATGTAAGGCCAGACAAAATTTTAGAAGCACTCAATTTTTTGAAAATTAATAATCCATTCTATAATGATATCATCATTGATATGGAAAAAATATCTCAACTTCCATTAAGTGATAGTATTTATGGAATGATATCCACTGTAGATTTACCTGAGGTGAATGCAGATGAAGAGAAATTTTCTGAAGAAATTTATGAAAGTATGATCTCGGAGAATATTAGAATCACAGAAGTTGATAGACTCCAATCTGCAGTGAATAATGAAATTCCAAGGTCACAAGGTACTGATATCATAAATGAATTCTCGTGCGAAGGATATGTAAGCATAGCATTTCCCGCTTTACTACCTTACGGATCTGCTGAACTAAACGATAATATTCGAGCAAGTAGTATGAAACTTACAGCACTTGAATATTTTAAACTTTTTATGCAATATAAAGACCGACGTTTTGCACAAGATCCTAGGTTCAAATTTTTTGCATTGAACACTGTTCAGCGTCAAGCAAATCAACGAGGGAAAAAATTTGCTAGAAAAACTCATTTCGATGGAACAATACAGCAACTGAGAAACATGCTTTTGAGTAATCCTCAAATAATACGAAGTTTACTTAATTGGTATGGAAAATAATAGGATCAAAATCGAAGGGGTGAACTTGAATCAATGATTGAGCAGTGTGATAATCTTCCTACGGTTTTTTTTACTTTGAGTGCAGCTGATCTTTGGTGGCCTGATCTGGCACGACTCATGGGTTGTAATTTCGTGCAAGAGGAAACGTTAGATGAATCTATAATCGCTCAGCAAAGACAAAAACTTATAAATGAGAATCCCCCAATGGTTGTAGATTATTTTTCGTTTCGTGCAACTTTATTCATAAAAAATGTCTGTAAGATATTCTCAGTTTCAAATTATTGGTTTCTTTTCGAATTCCAGCATCGTGGTTCATGTCATGTATATGGTCTTCTTTGGATCTCTGGTGCTCCTGATCCAAGAACTTTTGATAATGCATCTGTGGAAGACATTTTGAATGCAAATATGTATTATGACCATTTGGTTAATGCATTCAATCCTTTGCCATTCACTCCTCCGGCAACTATACATCCTTCAAGGATTAGATCAACTGGTTACTGGTTAGATCAATATTTGTCAAATAGAAAATTTCCACAAATATATTAACACTATACACCATAAATTAAAATTCACACTTGAAATAGAACTAAATAATAGCATAAACTTCTTAGACCTCACAATCACCAAAACAAGCAACTCACACACATACAAAATATACAGGAAACCCACCACATCAGACATGGTCATACATAACTCATCCAACCACCCAACTCAACACAAATATGCAGCATTTAACTACATGCTCCATAGTCTCACTTCAATACACCTAAACACACATGACTACCAAGAAGAATTTAACACAATCAAATATATAGCAGTTAAAAATGGATACAACCCCGATTTTATAAATAAAATACACAAACGCATCCTAAGCACAAAAAATAAAACACATCAGACCAACAACACACAACCCAGTAAGTACAGAACACTTACATACTACAACTCCAGTACACACAAAATTGCTAACACATTTAAAAAACACAATTATAAAGTAGACTACAGAACCAACAACACCATTAAGAAACATATAAATATTAACAAAGACACAGACACATACAGTAAAACAGGAGTTTATAAATGAAACTGTAATGATTGTAACCAATTCTACATCGGCCAGACGGGAAGATCTTTTTATTCCAGATTTTCGGAACATGTAAAAGCCCTCACCACAAATTACATACATTCCACATTTGCCACACCTTTACAAAATGAAAACCATAGTTACACAAACATAGAACACAACATGGAAATATTACACTACTTACCAAAAAGTAGAAAATTAAACACAGCTGAACAATTTGAAATATACAGACATCACGCACTACAACCAAACAACATATTAAATGAACAATTACATTACAGATCACATGCACTATTTGATACATTGATCCAAACACAAAATTTGAACCTCAGCGCCAATTCCCTCCCACCATCAATTCCCACCACACACACCTATAGTCGATAATTGTTATTCTGTAACAATGACATTCAGTATTTACTCACACTGAGGAAGAGGCACATCACCTTGAAACGTTTGTGAAAGTGATAACCAAAGTAAGTTCATTTGTGAAAGCTTTTTATATATAATAATACATTAATGTTTTGGTAAATAATTGTAAACTTTAATATTTTGTTTCAATTGCTTAGGTTAACCATCTCAGCTTTTCTTGAAATTGAAACGTTAATTTGATAATAATTCAACTACAAGTTCGATTAAAATTCTTGGAATCACTTTACGTAAAACACACCTAAGGTTCTATTTATAAAATCTTAGGCAAGAGAAAGTAAGTTTGTTCACAAAGCAGACGGATTTTCAAATTAAATTGCTCAACGCTTTAGAAGATCTTGAAACTTGTAAAGTTTAATTCGAGCGGCTCTAATTTTAAGTGAGTACAATATTTACAAGCATCAGCTTGCTTCCTCCAAACGGCGCGTCTTCTCTTGTCTGGCAAGAGTGTAATTGTACAGAGGTAATTAGCGTTTACTCCAAGAAAACAGAATCTAACATCTCTACGGCAGGCTTATTTAAATGTACGCACCTAAATAGTAAATTTTTAGTGTTATCATTATTATATTAATATAAATTTGTACTATTGTATTATATTGTATGTTCTTCTGAAAATATATATACCAAATAAATTCAATCATATTAATGGCAACTATATTAAAGTTGTACACATAAATAATTAACTAAAATATAAAACATAATTTACGATTAATCTGACATTAATAACTTGCATACTGCAACAGATGTATTAGAAATATACACAGTTTGTTTTACATAGCTCTAAGACTTTGGTATTCTTACATGTGTATAAGTTATTAGTTACAAATATTTAGGCTCTACTGTTTTACATCTGTTTACTGTATTCACATGTATTCTGTCGTACTATAATCGTCTGCGCAAATCAAGATCTAATAAAAATAGGGTGAATGGAGGTAATGGTTTGAACACAAGTCAAGTGTTGCTCATGTCAGCACAATTCATCTAACTTTCAAATGGTGAGAGTTTTCCTTAAAGATTTTGATTGGTTCATAAGAACGGTTTTGCGAACAGTTAGCGAAAACTGAATCAGCAAAAATAAAACTATGAAAGTATGACCAGATTACACTGTTCCAAGAAAATGAAAATATTTTAAGATAAGTAATCGGCATTTTTCAAACAACTGCTTACGCGTCAATAACATTGAAACAGACAGGTCGCAAATGAATCAGAACTTTTAAATTGGAAAACAGAAACAAAGTTTAAAATTGCCGTAGGTAATCAAACAATATCTTTCTAGTTAAAAAACAGTAGTTAACTATATCTTAAGAAAAAAAAATTATCAAGGAACGACATAGGATTTCGGAAACAGGTAGAAAAACCAACAGAACTTTGGTGTCAACGGTAAAATGTGAGTTGAAAAAGAAAGGTACGTACCCAGTGAGATTGGTAAATAGTGTTTAATTTGGAGCGAAAAGCAACATTCAATATACGTACCAATGTTGACCGAAGGAAGAACAGGAGTTATTAAGATACTAATGACACCAGGTTTTCAGGAGTACAAGAGGTAGATATTAGTGAAAATAATTTCACAACGTACAATGAACGGTGAGCTGTTTTGTGATGAAAATTTAAATAGTATGGGTCAATAAAAATCGTTAAAAGAAAACTTTTTGAAATGTTGAAGTCAGTTTACAATTTGAGAGCTTGTTTAGAGAAAGTCGAGATTGAAAAACTTGTTTTGACGAAACATTCTACAGTTCATTAGAAATCATGTGCTCTATCTCATATTAAAATAAAACACATGATTCTTAACGGTTTCCAGCTAACACAAACTGTTTTAACGCGGAACGAAAAAAAAAATATTTACACTTATATCCAATGTAGCCAAAGAATGAGGAGAGACTGGTAGATTGTTAAAATAATATTGTTATTTATTTAATAAATAAACATATGACACAAACTACGGGCTCTCATTAGTAGTCTACCCGCTTTGCTGTTTATTCTGTTTATGATGTCCGTAGCTATCTTCAGTTATTAGTTACCTTTTGTTTCCTCTTTCCAACTTTTTTTGTGTTGTACCATATGTAAACATTAAGTAGAGAGCGTAGAGTAAAAATACATATTGTTACGACGGTCTACTTGATCGTCGTAGGTACAGTGGAAAGTAAAATAAGTACAAGACATAATTAAGTCACTAATCACCAGCTTTAATTTTCACAGTTAACAGTTCGTAATTAACAACACAGTCTCTTATGACAAATCAAATAAAAATTGTTCACACGCAATAAAATGTCACTAATATTAAACACAATGGTATTACAATTATACCGCCCGATTATAAAACGCAACACTTCACTAATAACCACATGAACGTACACAGTAATCGCGCCGATAATCACTCGAATCACACTAGAAATATATTGCTGCTATACTGAAAACTAAGGCCGCTGCAGCCGTATTTATACCTCCGCTCACAGACCAGAACGTTTCTAATTGCGTCTTAGCGCCCGTGTGAACTACGTAATTGACTACGGCCTTGACACAGTCCACGCGTCTCGCGGCTTCGAGAATACTATCGCGGATGCGTTGACAGTCACGTATGCCACACACCTTGGAGCGAGATTCTTCTGACACAGCCGACAAACACGTAGACTGTTCTGTAATATCGTAACACTGCCTCCTCCTTAAGCCTGTTCGTCCCGAACTGGCAAACCGTCTCTGAAATAATACTCGACCAGGCGATCTAGGTAGACGTCTTTGCGGAAGATAATTCTCCGGTTCTTCGAATTCAGTCTCGTGTGATCTAAACATCACGTTCCCAGGAATGAGAGTCTTCCGCTCAACCACTAGTTTTGCTGTAATGACTCCCGTTGCGTCATGTGCTGTTGACCTAAACACCACTGGCTGATCCAAGTTTGTTTGGTTCTCGTCAACAAACTCTTCCGTAAACTCATCTTCGGCCAATTTGCCCTCGGGCGCTTCTATCAGCTCAGGAACCAGCAGGGGTTTTGTCTCGACACCCATAGTGGCTTTCCAATCGCTTCTCTAGTCGTTATTCTTATCTGTATTTTTCTGCTAGTTCTTCCTCCATTTCCGCTTGCAATAGGGAGGGTTCCTCTTTACCAAACCTGTTGACTTTTTCTTTGACTTATGCCACTCGCTTAATCGAATGGTTGGTAGGCCCTGTTATTTTAGCTATGCAAAGCTTTATCTTCTCTTGACCAACCTTCAGGACATTCTCTCTTAAGTCCACAACGAATCCGTAGGCATTCGTAATGTCCGTGCCCAGAATCACTTCATCGACAATGTCTGCAACGAGCATTTGGTAGCTAAACTCGAGAAGACCCAGGCGTACACGTACGTCTAACTTTCCTAGCACCTTGACGGGGCTTCCAGTCACAGTCTGTACTGTACAAGAGCTAATTAGAAGCTGGCGGTTGCTGCCTAAGTCAGGGCGCACAATGGACACTGTTGCGCCCGTGTCAACAGTAAATGGTATTAGTTTACCTTCCGCAAATCCATTAACAATCAAGTTTCTACTGGTCTTATGTAGCGTGGAAACTGTGTGCTCTATGGGGCTGTACTTCTGCAATTGGTGCGATCACTTCCTTTCTCTCGGTATCTTCTTCTCCAACAGTCTACCTGTAGATAACCACGTTTTCCACACTTGTAACATTTCGGTCTTCTGTCTTTTCAAATCTTTGCGACTCTCTTTACTTTTGAATTGTTTCTTCGACAACATTGTTTTTCTGCACCCATCGTAACAGCAATGGGATACATGGATCTTCTTACTGCAATGTGATAGCACAAACCCATTAACATAGTGGAACGCTGACTTGGCAGCTTCAAACTCTAGGGCATGGACAAGAGCTTCTGAGCTGTTTCGGTGCCTTGCCGTTCGTAACACTTGCTGAAGTTCACAATCTCCGATGCCACCAATTAATGTCTGCACCGCAAACCTTATTCGAAAATCTTCTGGTGCTTCAGGATAGTCCAATCTAATCAATCTGTCGATACTTGCTTCAAAGTCTTGAAGACTCTCCCCGGAACGTTGTCGTCTTGTTCTCAACTGAGCGTAGTACACACCTTGCAAATATTTATCACCGTAGCGTAATTCTAGAGCTTTGATCAACTCGGCATAGATGTTTTGGCTGTCAAGTGGCACTTTCTGTAGTAGTTCTGCCGCGGGTCCTTTTAATGGGAGAACGAGTGAGACTACTTGTCTTTCTCTATCCAATTATTTGCGCATGCAGCAGCTTCAAAATGGAGGAGGTACGTTGCCCAGTGACTGCTTCCGTCAAAACTTGGAGCTTTGACATGAACAGTCCCTACTGCAGGCAAAGTAATTTTCTCTATTAACTTATTTTCAACGTCTGTTTCTGTCTTTATCATTGGTACAGTCTGATCACAACTTGGTTTCGGTTGTAACTTCAGGCTCTGCTCGACTTCATTTTTCATCTGATTTTTTAGATTTGTAATCGAGTCTTCTATTTTTGTTGACATAGCTTTTTCCACACTCAAGACAGATTTTTCTACTTCAGCTATTTTATTTGACACGGATTTTTCTACGTCAGATATTCTGGTAATTTGATTGTTAAGCTCACCTTGTAATTCACCTACGTCATCACGTAGGAGACCCAATTCTGCTGTAGTATGTTCTTGCATCTGCTTTTGCAACGCTTTGATGTCATCTGCTTCCTGATTACGTTTTTTATCCTGTCGTTTTTCTGCTTCTTCCCTTCCTTTTCTTCGTTCTCCTTCTTGTCGTCTTTCTGCTTCTAGCAGGAGGGTTTTCTGTCTCTTCCGCTTTCTCTGCATCTTGTCGTCGTCGTTCCTCTGTCTGCAACAACAGTGCCTGGAAATTCTCCATCATCTGACTGGCATCCATTGTTTTCCGATCAATTACGAATTACACTCGTCTTGTACAAAGTGTCCACCGTTTCCACTGTTAACCGTTCTTTCCCAGTTCTGACACCACTGTTACGACGGTCTAATTGGTCGTCGTAGGTACATTGGAAAACAAAATAAGTACAAGGCACCAATTAAGTCACTAATCACCAGCTTTAATTTTCACAGTTAACAGTTCGTAATTAACAACACGGTCTCTTATAACAAATCAAATAAAACTTTTTCACACGCAATAAAATGTCACTAATATTAAACACAATGTTATTACCGCCCGATTATATATCGCAACACTTCACTAATAAACACTTGAACGTGCACAGTAATCTCGCCCGATAATAACTCGAATCACACTTAAAATATATCGCTGCTCTACTGAAAACTAAGGCCACTGCCGCCGTTTTTATACCTCCGCTCACAGACCAGAACGTTCCTAATTATTGCGTCTTAGCGCCCGTGTGAAGTACGTAATTAACTACGGCCTTGACACAGTCTGCGCGGTTGGCGGCTTACACCTTACAGGGAGATTCTTCTGGCACATTCGGCAAACACGTAGACTGTTCTGTAATGCCGTAACAATATATATGAACAACAGGGCTCATAAATATACTGCAATTTGTGTAGGTGTAAAAAGGAATTACATTAATTTATATTACAAATAAATTATTCAGGAAAAACATATGATTTTTTAATGTAAATAAATTAATTAGTAAGGTAAATCTAATTAGTAATTATAAATGAATATTATTACAACAAGAAGTAACATTACTCTACAAACACAAGAAAAATATAAAACTTGTTTGATATCTCTTGGTTTCTAACAAGTACAGTCAGACTCATCCACACACACATACAAACACACACAAATGTGCTACAGACATTTACTACAAACGTACATTTTTACTTCTAAGTAAACTAAATCACTTGTTGTGTTAGTATTAGTAGTATTAATAATAAGTAGTAACATTTAATTTTTCTGCCTTTTACGAGAATATAGAATATTTTGGAAAAAGGTGATTGTTAAGAACACTGTTTATATTGGGGTGCACTGTTTACATTGGTACAGTATTCATACATAAATTTGATTAAACTTAGTGCGGAATAAAAAGAATGATTTTTTTAGTAAAAATTTATTGCATAATATAGTTGAGCTAACAAGAAACCAATTTTTGTTATTGAGGAATAGACTAATTGATTAAGGAGTAGAGTTACTGTTTACCAAACTACTACATATTATCAAGTTTATTTAAGAACATTTGTGTAAATTTAGACTTAAAGTAAATTAACAATGTGGTTTTCAAGGAAGAGGTTCAGAAGTTTCCTTACAGATTCATATAGTATTCAAACCCACTGTTGCAGAAGATTTTCATTTTGACCTTGGTTAGTTACCCATTCCATATTTACGGTTGGTTACCTTTGTTACAATTTATTCACTGACACGCAGAACTTTTATTTTTCCATCACTGCATTACTGTGATCTTTAAATTGTATCTCTTTCAATATAGGTTACGTTGCTTTTACGTCCTTTGTTATAGAGATATTGTAATACTAGCCGTTTAGGTGCATAATTATTTTGTATAATTTTAAATAAATGTTGATGAATATAATCTAAATTCTTTTGATTACTGATAACATTAACCCTAATTATTAATAAATAACTAAAAAAATTTTGCATATATTTGTACAAATATATAACATTTGATGTTATACAATTATTGAACATCAAAATAAATAAGTATAAGTAACAACGACAATCTGTATCAGTATACAGATAATATAAGTATCTGTATTCTTAAACAAACTATAACGTCTCTCCTGCAAAGACATTATAACATCGGCAACCAGTTCAAATGTTCGCTGTTAATTAAAATAGCTGCCGTAGTTAGTAAAATTTACTTACCAACAAATTATGACAATGTATATATCAGGAATTAGTCAAGGATTACATAAATTTATTCACTCTCTGGGTATTAGCGAAAACATCCCTTTATTCTTGTTTTTTAACTAAGTATAAAAGTAATAGCTTTAATGGTCATCCTTTAATTTTTTACTTACTTTACTTTATTTTTAAAAGAAAATTCTTATAAATTCTGCATTAAATATTCTTTAAAATTTTTATTCTTACGCTTTTTTATCTCAGAATCATTCAGCTGTGTATTATTTCAAGTACCACGGATCCGCGTCTTAACTTTGCAATATTCTAATATATCACAACATCATCCAAACTATTTGAAGAATAGTCCGATGTAATTTTCAGAATTATTTTACCTTTAAACGTCATCAGGTTATTACTATATCATTACAGAAATTACAAACATTTATATGCTAATATTTAAGTTATCTAAAAGCCTTTACAAGAAACTTTACTGTTCTTTTTGTTTCGGTTTTTATAAAAAACAAGTTATGCACAAATGTTATGATTTAATAACACCTGAATAGAACGTGAGTTTGCTGTGGGTGTTCGTGATGTTCTCCTTCAGTAGGTCATCTTGGGTGTAGCTCGTTGTTCCTCTGGATCCTCCATTTAGTTGATTGTTTCCGAATTGTAGTCTAGGTCATGACGATTGGATTCTGCTACTTGAAGTTCATACGGTTGTTGTTGTAACTGTCTTCTTCTGGAGTTGGTTGTTCACATTTTACATTTTAATTGTTCTTATTTTAGCAGCACTGATGTTTACTTTAATATGGTAAGGAACATATCTTACAACTTACTGTTTGTAAAGAGATGTGTCGGCTAAGTTTTTTTTTTATATATTACCAATATTTGCTCCACGCACTACATTAATAGTTTTTTGAGTTTTGTCCCAACGCTACATTGGATTAAATCAAATATAACAACGAACGTCTGGTTGTATCGTCGTTTAGCGGTATACACCTAAATGTAACTTTACAACACATTTTTGGCCTGCTTAAATGTCGAAGTTTCTCCGGCGACTGGGGTTTGTTTTGTGGCAGGGAGTCTGTAAGCTGGTGCGGTTTACGCGCTGAGAAAAGTAGTTCGTACCTTTAGTATTAATAATTGTTCATTAATTAACTAGTAATAAATTATGCTACCTTTTTGCTATGAGTTAGATATTTCCTTTATTATTAATACGTCTTTTATTTAATTAAAAGAATTATTATTTTTCGCTTAATAACATTGTTCTTTGCGTGTTCGTACTGGACAATTTGCACGTAGATACAGGAATCTAGGTACAGATAAGGGGTGGATAATACTCTCACTTGTTATAAGACAAAAATTAAATTTGTGCTATTTAAATAATTTTTAAATCGTCACATCCTCCTGCACTTAAAGATGAGGACGGGGCGACATGGGTATTAAATGAAAACCTAAGAAATACAATTACATTTGGGCACGGAACTTCGTGCTGAAATGTCTCTCACTCAGATGATTTCTATCCATCAATCGATTATCTTACATCTTATACAAAATATTTAAAATCTAATACATCTACTACACATAAAATACACAAATACATAAATCCACCTTATATTTAATTCTTACATCTACTACCGGTTTTTTTTTTATTTCTTCACTCGTTTTACGAAGTTATACTAATGTGTAGGTTACTAATAATAATAACGTATTGTAATTGTAATAAGAATCGAATTACATTTAGTTTACTGCGCTAGAGGTTTGTTGTTAGTCAGCTGACTTCTCATTCTTTATTTCTTTCTCGCAGGACATTAGCTAAGGTTGATCATGCTTCGCTAGTATTCGTACGAGGTGTTTGAGATTATACCCAATTACGATAAACGATGTTGCAAAATCTTATTATATTCCTGTATAAGTATATACAACATATTTTACTCTTAACGCTTAAGTAGTATTCTAGGTTTACTATCTTTCTCGTAGTCGTGCTTCTTTATTTTTACACGAAAACAATTTTTTTATTTGAGACACATGGCTTCTGCGAACGTAATTGTCTGTATTGGGTTCATACAGCGCTACTGTTACGGAGGTGATGAACTTGTGAATCTTGTAGGGGCCACACCATCGGTATGATAGTTTGGAAGTGGTCCTATCAACGGCTTTACTGGTAGGGTGAGATTTATACATCACTAAATCACCTTCTTTGTACTTTATTTTCCTATTAGTCTGCTCATGATATTTCCGCGATTTTTGTAAATTCGCTCTCAAATTTGCGCGAGCTTCGTTCTATATTTTCCTTATGTTATTCCCATTTATTTCGCGAGGTAATAACTCATGAATTTTCCACTTTGTGGTTAACGGGTGGTTCGGTTTATAGTTGTACAGTAAATCAAATGGTGTTGATTTATGTTCTTCATGATACGCTGAGTTGAAGGCAAATTGTATCCATGATAGATTTTGATCCCACGCTGTCTGATCTTTAGCGTGATAAGATATTCAGGCTGATTTTAGGGTTTTAGGGTTCCCTGCGGTCGGTACTCTGTCACTGTAATATGATTTATTCCTAATTTAAAACACATGTCTTTAAATTCTTTCGATTTAAACTGAGGTCCATTGTCAGATACTAGGTGCACTGGTGTACCATAATCTTTAAATAGTCTCTCTTGTAGAATCTTTATTGTCGTAGATGCTATGGCACGTCTCATAGGATACATCCATACGAATTTAGTGAAGGAGTCCACGCAAATTAATAGCATAGTATTTCCGGACTTAGAACGGGGATAAGGTCCAGAATAGTCTATGTATACCTTTGAGAAGGCTGTTGTGGGGATGTCTGAGATTAATTTTCCGACTTGACTGATTCGTGCTGGCTTGCTCAGGGCACAGATTCCGCATTGTTTCACGAACTTTGTTATTTCACTGTTCATGTTTCCTCAATGGTATTCCTTGCGAATACGATGTATAGTTTTCCTAATTCCCATATGAGCTCCAATGGTTGATGAGTGGTAGTATTCCATTAGCATAGGTTTAATTATTTCCGGGGCGATTACTCTCAGTCATTTTCCGTTAGCCTTTTTAAAACAAAGTAATCGTTTACTCAAGGTATATTTGTCAGAATAATTTCCTTTACCTATTTGTTTTATTATTTTACACAATTGTTGTTGGTGATATGCTATATCCTTAAATGCAAGGGGGAAGTTAGTAATTAGCGTATTAACAGTAGTGGTTTCAACATTGCCTTCGCCAGGTCTGGTATTGGGTAGTTGGAACATGCGGGATAGTGTATCGGCTACTACGTTTTGAGTACCACGAATATGTTGTACTTTGAACTTGTAGCAATTTAATCTTAACACCCATCTTCCGATACGACCTAACTTTTTTGGATGGTTCAATAACCATGACAAAGCTTGATTGTCGGTTTCTAGTAGAAATTCCTTGTGTTCCAAAAATGGTTTGAATTTTTCGAAGGCGAATACTACAGCTAAACATTCAAGTTCATAGTCTGAGAACTTCCTTTCTTGCTCCGTCAATGTGCGTTATGCATAGCTGATCGGGAGTCTAGTATTATTGATTTCTTGGTATATTACAGCTCCTAATGCTACACTAGAACTGTCGGTCTGTACGACAAGAGGTTTACTGAAATCTGCTAACTGCAATACCGGTGGGGATATTATGCTTTCTTTGAGTGTTTCAAAAGCGGCTTGATGTCGAGTAGTCCACTCGAATTTCGCTCCTTTCTTTCTTAATGCATTTATTGGGGCTGCTATATCCGCTAGGTGGGGTATGTACTTGTGAGGGTAATTGATCATACCTAAAAATCGAGCTATACATTTGGTGTCTCTAGGTGGTAAAAATTCTCGGATTGCGCGCGTACGTTCGGGATCGATGCTAAACTTACCTTCGGCCGATACTATATGACCTAAGAAAGAGAATTGTTTTACTGCGAAATTAACTTTACTAGGTTTTACCGTTAGTCCAGCTTTCTTCAACCTCGATAATACTTCACGCAAGTGATCAATATGTTGATCCATCGATTCACTATATACTACTATGTCGACAAGATAGTGATATACGAATTTAAACTTAACGTCATGAAATATTTTTCCAAACAGTCTGCTACATACTGAACTTCCTTGTGATATACCGAATGGTACTCTAGTAAATTGATATAGATTAAATGGGACAGCAAACGCAGTTAGATGTTTTGATTCCTCAGCTAGTTGGATTTGGTGGAATGCCTGGTTGAGATCCATTATGGTGAAGATTTTCGCTTTGGTAAAATAGTGGAACGCGCTATGAATTTCGGGCAGGGGAATCGATTCAAATTCTATATTCTTATTCAGCTGTCTATAATCCACGACTAGTGTACGTTTGTCAGTTCCTTTTGGTACTAGGAATGCAGGTGATGAGTATGGAGAAGTTGACTGTTCTATGACGTGTTGCTCTAGGAGTTTGTTGATTTTGGTTTCTCATTATTTCCATCTTTAGCGGTGATAATTTGTATGGGTGAAGACGTATTACCTTGTTGTCACTAAGATTTATTTTGTATTCGATTAAGTGGGTTAATCCTAACTTGGGTGTGAGTACAGTAGAAAATTCCCTTATTAACTTTTGAATTCTTTGTCGCTCATTTTCTTTTAAATGACTCAAACTAGATTCATGATGCTCTAACTGGTTAGTTGATGTTTCGCAATTCGCGTTGTTACTTAGCTCGGAGACGAACTGATATTTTCGAGTACGATCAAATCTGAAGAAATATTGTTTTGCGTATATGTCAAGGATTAAGCCAGTTTTACTTATAAAGTCAGCGCCTAGTACTACGTTTTGTCCTAACACTTCAGCTACGAGTAAGGGAACATACCAAGTAAAATTCTTTATTTTTAATTTCACCGTAATACTGCGCGATATATTTAGGTTTTGCTTATTTGCGGTGGCACACTTTAAGTTTACGTTTGGGCTACGTTTAATAAGATTATGATTAGCTAATACGCTGGCTAGCTGTTGACTGATTATACTACGTGTAGATCCTGAATCGATTAAATCAAGGATATTCGTTGCTCCAAGGTCTATCTGTATGTAGGGTAATTGGCATATACTTGTTTTGCATGTACCAATAGAGTTGCACTTTTCAATAAATCTTGTTAAGTAAGTGTCTATACGTTTATTTCTATTTATTTTTACTTTAGAATTATTAGTGTTTATACCTTTCCTTCTGATGCTGCGGAAGACGTAGGATTTTTGTTCTTCCCGCTTCACATGTTTTTTTTACTGGTCGGTTTTCTCTTGATACCGCTTTTGTTTACAATTCTCGCTAATGTGGCCGGACTTTCCACAGTTATAACATCCTCTTTCCTCATTTACATCGCTCGCATGTTGTCGGGGTTTTTGTAGGTTGTTTGAAGTATTGGGGTAGCTTTGGGTTTTAGATGTTCTTACGAATCGCTTATCGCGGTAGGTTCGAGTATCAGTCCCAATCGGTAGAGGTAGAAATGAATCTGCTTTGAGCCTGGGACATAAAAACGCGTCTGTTTAGTCAGAATACCAGATGTTGGACGAATGTATACAACACAGTTCTAGTTCTGTGAAAGTGGTTGGTCTCTTCATGAGTGCTAGGCGAGATCGCTCCTCGGGAGATAGTCCTACTAAGATAGCGTCTACTAGGTTTTGGTCACTCAATTTAACTTGTAGCAATAAGGCCGATTCCCATATTTCAGATATATAATGAGCAAATCTCTCGTAAGCTCCTTGTACACGAAGTACTTGGTTCCGCTTCAATTCTTCGTAGATACCGGTGGAAATGAAGTGTCTTATCAGGGTGGTATGAAGTTCTTCTACAGGGTGATTATACCTTAGTGATTCTAATACACGATCTTTTAAAGAGATCTACATTTAGGTAGAATTACTTGTAAAATTTGGTCATCTCTTAATTGTCGTAGATCCTTAATTTGTAAAATGTGCTTGATCAAATCTAGGTGTTTTGTAATATTCAGCCCATCAGTGGTTGGTATCTCAGATAAAATACGTTCTACGGGGTGAGTTATTTTTCGATAAAGCTCGGTAGTTAGATTTAATTGAGTCGTCATTCTAGGTTTTTCCGCAGATTGATTCGTCGGTAAGTGAGGAGGTAATTCGTAGGTACTAGTCATATTCTCTAGTTCATTTGGAAGTAACGTGACGTTTACGGGTTGGATACTTACTTGTCTATCGGTTAACCGTTCATTAACGGGATTTATATTATATTCCTGAAATTTTACAGCACCGGTTTGCTGTTCTTGAGTAGCAGATAGGGTAGGGGAAATATTTAGTTTCGTCATTGCTTCTTCGATCTCTTCTAATCTAAACGATTCGGACCTTCGACGTAATTCGCGCATTATCTCGGGTAATTGTTGTAATGCTTCTTCCGCGAATTTTTGCAAGTCCGGTGGAGTAACTTTATCACCGGGCCAATTCAACAAATTGGTGATGCGGCGGGTCAGATGTTCGATTCTTTGAGTGGTTCGTAAAATTACTGCAGGGGATTTTTCATCTCGCAGAGTTTGTGCGATGGAGGTAAGTTCCGTATATTTGTGATAGCATGTTTCCTTTTCACTTTCGAAGTCTAATACACTTAAACGATTTAACAGTGAGGGTTTGTCTGGTCTATTTTCACGTAATGTTTTGCGCAGTTCCGCGACCGTTACATTTGCGTATGGGAGACCGCGTAACAAGGTTTCATAGCTTAATTCGATTTAATCTCAAACACGATTATTTTCTGTTCTGGACTGTCTAGAATCTTATACTAATTAATCAAATTAAAATTATCTCAAATCAATTCAATTTTCTGTACTCCTAGCAATTATCAGTCAAGACAAAATGGTAATATTATTTTATAGTGGAGAGAAATTTCACACACGAAGTGTTCATTGCTTTTATAATAGCTCAATGTATCAGCTGTTTGGGAGTCTTATTGTTTACGTAGGGGTGGTTTAACAAAGGAGGGTGATTCGGACAATCTCAAACACGATTATTTCCTGTTCTGGACTGTCTGTTATGTCCGTGAGGGAATTCCATACAAACAACTTACTTGTGTACAAGGGGGGGAGCGTACATTTATCGACACGTATTTAACATGAAATAGCCTGTAAATACCGACAAGTTTAAAATGGAATATTTTTACCAGCAAGGACTTGTTTATTACGGCAATATCCTAATACTAATATTATTATTTCTTAATTAAAACTTTATTTATTTATTTGTTCACAATTTCAGAGTGAATAAATTTATATATTCTACAAAGTTACTGTTAATTAATTATCACGACGTACACAATTATTATTAATTTATTTTACAAAACAGCAGAGTTGCGCATCTTATAATGTCTATCCTGCAAAGATATTATAACATCGGGAACCAGTTCAATTGCTCGGTGTTAATTAAACTAGCAGCCGTAGTTAGTAAAATTTACTTACCAACAAATTATGACAATGTATATATTAGGAATTAGTCAAGGATTACATAAATTTATTCACTCTCTGGGTATTAGCGAAAACATCTCTTTATTCTTGTATTTTAACTAAATATAAAAGTAATAGCTTTAATGGTCATCCTTTAACTTTTTACTTACTTTACTTTACTTTTAAAAGAAAAATTCTTATAAATTAAAAGAAAAATTATAAATATTATAAATTCATTACATATCCTTTAAAATTTTTATTCTTACTCTTTTTTATCTCAAAATCATTCAGATATGTTTCATTTCAAGTACCACGGATCGGGGTCTTAAGTTTGCAATATTCTAATATATCACAGCATCATCCAAACTATTTGAAGAATAGTCCGATGTAACTTTCAGAATTACTTTACCTTTAAACGTCATCAGGTTATTACTATATCATTACAGAAATTACAACATTTATATGCTAATGCTAATCTTTAAGTTATCTAAAAGTCTTTACAAGAAACTTCACTGTTCTTTTTGTTTCGGTTTTTAAAAAAACAAGTTATGCACAAATGTTATGATTTAATATCACCTGAATAGAACGTGAGTTTGCTGTGGGTGTTCGTGATGTTCTTCTTCAGTAGGTCTTCTTGGGTGTAGGTCGTTGTTCCTCTGGATCCTCCATTTAGTTGATTGTTTCCGAATTGTAGTCTAGGTCATGACGATTGAATTCTGCTACTTGAAGGTCATACGGTTGTTGTTGAAACTTTCTTCTTCCAGAGTTGGTTGTTCACATTTTACATTTTAATTGTTCTTATTTTAGCAGCACTGATGTTTACTTTAATATGGTAAGGAACATATCTTACCACTTACTGTTTGTAAAGAGATGTGTCGGCTAAGTTTTTTTTTTATATATTACCAATGTTTGCTCCACGCACTACATTACTAGTTTTTTGAGTTTAGTCCCAACGCTACATTGGATTAAATCAAATATAACAACTAACGTCTGGTTGTATCGTTGTTTAGCGGTATACACCTAAATGTAACTTTACAACACATTTTTGACCTGCTTACATGTCGAAGTTTCTCCGGCGACTGGGGGTTGTTTTGCGGCAGGGAGTCTGTAAGCTGCCGCGGTTTACGCGCTGAGAAAAGTAGTTCGTTCCTTTAGTATTAATAATTGTTCATTAATTAACTAGTAGTAAATTATGCTACCTTTTTGTTATGAGTTAGATACTTCCTTTATTATTAATATGTCTTTTATTTAATTAAAAGAATTATTATTTTTCGCTTAATAACATTGTACTTTGCGTGTTCGTACTGGACAATTTGCACGTAGATACAGGAATCTAGGTACAGATAAGGGGTGGATAATACTCTCACTTGTTATAAGAACATAAATTTAATTTGTTCTATTTAAATAATTTTTAAATCGTCACAAATCTCTTTTCAAATGAAGTGATAAGTTTATCAGATCAGAAAGTTAATCTAATCAGCGCAATTTCTTGGTGCGCGACTGTCAATAAATTACAGCAAACAGGACACTAAATGACGGTTCTCAGTTGAGTGCAACTCACGAACGTAACAAAATACTAACGTTGACAACCTTTTAATATTTCATCATTTCTAGCCACACAAATTTTTATTAAAATATAACGACTTGTTTTATTTACGTGTATACAATCTAAACTCACTGAACAAATTGAATTTACTTTGATGGTAAATTAAATTTATTAGAATGAAATAGTAAACTAGTTTTTTAAAGTGACAGCATAAAGCGATCTCCACACTCCAGTTTACTGGTGTCTGTGGCCGTAAGTAGACCGCGGTTGGGACTGTAACACATGGTTCTCGGTTTGACGTTGCTTTGATTTGAACACAGCGATTAATAACCTTCATATAAGTTTAATAATATAAATTTTCAAACTGTGACATGTCCAAATTAAGTGGTACATTACTTCATGTATTGATTATTTGTAAGTAGAGAAGTTGTTTTAGTACATTTACATTGCTACGCTTGTGAAAAAGGTAATTACTTGTGTGGTACATAATGATGTATTAACCTTGTGTGGTGTAATTAACCTCACAGTCCCAAACATTCTAGCGGTTTCTGGCTGCCACTCAACTACGCAATTATTTTGCACGGCTTAAGATGTTTTCGTAAACTTACTACGCTACACTGGCGATCTTGTCTGAGTATAAATAGCCATGTTTCGAAAACGATTGGCAAGTTGTAAGTTGCGATTTGGTGCGTCTTAGTGTGAAGGACTATCGGTTAATTAAGGGTGCCGGCACTTCTTTATATTTTAATTGTTACTGTAGTGCATATTGGCAGTCCTAACCTTACAAAACTTATCTAGTATGGGTGTTTAGTTTATAAAAACTCTCTTAACTTTGCGAGTAAACTTCAAGTATTTTAACAAACTTGAACAATCTCTTTAACAATTCATAATACTCTTATAATATTAGGCATACAATTTGAGTGACTGTTGTATTATATGTGAATTTAGGGATCTAGGAACATGTTTGTTTTCGATGTATTTATTAAACATACTGTAACTGCAACTAAGGACGTTACGTAATATTTAAAAACTAGACCACTTGGCCTAGAGGAAGCGAAAAGTGTGCTGGAGCCCAGAGTGACAGGACTTGCAATAAAATACTCTTGTAACCAGTAACAATATTTATTAGTGCTATTTTCGTTATGAACATCAATTAAGTTATGTGACAATTTCGTTAAGAACCTCACTTACGTTAGCATAAGGTATTTAGCTATAAGTCTTTCAAACAATTGGATTCTAATATCATTTAACTTAAAACATCAATTTAAGTTATCGTAGAGTATTTAGTTAAAATTTTATTTGTAACCACTGAACTTCTGGTACCCTTTTGTTTAAGATAATTACTTAATGTTAGTATAAAACTTCAGTTACAGTTGATTAAAATCAGGGGAGTTGTTGTTGAATGAAGTTTAATAATTGGAATGCTTGCACCTGTACTTGTTGAAAAACTCAAATGATACCATGTAGACCAGTGTGCGATGAGTTCTGATGGTCCTTGAAGTGTGCAGAAGTTCTAGCTAGTCTCATTCCGGGCAGATGACTTTAGGTCTTCTGTAGCAGGAGTATTTCATGGGCCTGACGGCTTCGGGGAGTATCCAGCTGCACTGCCCTACAGATAGAGACCGGTGTAAATGTCAGTATCTCCGCATCCACTTTCTCCCGGCTCTACGGGGACCCTATAGCATTATTATTTGCAGATTAGCCGTCAGAGAATACAGCCACCCCTTCACTCTCTCGCCTTGGAACACAGACACCACACACATTGTCACGATTTTTATCAACAGTTTAGTTGCTCTTACTAATTTGCTATAGTTTATTTTATCCATTTACTTTTAACTTAACCTTTATTTTACTTTTTTTTTTATTGTAACATTTACTTTTAACTTTATCAAAGACAGTGAAATACAAAGTCACCACGTGTTCCCAGAGCGGAAGTAACGTGTATTTCAATTTTACATAAGGAAAGTATTACAATAAAATAGCTTTACAAACGTGTCGATCACACACACATACACAAATATAACACACATAACCCATCATTAAATTAACATCAAACAAAATAATTGAGCTGACCTGAAATACTTTACTAGCTTACGAAGTCATATGAAAGATGCACGAAACGCTATCCCTGGGCCATCAGACCATCGAACACTCTATTGGAAAGTTGGCGACGGAATGAGAAGGTAGCCCGGGTTTTTCGATCCCACCATGGTACATAAACTCAACCTGTTGCGAATTGCAACATAACCTTTGGTAAGCAACCCATCAATCTGCACAACAAGCAGCTGATACGCTTTACTAGATAGCTTCGCCGTAGCGCAGACACGGCCATAATGATCGAGTTAGCTGTGCCGCCCAGCGGCTAGGCGCTTTGGCGCCCTTGAACGTTTAAATCACGCCGGGACAAATCAAACCCCAGCACACCCTAACTCCAAAAGTGCAACCTGGTTGCCCCCCAAAAAAAACAAATAATCCACAGCATCGTGGCTATTCTACAATGACAAGCACTATCATCTTCGCTGCTTTGGGAGTCTCAGGAAAATAGATCCTTCTCAGGAAGACAGAGACTCCGAGGAAAACAAGACAAGAAGAAGGAAGAAATGAAACTGTTTGAGTGCATGTGTACCTGGGTGTGTATGTGTATGAGCTCCCTGTAACTGTATGCTGAATTGATCAGGGTCAGCATAAAGAGATTACAGACAGAAGAAGAAAAAGGCAAGAAGCATGATCGTTCAATAGAGCTCTGACCCCCTGAGGCCTCCCAAACTCACAAACTGAGAACCCAAGACCCAAATTAACACTTTAACTAAAACAACTCCTCTTTCACCACTCACACACTTATGACCTATGGCAAAACTTCAACTTGGATATGTGAGTGGTCAACTTCTCAATATTACTTTGGGGATCTCCCAACCTCACCGTCACTGGTGACACAAACCTCAGAATGCGGTATGGACCGGACCAACAATAACACAACTTGGCGGCTATTTTGTCCACAGCTGAGCTGATCAAGTGGCTCTGTTAATAGACTGAATCCCCAACCATAAAAAGATTAGGAGTTCGCCCCTGATTCAAAATGAATACGTACACGCTCGTGCGCATGAAGCAGATTGTTCCGGGCCTCTTTCTACTTGTCTGCTGTCCTAATGTCAGGAGTATTGGGCAGAAGGTCTTCAATTTTCCACAAGTTGGCCAATGGAAGTGTGGGCGAGAATCCGAACATCACCTCAAAGGGAACGGCTTTATGACTCTCGTGGAGGGCCGTATTGAATGCTAACTGTAACCACTTAAGATTCTGGTCTCAACAATTCTGTTGCTCTGAGTGGTAAGGAATCAGCGCAGACCTAAGATTCCTGTTGAATCTTTACGCGTGGGACGGCTGAGGGTAGTAAGGGGAAGTGGTTACATGTTGGATATCATTTGCGAAGCACATTCGACGGAATTCACCCGAAATGAATTGTGGACCATTGTCAGAGTCAATGATGGTCGGAAGTCCGAAGTGCTGAAAGATATTGGTCTGTAGTGCTATAGTGGTTAACCGAGAGTTTGCTTGCCGTAAGGGCAATAGTCAGACAAACTTAGAGGAAGCATCCACACAAACCAGCAGGAAAGAATTACCTGACTTGCAGCGTGGGAGAGGTCCCACGTAGTCGATGAATAACTTCTCCATTGGTCTGCTCGCCACGTCTGATGACAAGAAACCTAACTTAATGTTTTGAGCAGGGTTGTTTAACAAACAAAGATGACACGTCTTAACTCTAGCAGCAATATCCCCCTATCCATGCCCTTCCAGATAAAATGCTTCCTAATGCTGGAAATGGTCTTTGAAGTCCCCTTATGTCCACCTACTGGGGAATTATGGTAGTAGCTGAAGACCATGGGCACTAACTTGCTAGCAGCACGATTTTAGGGACTCGTCCTTTTCTTTCTTTGCAACATAGGTCACCCTTGGACAAGAAATTAGGACCTGTATGTTACCCCTTTTAACTTATTGATGATAGGAACCAACTCTTCATCATCTAACTGATGGGGTAACACATCAGCAAAGGCTAGCGGAAAGTCTAACAATAAGGCACAGGGTTGCTCAGATTAAACTTTATTGGGTTGGGAAAACATGCGGGACAAAGCGTCAGCAACCACATTTTGAGTTCCCCTAATATGTTGCAATTTGAATTTAAAGGATGAAATTTTCACCACCCATCTTTGAATTTTACCCAGTTGCTGGGGATGAGCAAGAAGGCAAGAGATTGCCTAATTATCGGTCTCAAGTAGGAACTCAGCATGTTCCAAGAAACGGCTGAACTTATCTAGAGCGTATACCACCGCCAAACACTCTAGTTCATAGACAGATGACTTCTTTTCTTGTTGGGTCAAGGCCCGAGATATAAAAGCCACCGGCTGCGTAGCACCATCAACAACCTGGGAAAAAACAACCCCGAGCGCAAGCGAACTCCAAACTGTAGAACATCGTTACATAATAGTCTACATTAACTAGAAACGTGTTCCCAAAACCGGGGACGGATAATAAAGACATCATACTTACAATCCAATAGGTGGGAGATCTCCATGGACTGCTAATTTCTCAGCAGCCAGAAATTACCTAATTAAATTGGGCACAGATAACGATTCACAACAAACAGATGACAGACGAAGGAAAAACTTGACTTCAGGCAATTGGTTTCAGGGGCCCTAGCGAAGCAAGAGGAAGGGGTGAAGGTGAAAGGCAGAATTCACCAAACAAACAACACACAACAACAATAACACTAGAATTAATACTATAACACGACACATAAAAACAAGTTGGCTACAATCCATAAAATTATCATCTAAGCAATTCTCAAAATCTAGAAAATTTAAAAATACTCAAGGATCATTCAAAATCCAGAACTCAATGTCAACAACGAGGTTCGACCATAATTGGATTCTCCAAAAAACAATTAATATATATATTGATGAGGCTAACTCCCATATCGCGACCCAATAACTCAATAATTAGAAATAAAACAATCAGGTCAATCACTGCAGATCTGAGATATCATTAGATCATAAGGTTTGATAAAGAAATTAGCTCAATACCTAACAGGGTCGAACACGTTATAACCAACTGCGACAAGGTGTGACAGAACCAGGGGCATGCAGAGAATTTTCAGGGCTACACAAAACATACATAATCCCTTAAATGGGAAGTACCAGGTTTAATTCATACACGGTAAATTAAAGTCCAAACCGGGAACTAGGCTCAACACGTGCACCATAAGCAAACTTGAATAAAATACATGACAAACAAACATATAAATGTGTGTAACCCCATAGAATTATATAAGTTACCTCCAGTTTACAATTTAATAATAAGAACATTTAATATAGTGAAGTAATTGTAACATTCAAAAACATAATTTGCACTAAGAATAACAATGGTAATAACACATCTTTCAAGAAAATATCAAACATTTTCTAGATTCATAAAGCAATTAATAGCCACAAACAGTAATACAAAATGTTAACTCATTTCATTTTATAAATATTAAATATATTATAACAACAAATTGCTTAATGTGTGTTGCAAATTTAATTTAAGTGTACATAAAATTCATATAACAGTTCTGTAGTTGCGTGTATTTATAATTGGAGTTTGGGTTGTAATCATAATAAGAGTAGTCCTTCTATAAATTGTAACATGTTTTCATTAGTTTATTCAAAACAAGTTATAAGTGTTTAATAAAAATAGCATTTACTTCGCCATAAAATATTCATTATCAAAATGTTTCAACGTTCCTTTGTTGCAGTACATTCATCATAAATTAAGTCTTATATGTTATATTCACAAAAAATCTACGTTAAACATTTCTTTGTTACACTATAAATTCTCGACTGCTCAGTCTGACTGTGTGCTTTATAAGTTTGTTCTTATTTACATTATTACTCTATGCTTGGCATACATCTTAATGCTTTATAAAATTTAAAGTGGACTAATCGAATCGTTAGCCTTCTTCTATATTTCCAACTACTTTACTTTATTCATTTCGTGTGAAATTACACGCTGATTAATTTACACACTTTAAATGAAAATTTAAAATTATTAAATCAATTGTTGATCATCCCAGCAATGATTTAAATTAATTTTAAGTTAATTGGTCATCATTAAAGAAAATTCTTACTGAAGTTAAATTATATTCTCTTATCTCTATCTATATATGACATAAATTTCCTTTACTTTTTAAATTTTAAAAATGACTTTTCAATGTCTTTATTTTTTCATAATTATAAACTGGTTATTTGTCATCTCAATTCTGCAGATTGTACCCATGTCCTCCGGTGATCTGTCGGTCCTCTCCTACTGGATTTCCCCTTGAGTTTTTCGGTTCCACTTGTCGTCCTCCAATCACTCGTCCTTCATGGTCCCATCTGATGGCTGTAGAATGGAATGATATGTTGCTCTGCATCAGCTGCTATTGTTCTAGTAACCGCCTCTATTGCTCTGCACATCGTTCCTCTGCTTTATGTGCTCTCGCCATTTGTATAGAGTGTTGACGTTTGTGGTTGTAGACTGGTTGTATACGTTTGGTAATTGTAGTTAAAAATAACCAAACTAAGAGTTACTGTTTTTTGATTACTTGAATTAACGTATTGTCCATTAGACTTTGCAGTTTATAAACAAAAATGTCTTCGATACTGGACATAGCGCCCCGCTATGTCTGAAGACTGATTGAAAGTAATTAAAATTCGTGTCGCTAACGGACAAAGCTTACCGCCGCAACTGAAAACTGATTGAAGAGTAAATTTGGCTCTCGTGGGCCCGTATTTATATTCACCAACAAAACCACATCTGTCGGCTCAGGATTCTGCGTGTCAGAAACTGTCCGTGGCGTCAGTTCCCCCACTATCGTCCAATTTCACATATTCCACATTTTTGCAAATTGCAATGTCTAATTCGGATTTCGAAGTTATCTAACATTGTCTGATTTAATTATACATATTATATGTAATTACCATAGTGATCGCATCATTAGTGTAATTACTATACATTTAAAGTCGCACTGAACGTCATAATCACACCATTTTCGCACTGCACATGTGTCTGATCTTTATGCATAATTAGAAGTCTTTGCAATCTTTCTAACATTTACGCTTTGCTTATAATTAAATAAAACTCTAATTTAGTATCTATTTGGGGTGCGATTGTAAACTTGCAGCCTTGAACAGGCTTCACGAACACACACTATTTACTACTGTACACTCACACAGCAATAATCGCATGATCATGCATGTTCATTCCTGCGTCTAACTCAGCTTTCAACTTCACACCTGCTCGTCTATTACATATTACTAAAATTAATCTAAATATTTATTTAATTTAATACATGCACATTACAGCATATGCTTGTATTGTCGCATTATTCCTCTGCTTGGTAAACATTTTTAATAAATTTATTTATTTAATATTTTTTCTCATTAGACACACCATTTTTTTATATTCCATATTATATATTTTTATTTTTATTTATACAACACAACTAATAATAATGAATATTAATTTTTCAATTCCCCTTAGTTGGAGGGTAGAGCAAGTAATGTTCCCTCTCCCCACACAGGTGTTGCTGACCACGTGTGAGCGTAGCTCAACTTTAATAATTGTTCTCATTTAATCTGGTCCCAATTGACCTACTTATTTTTACGTGTAGAACTTCCTACATGAGTTTGCATTCTTGCACTGGTAAACATTCTGCATCTTAACATATCATGCCATTCTTCAATCTACAATTTTACATTACCTTAATCATACATTCCTACCATTCTTTACTATTTTCTTACATTACTTATATAATACATTAACTTTCTTTACCCTTTATTACATTTCTTTAACATTACATTTCTGATCGCTCATAATTTTCTTCATTCTTACCCTGTGTTGTAATACACTTCCGTAACAGAATACTCTTTAAGCTTTGTAGTGTGTCGCATGATCGGTTACAGATGATTGCCTTACAAACACGTCTATATTCAGACTTTTATGTGCTTAACTCACTCGATGTGTTAATCGTAGCATTTGAGCCCTAAGTAATCTCCGCCCTTGACTTCCACTATCGCTCCTTCTGTGTCCTTGCATTTCCACTAAGGTATGAAGTTTTGGATTGATCAGCCATCTGACAATTATAACACTTATTTCTCATCTCTATTCCTTTCCTTAACCTTCTCATAATAACACTACTTACCCTTTCTTTAACCTTTTATTTAGAATAACATTCCGTTTGATTTAATTCCTTAACCTTTTTTCCTTCTTTTCAATCATAACCTTTCCTTAAATATAATTTCTAACCTTTTTACACGTATCATTATTCCTTATTGTTTAACTCCTTTTCTTATTAATAATTAACAATACTATATTTCGTTTAAAAATAATTATTCATTACAATAGAGCATTGAGTGCGGTGTGTCGTTTGATTTTACACCCCTCTCTAACTTAAAAATTGCATTGTGTCCCTCGACAGGAAATATATTGTTCCTCGACGTGTAGTAGCCATTGTCATATATTAGACGACGTGTACAGTTATTTCCGTCTCGCATTCCTTTATTGTGCGTATTTACCGCGTGAACGTTTGTTTTGACTGTGTAACTCACCTGTTCGCACGGCAAGAATTTGTTTCTTAGAAGCGACGAATAACCCCTCTCACTTCTCTCTGCATGTTCCATAATTCTCTCGTCACTAATGCATTGCGTGGGGTCAGTTTGCTTGAGACCTATATAAACATCTGTTGACTGTTTTTTTATTCGTCGTTTATGATAAACTCTGTAGTTTTTATAATTACAGTTATAATTATCGTTATTATAGTTATCGCTCGTCCGGTACTTACCGTGCATATAGCTAATATTATAATTATCACACTTTCGCCTAGTGTTTCATATTGATGGTTTATCACTACGTTTTTCGTTACAGTGATAATTATTGTGTGTTAATTGTTTTACACGTATTTTTCTCTTATGTGATTTCATATTGTGTGTGTAACTTGCCACTTGGATATTCCTATCAATAAGGTATGCTTGCTTAATTTTTACTTTGCTTTCTTCCTTAATGATAATTATTTCTCTATTATTACTATTACTAATTACGAACGTATTTCCTTTCGTATCTTCAATTATTATGGTTACTTCCCATAGCATTGTTTCGCATATTCTTTCCGTTTGTTTATCAATTATTGCACATATATTTTCTCTAATAGTTTCAATATGTGAATTGTAAATGTCACTATCTCCGCAACCCCTTTCTCCCGGCTGTACGGGGACCCTAAAACATTATTATTTGCAGATTAGCCGTCAGAGAATACAGCCACCCTTCACTCTCTCGCCTTAGAACACAGACACCACACACATTGTCACGATTTTATCAAAACTTTAGTTGCTCTTATTAATTTCCTATAGTTTATTTTATCCGTTTACTTTTAACACAACCTTTACGTTTATTTATTTCTTTACTGTAACATTTACTTTTAACTTTAAAAAAGTCAGTTAAATACAAGGTCACCACGTGTTCCCAGAGAGGAATTAACATGTAATTCAATTTTACAATAGGAAAGTATTACAATAAAGTAGGCTTTACAAACCTTGAAACGCCCCCTTAGTCCCAGAATATTTTTTACATGCTTTTCTAACCTCCAAAAAAAAAAATTAAAATTTTTTTTTTCTGGGAAGGCGTAACTTAATATATAAGTCTAGACACGTGGCCTAGATGGAAATAATATGTGCTAAGCCCATAGTGACAGGTCTTACAAGAAAACACTTGATCAACAATAACAAGATTTTATTTATGTTTTTTTTTTTTAACAATTGGTTTTGAATCATCTTTGTTTGAGTTTTTCGTAATTCTTGGCATCCATTCAGATCTCTCTTTAAAGTCACATGGTGGTTTAATTACAACAAGAATCCATCAAAGTATGATTGGATAAAACTTCCGGGCTGAAAGGCCGTGGTCGATTGCTTGATGCATTGGCGCTATACGTTTCGGCCGCACCACCGGTGGCCATCTTCAGTAGCAAAACTTGTTCGAATAGATGTACGCCGAACACGACCCCAATGTACTGGGAACAAGCAACAGTGAGTTACGGCTACGATGCCTCTATTTATAGCTTTTTGGCCGCTTCAGGTGTATCGCGCGGACCAATGAGAAGCCAGCACATCATTCTTGATTCTGATTGGCCATGGAGAATAGACCATGCCAGACACTATTTAAGGAGATGCTTTCTCCTCGGCGGTTCAACCGGAGTCTACCTAGAGCTGTTGCCAGGGTAGGCTGCGTCACTTTGTACGGCAATTTTGCCAGTGAATTTTACCGTTGTTTGTAATTCTATCAAAGTGATTTCTTCACCATATCTTCTTCTGTGTTCATCTTTATCATTGTGCATCATTTTATCAGTGTATTGTGTCGTGCGCGTGTGTTTTTGTGATTCGTGTGCAGTGCGCGTCTTGTGTTCGTGTTCTTTGTCTGTCAGTGTAGTGATTCAGTGCTGGTAAAAGTTACTCTATCCTAGCCCTTTTTTGCGTCTTCGACGTTCATTTCGGTTAATCCCGAGATGGCGTCGAACGCAACTCCCGTTCCTTTGCCGGCACCGCTGGTAACCTTAATGGAAACCTGCGGTACTGGTCCTCGTTCTACCCCGTTACCTTCCCATACAGTTAGTGCAAGTGAAAGTGAAAGTGATGATTGTGCGTCGATGTGTAGTGTGGGGACGGGGGAAGGTGAATTTTCGCTTGTGGAGGGCAAGTCTGCCAAACGCAAGCGAAAATTGGTCGCCAGCCCGCCACCGGCCGCTGCTACGCATCGGGTATCTAGTCCCGGTAACAGCGCCAGCCATCCGACTCAGTCTCCCTCTCAATCTGTCCCCAAACCTAAAATTCCGCCGATTGTTATTCCCGACAATCGTAACTACAGGGAAATTATCCGTTCCCTGCAGAATCTGCTTCCTTCGGCCAAACTCGAGGCCAGGTGCCAAGGCTCCTCGCTTCGAATTGCGGCTACAACAGTCCCGGACTTCCGATCGGTCCAACAGTTTCTTACCGATCGGAAGATCTCCTTCCATACTTTCGCGCTTCCTTCAGAGCGCGAAATTAAAGTTGTTATCTCCGGAGTTCCTTCCTGGACCGCCCCCGATACCATCAGGCAGGAGCTTGTCGCTTTAGGCTATTCGCCGACGGCGGTAAGTGTACTGCATGCTGGCAAGGGGGAAGATCGCCGTCCTGTGAATAGTTTCCTCGTGAAACTACTCAAAGTAGGCCAGTTCGAGGAGGTTTATGGCCTCCAAAACTTCCTGCACCTTCGGGTGCAAGTCCGTACTTTTGACCCGCGGCCAGGCCCCTCGCAGTGTTTTAACTGTCAGAGGTTTGGCCACTCCAGCTTGTTCTGTAATCACCCTCCGCGTTGCGTGCGGTGTACTGAACCTCATCGTGGGTGTGATAAGCCCAAGACGGGGTTCACGGCCATTTGCTGCAACTGCGGCGGGGACCATCCGGCTAGTTATAGAGGATGTAGGGACTTTATATCAGCCATGAAGCTGCAGCGGACTCCTGCTCGTCCTGGCGCGCAGGCAGGCCGTGTTGCAGGTCCCCTCCCTAACCGCAGGGAGGCCTTCCCACCTCTCTCCGGAGCATCATCTCAGGCCCCGGCAGCAGTTCCGGCTGCTCCCAGGGCCCCAGTTCCGCCTGCAGTCGACGTTTCGGCGCCGCCTGCAGTCCCTTCTGTCCCGGCGCCTGCCGGAGCGCCCGGTCCTTCATACGCGGCTGTGGCCGCTACATCAGTCCCACCTTCCGCTCCTCGGAGCTCCAAACAGAAGCGCACTCGTCGCCGTCAGCGACAAGTTCCACAGGCCTTGCCTGTAAAACCTCAGCGGGCCCCGCCGGCCCCCCGCCGGCCCCCCGCCATCAACCTAAGCTCCCAACTGAGCAGACCCCACGTCCGTCCCCGAGCCCTGCGCCATCTGCAACACCGGCCGAGGCCAGCCAGGTCCGTCTTCCGGAATCTCGGGAATCTTCCCGGGCCCCGGTGGACCCCCTGACTGCCTGGGCTGAAACTTTGGTACACAACATCAGGTCTGCTCCAGATACAACCACGGTTCTTGCCCTGGTGTTTCAATCACTGTCTACCCTCTTTCCTCTTCTTCCTTTGAATGGCTAGGAGTCTTAGGATCGTTGCGTGGAATGCCCATGGGGTAGTCCCTCGACGATCTGAACTGATGACTTTCGTAACGGAGTACGACGCTGATGTCGTCCTCCTTTGCGAGACTCATCTGGCTCGCTACCATACCTTCAACCTGCCATCTTACATCTGTTTTCGTCAGGATCGTCCCCAACGGCCTGGCTGTCGCCCCTCGGGGGGGACAGCCGTCTTAGTCCACAGGCGGATATCCCACAGGCCACTACCCCCTTTAGATACATCTCTTGTTGAAGGTTGTGCGGTGGCGATAGACGCTGGCGGATCGGAGTTGCGCGTTGTTGCGGCGTATCTCCGGCCAGGCCTGCGGCTACCTCCACCGCCCGAGGAGTGGGACGCTCTCCTCGATCATCCCCTACCAACCATTGTAGCCGGGGACTTAAATGCCAAGCATCCCTCCTGGAACAGCAGAGTAGTCAACGCCTACGGAAAATCTCTGTATCGGTTTGTCTCCGACGACCCGGTACTTCAAGTCATCGGCCCAGAAGACCCTACTCACTTCCCCTTTTCCGGTCATCGACCGGACGTCCTTGACATTGTCATAGCCAAGGACGTGACCCATCACATCCAGGTCTCGTCAGTGTCGGATCTCTCATCCGATCACAATCCCCTTTTTATAACTGCCCGTGAGCTGTCGGCCTCACCCCGACCTCCCGCTCAGATTGTTAGGAGAGTCAACTGGCGCTCCTACCATGATGAGCTCTCACGGCGGTTACCATCACTCCCCGCGGACCCGATCGTCACTTGTGACGATTTGGATCTCCGAGCCACTCATCTTCAGGAGTTGGTCCAAGGTGTCATGGATCGACACACATATACTCTCGAGGTGAACCATCGTAAGTCGGCCTTACCTGCGGAAGTACTCCACGCCATCTGGCTCCGGCGCAATCTCCGCCGCAGATGGCAAAGAACCCGTGATCCCGGCGTCAAAAGGCGCTTTCAGGCCCAGTCTCTTTACGTTCAGCAGCTACTGCGGGACGTAAACTCTGATCGATGGGACTCATACCTTGAGTCTCTTGAAGTCGACCACGCCTCCGTCTGGAGAGCGGCGAGTAGACTGACCCGCGAGAAGAGAACTCGCAACCCACTTGAAACTCCGAACGGGGTTGTATCTTCATCAGAAGGCAAGGCCGAGGTCTTCGCCGACTGCATGGAGGTGCAATTTACTGTTCATCAAGGCGTCTCGGACCCTGCCCACTCGGCAGAAGTCCGTGACTTTCTATCTGGACATTTTTCACGCCCTCCTGAACTCCCAGCCCTCCCGTTCGACAGGGATGAACTAGTTTCATCTATCTGCCGACTAAATCGCCGTCGCGCCCCCGGTCCTGACCGGATCGGGGCCGCTGCTCTACAAAATCTCCCGGCCTCAGGCGTTGACCTCGTTCTTGAGCTGTTTAACTCCTGTCTCCGGCTACAGTACTTTCCCCGCCTGTGGAAATCAGCCAACATCGTAATGATTCCGAAGCCTCGCAAGCCGCGCATGCTTCCTGAAAGCTATCGTCCAATCTCTCTCTTGCCAGTCATCTCGAAGGTGTTCGAGCGTCTCCTGCTGGCTCGCATCTCGCCGCTGCTAGATGGTTTCATCCGCAGCGAACAGTACGGGTTTCGCAGAGAGCGCTCGACCATGCTTCAATTGGTCCGCGTTGTTACGCACTTGTCAGACGCCACCAACAGGCGCGCGGCTACGGCCGCCGTACTGTTGGACGTGAGCAAGGCCTTCGATAAAGTCTGGCATGAAGGTCTTCTCTTCAAACTTGCCAATTCCCCTCTACCATCGACCATAGTGTTTTTCCTCCGGTCGTATCTCAGCGACCGAACCTTCAGGGTGAGCGTCGACGGGTCCTGTTCTACAGTTCGACCCGTCGCCGCCGGCGTACCTCAGGGATCTGTCCTCGGCCCCGTTCTGTACCTTGTGTACACGAACGACCTGCCTGTCTTGCCCGGAGTCACGTTGTCTTTGTTCGCTGACGATGCTATGTATCACTGCAGCTCCCTGTCCCCGCGCTTTGCGAGTACAAAGCTGCAGCGACAGTTGAACCAGCTTCCGGACTGGCTACGGAAATGGCGGGTGACGATCAACACGGAGAAATCCGAGGCGAATTGCTTCACCCGTAAGTCCATCTCCCGATGCCAGCCCCTCTCCCTAGCAGGGAGACCCATCGCCTACAAAGAATCGGTGAAGTATTTAGGCGTTCGGCTAGATCGTCGCCTTTGCTTCAACGCCCACGTGACGGAAACCCTTGCCAAGGCTCGCGGCGTCCGAGCCAAATTATCTCCTTTCCTCTCGTGTCGCAGCCGCCTGGCCATGCGCACGAAACTTACCATCTATCTACTATTTCTCAGGTCTGTATTGACCTATGCGGCACCCGCCTGGTGGTCTCTTTTATCCACCACCAACAGATGTAGGCTGGAAGCTTTCCAGTCCCGAACACTCCGATCCTTGACGGGGTCCCCTTGGTTTGTAAGGAACGACGTGATTCGAAGGGGTCTCCGTGTTCCTACCTTGACTTCCTTTGTCCGGTCGCTGGCTCTAACTCTCTTTGCTAAAGCCTCGACCTCCACCTTCCCGTACCTACGAACCATCAGTGCATCAGAACCACCACCGCTCATTCGGGTCAAGCGCCCTCGGGCGCTTCTTGATGACCCGCCATAACGCCATCCTCTTTAAATAAACAAAAAACAAGTAATCATCAGTCCTAGACCAGAGTATTTCACCAAACTGTCCTTCTTTCCTTCCTGTCCACCTCCTAGCACGCTGAGCCGGCTGCTTGTCGCTGTCATCATTCACTGGCACGGAGGCTCTCCGCCTCGCGGGGAGCGACCGACGCCCTCAGGGCGTCTGCTGACTGGACTTGAAACGGGCAACATCTGTTGCTCGAATCGGTACCAGCGGCAGTGCATTAAACAAATAAAAGTTATACTCCCCCGCCTTCTCAGTTAACTGGTTGGCGGTTTCCTTTTCCAGTTTTAGGTAACCTGTCGACATGTACCAGCACTATGTTTACTTCTGGCAGCCATTGGACACGATCCAGATGCTGCAATCAAGCCACGGGTGCAAAGACACCCCGCATCCATAATGCAATGCAATCGGCGGTTCATAGCGACGGACGCATTCTTATGAATATGGATGGACTCCAGATGCAGGCGAGTGAAGTAACCCCGGACAGAAGACAACACGCGGGCTTCATCAAACATCACCCGGTGATCGTCGTGGGAAAGAGCGTGTTCAGCAACTGCGGACTTTTCCGGCTGGCCCAGACGGCAGTATCTCCGGTGTTCAGAGAGGCGCGTCCGGACACTACGTTTCGTGGTGCCTATGTAGACCTGGCCACACGTACAAGGAATACTGTACACCCCGCACGACGAGAGTGGATCCCTGGCGTCTTTCACCGGTCGCAGGAACTGTTGGATCTTTTTGGTTGGCTTGAAGATCGTCCTGACGCCCCGCTTACTCAGCAACTTCCCGATGCGGTCAGTCACGCCACAGATGTAGGGCAAGACAGTAGAGCCAACAACCTCAGGCGACACCGACTCGTCCAGCCTACCAGATCTTCTCGGCCGGGCAGCTCTCCTAACCTCCGCAGCAGAATAGCCGTTGGACTGCAGTGCTTCCTCGAGATGCCGAAACTCATCTTCGAGATACTGGGGCTCACAGATTCTTTTTCCCCGGTCTACCAGAGTCTTCAGCACCGCCCTCTTCTGCCTAGGATGATGATTGGAGGCTTTGTGCAGATATCTGTCGGTGTGCGTTGGCTTCCTATAAACTTTATGTCCCAAGCTGCCATCGGTCCTTTTCAGGACCAACACATCCAGAAAAGCCAATTGTTCATCCCTCTCACGCTCCATCGTAAACTGTATGCGTGGGTGCACAGCATTCAGATGTCCAAGGAATCGTTCCAACTCTTCGTCCCCATGGCTCCAGACCACGAAAGTGTCGTCCACATACCGCAACCAACACTTCGGCTTGAGAGGCGCAGATGAAATTGCCAACTCTTCAAATTTTTCCATATAGAAATTTGCAACCACAGGGCTGAGAGGGCTTCCCATCGCGACGCCATCCAACTGTTCATAGAAGCCGCCATTCCACTGGAAGTAGGTCGTTGTTAGGACCTGCCGGAACAAAGCAGTGATGTCCGCCGAGAACAGGTCACCCACATACCCCAAGACCTCCTGAACAGGAACCATGGTGAAAAGAGAGACCACATCAAAACTGACGAGAACATCGCCAGGCTCCAGCACCAACTCCCGGATCCTCCGGAGGAAATCAGAAGAGTCCTACTGACAATCAGCTGTAAGTAGGCGAGCCAATAGCACTGACGATGGGCCGTAGCGGAACGTCTTCCTTATGGATCTTCGGTAAACCATAGAGACGAGGGGGAAGGGCCTCCGAACACCGGACGGCCGTCTTCACATCAGGCGCCAGAGAAGTTTGCTTAACCAAAGAATCCGTTTTTCTTAGAACTGTAGCAGTCGGATCTTTGTTCAGCCTCCCATACGTGGCTGGATCTAACAAACCTTCAATCTTCCGCTGGTAGTCTTCGGTGTTCAAGACCACAGTGGCGCTCCCCTTATCCGCCGGCACAATGACAATGGAGTCATCCCTCTTCAATTCTCTCAAGGCTCGCAACTCCGCCGACAGAAGATTGCATTTTGGCGGAGCGGCCCTTCTAAGGGCCCTAGAAGCTTCCAAACGGATTTCATCTGCCTGGTCTCGGGGTAGTCCTCGGATGCCTGCCTCCAGGCTCGCAACTATTTCCTCCACCGGTACTGTCTTCGGGGTAACTGCAAACTTCTCACCTTTGGCTAACACCGAGGTCTCATGTGGTGTTAGCTGGCGGTTCGATAGATTTACAACCATCCTGTCCATCCTGTCACGATCTAATCCTCTTCCCCCGATGTTCTGGGAACCAAACCGCTCGAATTTGTCACGCTGTCTCTGGCTGGTACTGGCATAACACGACTCGAAGGCATTATATGTAAGCCCATCCAACATCTCCCAATCATGTTGTTGGAGGGAACTGCTAAGATGTAAATGCAGTTTTAACAGTTCTTGGTCATTAAGTGCCAACTCTTTCCTCGTATGGTGTATGCGCTCACGCAGCATGGCATTTTCAGTTCTTCTATAAATCCTATTGGCCTGTGGCGTGTTAAAAATATGTCTTTGTCGTAGGAACCTGGGAACGGTTCCCGAGTCTCTGCATCGAAGTAAAAAGGCCAAGGAACACAGCAGACTGGCTTTCTTCTTCCGTAACGTCTCCAACTTTTTAATTTTCTTCAAAACCTCCTCCCCGTAGAGGTTCTTAATTTTAGTACGTAGGCTTTCACGGCCGGTGTCAATATGATTGGATAAAACTTCCGGGCTGAAAGGCCGTGGTCGATTGCTTGATGCATTGGCGCTATACGTTTCGGCCGCACCACCGGTGGCCATCTTCAGTAGCAAAACTTGTTCGAATAGATGGACGCCGAACACGTCCCCAATGTACTGGGAACAAGCAACAGTGAGTTACGGCTACGATGCCTCTATTTATAGCTTCTTGGCCGCTTCAGGTGTATCGCGCGGACCAATGAGAAGCCAAAACTTCTGTCCAATGTTTGATGAAGCCCGCGTGTTGTCTTCTGTCCGGGGTGGATGGATGGATGGATAGGTGCACGGGCGTCTTGCGCCCTAATTTGTGTGCGTTGTCCAGGCCTAAGCCTGATGAACGCCAGGTGCCAACAGTTCAGCGCGGTCGTTTGCTCTGCTCAAGGATGTTAAGGTGCAGTCCGCGGGTCCATGATGAATTAACATGGCCACCACGGTGGCAAGCTAGTGCTTAGCTTCAGCCACTTGTCCGGCCAAGGCGCGACACCATGGTCCCCTCAGGCTAGCCTTTGGGAACGTGGTGACACACTGGCGAGGACAAGAAGCTCGAGCGCCCTAGGGCGTCGGCCGAAATGGTGGGTAATGTCACCGAGACAGCCAGCTTTCGCAAGGAAGGCACTTGCACAACCTCGCGGGAGCTCATGTCTCAGGTCATTACCTTACCAAATCAACAAAGCAGGTGCTGGCGGGGAACTTAATCGTGATCAAGGCTTCAGCCAATCGCAACGCCTGGTCGCGTCTCATTGGTCGCCGGGACATAGCCCACGGAAACTCAGAAACGCGCCGGCGAATACAAGAGGCTCGTCCGCCCGAAGGCAGCGGCCGAGGCGACAGAGCTTATCACCGGGGCAGTCGGCTTTCGCAAGGAAGGCATTTGCACAACCTCGCGAGATCCCATGTCCCGGATCAAGGCCCTGCCGAATCGGCAAAGCCGATGCTGGCAATAAATCTATCCATTCAATCCGCCGCAGCATGATTGACTACAGTTTCGGCAGGCGCAGGTGGTGATTGATGGTGATCGGTGCAGATTTCCAGAAGGTTGGGGGGATTCGTTTCTGGGGGGTTCATGTGATGAACTTAGGGGGGGTCGTCTAGCAGCGCCCTAGGGCGCCTGACGCGGCGAGGAGGCGGAGCATTCTCCATGCTGTTAAGCCTTCGGAGGTGCGGGTAAGAGGACTCGCCTGCCTTGGCGAACAAATTCGTTGCCAGGGACCAGACGAAGACCTCTAAGGTGGGAACACGGAGACCCCGATGTATGGCGGTATTTCGCACATACCACGGGGACCCCGTGAGGGAGCGTAGGGTCCAATTCTGAAATGTAGTCAGCCTATGCCTGTTGGTGGCCGACAGGAGAGGCCACCAGGCGGGTGCCGCATAAGTGAGTACTGTTCGGAGGAACAGTAGATACAATGTAAGTTTGGTACGGAAAGCCAGGCAGCTGTTCCGCGAAAGCATAGGTGATAGTTTGGCTCTGACGCCACGAGCCAAGTTGAGGGTTGAGGTCACGTGGGCGTTGAAGTTTAAGTGCCGATCAAGCCGAACACCTAGGTACTTCACCGTCTCGGTCCAGTTGATGGGTCTCCCCTCTAAGGAGAGGGATTGGCATCGGGAAATGGACTTATGCGTAAAGCAGATCGCCTCGGATTTCTCCGTATTGATCGCTACCCGCCATTTCCTTAGCCAGTCCGGAAGCATAGCCAACTGGCGTTGTAACATTACGCTCGTCCGCCAAGGCGAAAGCGAGCTAAAATGAAACATCGCGTCGTCGGCAAATAGAGATAACGTGACCCCGGGATAAACAGGCAGATCGTTCGTGTACAGTACATACAGAACGGGGCCGAGGACAGATCCTTGTGGGACGCCGGCGGAGACAGGGCGAACCCGAGAGAACGCCCCATCTACGCTGATCCTGAAGGTGCGATCCGTCAGATAGAATCGGAGCAAGTGGACGATAGATGTCGGGATTGGCGAATGCGCCTGTTTGTAGAGCAGGCCTTCGTGCCAGACTTTATCGAAGGCTTTGCTCACATCCAACAGGACAGCGCCTGTTGCCTGATGATTGTTGGCAGCGTCGGCTAGATATGTGACAACCCGTACTAGCTGAAGAGTAGTCGAGTGCCTCGGCCTAAACGCAAACTGCTCCTCGCGGATGAAACCATCCACCAGGGGCCGAATACGGGCCAGGAGAAGACGCTCGAATACCTTCGAGATTACTGGCAATAGTGATATTGGGCGGTAGCTTCCAGGTAGCGTGGGCGGCTTTTTAGATTTCTGGATCATGATGACGTTGGCAGTTTTCCACAGGCGAGGGAAGTAACTCAGCCGGAGACAGGAGTTGAACAGCTCAAGAAGAACGTCAACTGCCGAAGGCGGGAGATTCTGCAACGCAGCGGCGCCGATGCGATCGGGGCCAGGGGCCTTTCTCTTCTTCAGTCGGCTTAGGACAGACGCAAGGTCATCCTCGTCGACCGAAATAGGAGGATCAATGGGGGGAGCAGAAAAGTATCCAGATAGGAAATCCCTGACGACGGCCACATGAGCCGGGTCAGAGATGCCTCTATGGACGGTGAACTGGTCCTCAATACAGTCGGCGAAGACCTCCGGCAGTCCAACCACCCGCCTCAGCATCTACGGCTCTTCCTGCGGCTCCTGCCGCTGGAGGAACCATAACATACGCTGCAGCGGTCGCTACGGCGCCCACTGTGGCCCCCAGAACCTCAGCACCTGCCGGAGTGCCTTCTCCTCAAGCGGCAACGCCCGCAGTACCCCCCTCACAGACCCAGCCGCCTAAGAAACGGCGCGCTAAGCGCAAGAATCGAAAGCCACTTGTGGCAAAACAACTCTACCCGGAGGCTAACAACGCCCCTCCGGCTGCCCAGCAACTACCCGGCCATGAGCCTGCTCCTGTTGCCCAGGCCCCTGCGATTTCCATGGAAATCTCGCCAGCCCCCGAGCAGCCAGCTCCAATTGCCCACCCTCCCCTGGAGGCGGCATCTGCACCTTCCGCGGCCCCAGCGCCGGCTAGTCAGGCCCCTGTAGCCGGTGGTTCACCACTGGTCACTGAGGCTCAACTGATGGCCTGGGTCAGCGGCATTGTTCCGAAAATTCTTGCTGCTCGGGATGTCCCGACAATACTCATGGCGATCCTAACGTCGCTGATCGCCCTGATCGTCCCCTCATCTAACCATGGCTAGACAGTTCCGGTTCGTCGCGTGGAATGCAGATGGTATTCCGGCGCGTCGGGCCGAACTGGCAGCTTTCCTTGTCGAGTACGACGCAGATGTCGTACTCCTCTCCGAAACTCATCTTGCCCCTAACCGGCGATTTTCCCTGCCAGCCTATGCTTGCTACAGGAAAGACAGGAATGGTCCCGATCGCCACCGAGCATCTGGCGGAGTGGCGATCTTAGTCCACAGGCGACACTCTCATAGAGAACTCCCTGCCCCTGAAACTACCCTCATCGAAGCATGTGCTGTGGCGCTGGATGTAGCCGGCCTGGAGGTGCGCTTTGTTTCTGCGTACCACCCGCCCGGCCATCGAGCTCCACCGCATGAGGAGTGGGACGCCCTCCTGGACAGCGATCTCCCAACCATCGTAGCCGGAGACCTTAATGCCAAGCATCCCTCTTGGAACAGCAGAACGTCAAACCCCTCCGGCAATTCTCTCCGTAGGGCTGTCGAAGATGATCCCAGCGTCCTCATCATCGGCCCGTCCGAACCGACACACTTTCCCACTGCGGGTTATCCGCCGGATGTCCTTGATATCGTAATTGTCAAGGCCATCCCCTTTCATCTACAAGTCAGCGCGGTGTCGGACCTATCGTCCGATCACGACCCCCTACTTGTAACTGTCTTGCTGCCGTCGGTCTCACCCCGACTTCCCGATCATCCTGTTAGGAGAGTCAATTGGCGATCCTACCACGATGATCTGGCCAGGCAGTTGCCATCTGTCCCTCCGGACCCACTCGTCTCTTGTGACGACGTGGATCTCCGGGTACATCAGCTCCAGGACCTTGTCCAGTCTGCAATGGATAAAAACACCTATACTGTTCCGGTGAGTAATAAACGCTACGACCTTCCTGCGGAAGTTCTCCAAGCCATCCGATTACGGCGCCAGCTCCGCCGCAGATGGCACCATACCCGTGACCCTGCCGCTAGACGGCGCTTTCGAGCCCAGTCGGAACACGTCTCGCAGCTTCTGCTTGACGTAAACGCGAATCGATGGGACTCCTATTTGGAGTCCTTGGAAGTCGACCACGCCTCCGTATGGAGAGCCGCTGGTAGACTAAAAGGCGAAAAGAGGACTCGCCATCCCTTGAATACCCCGGACGGCACTGTATACTCTGCAGAAGGCAAGGCGGAGGTCTTCGCCGACTGTATTGAGGACCAGTTCACCGTCCATAGAGGCATCTCTGACCCGGCTCATGTGGCCGTCGTCAGGGATTTCCTATCTGGATACTTTTCTGCTCCCCCCATTGATCCTCCTATTTCGGTCGACGAGGATGACCTTGCGTCTGTACTAAGCCGACTGAAGAAGAGAAAGGCCCCTGGCCCCGATCGCATCGGAGCCGCTGCGTTGCAGAATCTCCCGCCTTCGGCAGTTGACGTTCTTCTTGAGCTGTTCAACTCCTGTCTCCGGCTGAGTTACTTCCCTCGCCTGTGGAAAACTGCCAACGTCATCATGATCCAGAAATCTAAAAAGCCGCCCACGCTACCTGGAAGCTACCGCCCAATATCACTATTGCCAGTAATCTCGAAGGTATTCGAGCGTCTTCTCCTGGCCCGTATTCGGCCCCTGGTGGATGGTTTCATCCGCGAGGAGCAGTTTGGGTTTAGGCCGAGGCACTCGACTACTCTTCAGCTAGTACGGGTTGTCACCTATCTAGCCGACGCTGCCAACAATCATCAGGCAACAGGCGCTGTCCTGTTGGATGTGAGCAAAGCCTTCGATAAAGTCTGGCACGAAGGCCTGCTCTACAAACTGGCGCTTTCGCCAATCCCGACATCTATCGTCCACTTGCTCCGATCCTATCTGACGGATCGCACCTTCAGGATCAGCGTAGATGGGGCGTTCTCTCGGGTTCGCCCTGTCTCCGCCGGCGACCCACAAGGATCTGTCCTCGGCCCCGTTCTGTATGTACTGTACACGAACGATCTGCCTGTTTATCCCGGGGTCACGTTATCTCTATTTGCCGACGACGCGATGTTTCATTTTAGCTCGCTTTCGCCTTGGCGGACGAGCGTAATGTTACAACGCCAGTTGGCTATGCTTCCGGACTGGCTAAGGAAATGGCGGGTAGCGATCAATACGGAGAAATCCGAGGCGATCTGCTTTACGCATAAGTCCATTTCCCGATGCCAATCCCTCTCCTTAGAGGGGAGACCCATCAACTGGACCGAGACGGTGAAGTACCTAGGTGTTCGGCTTGATCGGCACTTAAACTTCAACGCCCACGTGACCTCAACCCTCAACTTGGCTCGTGGCGTCAGAGCCAAACTATCACCTATGCTTTCGCGGAACAGCTGCCTGGCTGTCCGTACCAAACTTACATTGTATCTACTGTTCCTCCGAACAGTACTCACTTATGCGGCACCCGCCTGGTGGCCTCTCCTGTCGGCCACCAACAGGCATAGGCTGACTACATTTCAGAATTGGACCCTACGCTCCCTCACGGGGTCCCCGTGGTATGTGCGAAATACCGCCATACATCGGGGTCTCCGTGTTCCCACCTTAGAGGTCTTCGTCTGGTCCCTGGCAACGAATTTGTTCGCCAAGGCAGGCGAGTCCTCTTACCCGCACCTCCGAAGGCTTAACAGCATGGAGAATGCTCCGCCTCCTCGCCGCGTCAGGCGCCCTAGGGCGCTGCTAGACGACCCCCCCTAAGTTCATCACATGAACCCCCCAGAAACGAATCCCCCCAACCTTCTGGAAATCTGCACCGATCACCATCAATCACCACCTGCGCCTGCCGAAACTGTAGTCAATCATGCTGCGGCGGATTGAATGGATAGATTTATTGCCAGCATCGGCTTTGCCGATTCGGCAGGGCCTTGATCCGGGACATGGGATCTCGCGAGGTTGTGCAAATGCCTTCCTTGCGAAAGCCGACTGCCCCGGTGATAAGCTCCGTCGCCTCGGCCGCTGCCAGGGTCAGGGGCTGTGCGGGACGAAGGGCTTGCCCGTCGCCCGCTCGTGTACTACGTCCCGAGCTTCAAAAGAGCTCCTGCCGTAGGGACTACTGATGGTCTGGATTTAGGGTGTGGCCTGCTACCGGCCGTGGGTTGTCAATTAATTAATTAATTGAGGGTGAGTGTTCGCCGAGGCCGGGTCCAAGATTCTCCTGGCACAGATTGGTAGCGACCGAGGGCGCTAATGAGATGGTTGCCCTGGAATCGGGCGGATCGACGATAGAATTTCCGGGACAGTGTCCGTATAGTGGCGTCCAGGGAACGGACACGCAGGGAATCACGGATGGTTTTATTGGAGGTCTGATAATGGGCTTTGCATGCCCAGCGTAATCCTCGGTCGAGGAGAGACTGAAGCTTTCGCTTATGGGTCTTGGCCAAGTAGCCCCAAACGGGCATCGCGTAGGTAACCATCGGCGCCACATACGTGGAGACGATAAGCTTCCCTAGGCGGCGGGTCATGGCGTTGCTACATAGGATGGGACGGAGTCGATAAAGTCGATGAGCGGTCTTTCGGGCTACTTGTGCAGAGTGTGTCCGCCAGGTGAGACGTCGGTCGAGGTGAACCCCGAGGTACTTGACCTCTCGAGACCAGGGCAGAAGTGTGTCGCCTACGTAGAGTCTGTCGGGGAGCCTTAAGCGTCTGGAGAAGACTACTGCTGTGCTCTTGGCTGCGTTGATGGCAACTCTCCATTTCTCTGCCCACTCAACGTATTCGTCCAATTGCTCCTGGAGCCAGATAACGGCCGTCTCAGCACGACGATCGACAGCATACACTGCCGTGTCGTCGGCGAACATGGCCAACCTGGTGCCAGGCAACTTGGGCACGTCGTTGACGTACACAGAGAAAAGCAGGGGGCCCAAGACGCTTCCCTGAGGGACACCAGCAGTAATAGCCCTTTCCGAGGAAAGGGTGTTATCAACTCTCACGCGAAAGGTTCTGTTCCGAAGAAAGCTAGCAATCAGATGAAGGTAGCAATCCGGAAGCAGAATCTCCGTGAGTTTGTAAAGTAGGCCTGGATGCCAAACACGATCGAAAGCCTTCTCGACATCAAGGAAAACGGCGACGGTCTGCTCTCGCGAGCAACCGGCCTCGGCCACGGTCTCCACGAATCGCATCAATTGATGCGTCGAGGAGTGCCCAGCACGAAAGCCGAATTGCTCGGGGACCAGAATATCGAACCGTTGAAGGTGATCCGTTAGTCGCCGCTGGACTAGTCGTTCGAAGACCTTCGAAGTGGACGACAGCAGACTGATAGGCCGGAGGTTCTCGGCGAACTTGTGGTCTTTTCCCGGCTTCGGGATCATCGTGACCGTAGCCGAACGCCATTTCTTAGGAAAATAGGCGAATCGGAAGCAGGCATTGAACAAGTCGACCAGGAAGCGAACTCCCCGGTCCGGAAGTCTCTGTAGGGCGGTGTTTGTAACACCGTCCGGTCCAGGGCTCTTCCGGGGTCGAAGCGCTAAAAGCCTGTCCGTTACCTCTTCCACCGAAGTGGGTTCAGGTTCGGATGTGATCGGGCTACCGAGAGAAGCCTCAACTTCGGCTTCTATCTCCTCGTCGGAGTCTGGGTCCCCGGACGGGTTAGGAGCAAATTGAAGCTCCAGGTACCCGGCCAGGAACTCTGATTTCTCGTCCGGCTTGGCGAGGGGATGTCCACCAGGCCCGTTGATGGCCGGGAGTGGAGGACGGCGCCTCTTCCCGGTCATCGCGGTAGGTATCCTGTAAACGGAGGAGTCCCCCTCCGGTGCATCATCTGCCATTTTGGCGACCGTAAATTCCCAGCAGCTTCGTCGGAAGGCCTGCAAGTCACGACGTAACTTGCCGGCCGCCCGATTGAAGCTGGCCTTGTCGTCCGGATCTCTCGTCCGCTGCCACCGTCTCCGAAGTCTGTTCTTCTCTAAAGCGAGAAGTCGGACTTCGTCTGGGATCCGGTGATAATCGGGCGTGAGATTAGGCTTCATCCGTGAGCACACGCCGACGGAAGAGACCACGGCTTCATCGAACAAGGCGACCGCCTCGTCGATGTGCTGAGTGGTATCAAGCGGGACCTCCTCGGGAAGCCTGCGACAAAAGGCAGGCCCGAAGCGGTCCCACTCGACCACTCGTCGCGCTGCTCTCCCAATCGTGTGACGGGTAGGTACGTGCACCTCGATGGGACAATGGTCAGAGGACAGTTCCGTTAACACGGACACCTCTATCTGGTTGACAACTCCCTTGACAACTGCAATGTCTAGTATGTCAGGTCGGGCTCCAAGTCGGAGGGGATAGTGCGTCGGTTGTCCGGGTCCGTAGGCTCGTAGATGGTGGTCGTGTAGGTACCTGCTAAGCGCCCTCCCGGATGGCGTAGTCAAGCGACTACCCCAGTCGGGGTGTTTGCAGTTCAGGTCACCTGCAAGAATTACCTTCCTATGCGCACTGAAAATTGCGGACAGGTCGGCGTCTAGAACTGGTTTGGTCGGCGGTTTGTAAGCCGAAACCAGGAGGACACCTCCGAGAACTCCGGAGAGTTCAACGGCTGTGGCCTCGATATTTTGGCGAGGAGGCAAGACCACGCGGTGATGTGCAATGCAACGTTTCACCGCTATGGCCGTACCACCCCCCGCGTTCCGCCCAGGTCTATCGTCCCTGTAAAACGCATAGTTGGGCAATCTCACGTTGTCATGTGCCCTAAGCCAGGTCTCAGAGAGGAGAAGCACGTCGGGCTTGCGACGGGCTAGGAACTCTCTAAGTTCCTCGAGTTTGGGCAGAAGGCTGTTGGCGTTCCACGCTATAATGGAAAGGTCGCGCTTAATGGAGGTAATTCTGTTAGCGTGGAGCATTACAGAAGTCCTATGGCGGCTGCAGCTTCCGCGAGGAGGAGGAACTTTTCAGTCGGGGTCGCCGTGCGAAGGCGATCCCGAATGGAGCGATACAGACGGGCCACTTCTTCGAGGTCATATTCCTCGAAGAACGATTTTACCTCGGCTAAAGCTGAGGGGGATGTGGACGACGATGAAGCAGGTGGGGCAGGGTCGCTGCGGGCGGCGGCAGCATAGCTGCGGGCTGAAGTCACCCGAGATGTGTTCCTGGGTGGGCGCTCGGTCCTTTCAGCTGCAGGACGGGGCTCTACTCTGGACTGCCGAGCAACCCCAGCGCCGGAGCGCTGCGTTGGTCTAGTTTGTGGTTTCTGGGCAGGGGGAGCGGGAGCAGCGTTTTTCTGTTTCTTCTGCTTCTTCTTCTTCCTAGTCTTGGGTCTGTAGCGAGCCGCGGGTTGGGGAGATTCTGACCTCTCTGGGACTGGCTCGACTACGTCCGGGACAGGTTCCTCGTCCATTGGAACGGGCTGAGCTAGGGTCGATGCTGGCGTAGCATGCTCTTCCCGAGCAGGTTGGGACGATGCACGTGGCTGAGCACGTGGGCGAGGTCGGGCGGGAGGTTGTGGCACAGATGAGCTGACCTTCTCCGGGAGACGGGGAAAGGCAGCACGATCCGGGACGACCGGAAGCTGCTGGCGGGCAGGAGGGTTGGTCCTGTCCGCGGTCTGCCTCAGATGCTGCTGGAAAACCCAGCATCCTCTGTAATTTGCCGAGTGAGGTTCGCCGCAATTAATACAAAAGCGGCGCCCCGCAGCCGGCAATTGACAGGCCTTGGTCGGATGCGGCTTTCCGCATCTGACGCAGACCTCTGCGTTGTGGCAGCTGTCCGAGCCGTGCCCGAACCGTTGGCAACGATGGCACTGCGGGACGAGGCCAGCTTCGCGGCTCCTTTCGACTTTTATGCGAAGCCCGCAAAAACTGGTCAGGCCCAGCAGTCTGTCCGCCTGTTCCCCCTTAAGGAGTATCACCCGGAGGAGGGGTAACTTACGCCTGGGGCCATAAGAGGTAAAGAGCCTGATACACTCTTTAATCGGGAAGCCGAGTTGGCGGAGCTCGTCCGCCACCTCGTCGGGTTCTGTTTCTTCGTCTAGGCCGCGAATAATTAGCCTGACGTGAGCCGCCTTCTCGTAGGAGAAAGTGTGAAATTGTAATCCATTAGCCTGTAAGAACAGGTAGACGGCACGGTACTCTTCGTCCGTCGCGCAGCTAACGCGCAGACTGTCCCTTCCACGAAGAGACATCTGAACGTCTGCCGAGAGACGAACGCCGAGCCGGAGGCGTCTGGAAAAGTCAACGACGTTCTTGACGCCGTTGACGAACAGGGGCGGAGGGCGGCTTCTACGGGAGGGAGCATCTAAGTCTAGCTCCGGGTCTTCGGGGAGCGGAGTTTCCTCCGCTTTCCGCTTCTTTTTTGATGTGACTACTGTAAATGACGACCCAGGCGTGGGCTGGGACGCAGTACACGTCGGGGCAGGAGTACCCCTATTGCCAGAGTTAGACCCGGCCGAGACCGATTGGTGGCCCTGAGAAGGACCACTGCACGATCCGACCGAGTCAGGGACAGGGTCGGGACCTACCGATGAAGCATTGGATTGGCCCTTAGCAGGACCATTCCGCTGCCCGGCCGCAACGCGACGGTCGCCCATCGCGTTTTGGCAAAGGTATTCGGGCCGAAGCCCTCCTACTGGGATACTGAACCCGCTTAGCGCCGGTATTGGAGGCCGCACCACGATTAAGCGAAGCGACCGACCGCTACCGGCAGGGACCTAACTTAGCCTACGCCAAGCTAAGCGGGCCGATGCCTCCAAAAGCCGCGGGAAAAACAGTGAATTAAGCTAGGCTTACCTGGAGCGATCCCACGAAGTAATCCCAACTGGTCCGGGGTTCGCGAAAGCCACAAACACCACACAGCACTAACACTGGTCCACAGCACTGCACTTAGCCGCCTTTTGGCACCGGGAGGCACACTACGCACGGTAAAACACCAGCCGACACCAGACCGCGAGCGGCTACTGCCGCCAAGAGATTCGCACACGCGCACACGAAAACTGCCACGAACACAAGCCGAAGCAACCGATCTAACCGGACTAGTCGAGTCGTCTGCTGCCACACGGCCCTAACAAGGGACGCTGAAGGCGGTCGCACGACCCACTAATGCGTGGCCGCAGCTAGCTTGGCTTCACTCTTGTCGTTACTGGACCGGCACTGCAGGTGATCCTGTAGTTTTCTACACCTTCAGTCGTTCGGCCGCTGCCTTCGGGCGGACGAGCCTCTTGTATTCGCCGGCGCGTTTCTGAGTTTCCGTGGGCTATGTCCCGGCGACCAATGAGACGCGACCAGGCGTTGCGATTGGCTGAAGCCTTGATAACGACTAAGTTCCCCGTCAGCACCTGCTTTGTTGATTTGGTAAGGTAATGACCTGAAACATGAGCTCCCGCGAGGTTGTGCAAGTGCCTTCCTTGCGAAAGCTGGCTGTCTCGATGACATTACCCACCAAATCGGCCGACGCCCTAGGGCGCTCGAGCTTCTTGTCCTCGCCAGTGTGTCACCACGTTCCCAAAGGTTAGCCTGAGGGGACCATGGTGTCGCGCCTTGGCCGGACAATTGGCTGAAGCTAAAGCACTAACTTACCACCGTGGTGGCCATGTTAATTTATCATGGACCCGCGGACTGCACCATAACATCCTTGAGCAGAGCAAACGACCGCGCTGAACTGTTGGCACCTGGCGTTCATCAGGCTTAGGCCTGGACAACGCACACAAATTAGGGCGCAAGACGCCCGTGCATCCATCCATCCGACTCTGCAGCCACGCCTCGCTTCGCCGGGACAGTCCGTTTTGGGGAAGTCGGCCTGCTTCCACCGCTACCTCGCCGTTTCCGGCTACGCACGGGCTGGAAGCCGTCCTCCGTCTCCATCTCGGAGTCCGACGACAACGTAGCGCCGAGGGCTGCGGCATAGGCAATGGATAGTGGGTCCTGGGAAGGAGCAACACAAGGCTGGTCCCTCACGGGAGGGACAGATGTTTCGTGTTCCTTAGCAGAAACAGCAGAAGGCTGGGCCTGCGAAGGAACAGAGGATTGGCGACCCTTAGAAGGACCAGCACAAGGCTGATCCCCCGCGGGATGGTCTGATGCTTTATGGCTCTCTGCAGGATCGGAATTATGCCGGGCCTGCAAAGTAGCTGGAGTTGGTTGGTGGTCCTTAGCAGGACCAACTGAAGGTTGGTCCCGCGAAGAATCACCAGATGCTCGGCGGGCCTTGGAAGGACCTTCGTCGCGGACAGGGTCATAATTTGGAGCAGGAGCAGCAGAAGGCTGAACCCGCGAAACTTCATTAGATGCTGGGTCTTGGAAGGGACTATCACCGCGGACTGCAGGGATTCTTACCATTGGGCCATCTGTGGAGCTTAGCATTACGCTTCGCAGCACAGATGGCTTCAGCAAGGGGGCTACCCTGCCCTCGGATTTATTATGGCCCTTATTAGGACCACAACTCTCCGCGGACAGGGGCTCCCCTTGGTCTCGTCCCGACATCGCCGTCGCCAACGGGTGTCGGGTACGCTCTTGGGCGGGGGAGAGAGCAAACTCCCGTTCCGAACTGCACTGCACTTTGTCACTGGCACTCACCACACTCCGGCACAGAACACCGCGCACAAAGTAGGAACAATAGCCCGCACACGAGACTTCTCGCGAACTGGCCGAAATTCTGGCCCAATCGAACTAATCCGATTTTTAGCCAAATGGCTAGGTCAGGAGAGGTGTTTTGAGGTTATGTTTATTGTTCTGCTTCCTTTCAATCGCTGCCTGCATCTGGAGTCCATCCATATTCATAAGAATGCGTCCGTCGCTATGAACCGCCGAGGAGAAAGCATCTCCTTAAATAGTGTCTGGCATTGTCTATTCTCCATGGCCAATCAGAATCAAGAATGATGAGCTGGCTTCTCATTGGTCCGCGCGCTACACCTGAAGCGGCCAAAAAGCTATAAATAGTGGCATCGTAGCCGTAACTCACTGTTGCTTGTTCCCAGTACATTGGGGACGTGTTCGGCGTACATCTATTCGAACAAGTTTTGCTACTGAAGATGGCCACCGGTGGTGCGGCCGAAACGTATAGCGCCAATGCATCAAGCAATCGACCACGGCCTTTCAGCCCGGAAGTTTTATCCAATCATATTGACACCGGCCGTGAAAGCCTACGTACTAAAAATACATCAAAGTATTTTCAGCAATTGAATAATGGCAAGCCAACCTACTGAATTTATTATAAACTTGTACTTCTTGTATTTTACTTTCAAAAGAATTGTTTGTATTGCATTAGAAATGCAGGAACCATTCATTAACATATGATAATTATAAGTATCTGGAGCAGACAATCCGTGATCATTAGATAATACAATAATAATTAAATTAATAATTAAATTCAAATAAAACTAATTCCTTAAGTTTGTAGCAGTACATTCATCTACCTGTTCCCCATCACGAGGATTAATCGCATTAAATAGAAACCAGTGATCACAGTAAACCGAGGTTTAAGTTTGTTACTTAATATTAAATATGTAGTAAATTAGTTTTTAATTAAATATTAAAATATGTCGCCTTTTTTGTTAAGTTAATTCAAAACTTATAGAACTAACTTCAGGAATATTATAGAACTATGATAAATTGAATAGTTAAGCTGAAACAAAAATAACTAAAACAAGAGGACTTTTAAATTTAGAATAAGAGAAAGAATTGGAATGTGCAGGATTACAAGTCATATGACAGGCAGATGAAAGTACTCTCCGAGTATTTTCTTCAGGTCTGGATTATGCCAAAAAAAGAATTTTAAATTCGGTTTTCTCTTTTTCAGTAACAGAATTAAATATTTAGATAATACAAAGGTAACCCTTGATCTATGCAAATTCAAAATAATTATTCAAATACTTATAAGTTATTCGTAACACAGTCAGCAGTGTCCACACTTTAGCATGTCTTCATAAAACATGTTCAGTAATGTTATCACTGAAGCATGAGTCTAATTTCTAGCAATAGGTTTTAGCGTGTGTGTTCCCGATAACCTGCGGAGCACTTCGTGTGTGAAGTTTATAAAATAAAGGAAAGTTCCCACCTGATCATTCGGGTGGCACTAAGTATAGCAGGTTCCTGCATTTTCGGTGGTGTGTGAAGAGCGATGTCGGATGGCGTGACGGCGTTGGGGCTTCTTACGCAGGCTCTGCGGATGGGCGAAGATGTAGATTGCCCATCGTTTGAACCCCTTTCCTCCCGACTAAAGCGGGGAAACCTGTGGAAAATTGTACTTGTATATTCGATTCAGATATATACACATACCACCCCAACATTCCTTCGTCAAAGCACTCAGATCACACATCTCACTATAATTTCAATACCGCAAATGCCGCTCATTAACTCCAGTCAAAATCACCCTTCGGGCTTTTAATTTGAATTTTAAATTTCACCTTGTCACACAGAAATCATTACACATTAAGCTTAAACAATTTATGGGTTACCTCGTATGCTTAACTTCACATTATGATTGACTGATGAGCACGTGGTCTCTGCTACTACCTTTATAACTATTTCAATTAATATCCAGACTTCATGGAACCACAATTATAAATTCATACTTGCTTGCTTGCTGTAATTCATTTTTTTTTAAATTTTGAACTGTGTCTAACATTATTTCTTTAACTTGACTGCAAAATAATTGTACCACGTGCTTGTATATTTACCGGCACAAACATGGACCGCCTGAGCCACACGCACACACTGTCATTACATTTCACACACACAAACCCCAATTAAATTAATATTACATATAAACCCTCAATACTGGCTCACCTGAAGCTCTTTATAGAATTATCTAGGCATAGTGGTATCACACGTTACGCCGTCACATTCCAAGCCGCACCAAAGTTGAAATAGAAAAGAGACCGACGAGGACGCTGCGCTAACTTATAAAAACTCAAACATTGCTGACTAAATGTCGTTGACAAGCGGACGCTACTGACAGCCAAATGACGTCACAACTCAATGTCGCCGCGATCGACTGAATCTCGATATCAAAGCGGGCATCGTAACATGCAGCGATAATGCACCGAACGCACGGAAAATAAAATTAAACTGGCCGTGGTGTTTACCTTTCAATGTAACCACGGCACACCCTCACCCCAAAATGGCAACAAAATGGGTTGCTCAGATTGGGCTTCACTGGGTTGGGAAAACATGCGTGACAGGGCGTCTGCAAACATTTATTATAATCAACGTTTTTTCAATACTTAGATCTAGCCCGTTCAGTAAAAGAATTGTATGTTTACCTAGTAAAGCCTAAATTTAATGGTAGATTTCAAATTTTTGTGTTCAATTTAAAAAAAAAAAAAGAAAAACGCTGCAGTGTTTACTTCTGATGTTTTTTTAATTATAATTATTTTTCCTAACAACAACATTCTATAGTCACAGGAAATTACAAACGGACGTGTAACGCACTGTGTTAAAAAAAATTCTTTTAACTCCACGCAGTAGCATAGCGTTTAGATCTAAATCTATACGTCTACATTAAAACTTATGTATCTACTGCCACCTTCTAAAAGTTTATATTATAAAATAATATTAACGTATTGCTGCCGTGAGGAAACAGATAATACCACATTGCTGAATGACTGTGACGCATGGCGCGGGAGAATTAAGTAATACTCTGGATTCTTCTAACTCATGTGAGATGCTCCTTCCAGACGTTACTCGACGAAGGGCGTATTAACGGTGGGAGATGAACGGAACAAAATTCTCCCCCCAAGGCGTAGAAAAAGGTAACGAATTTCCATAATATCTTAATTTTTAGGCACTTTCATTATTTTTTCAGCTATTTACGATAATATAGTAGTACCTCTTTTTAGTTTTTTAAATATACAAACAGGTTCGTTACACACCATTAGCGAATACGTTTGAAATATGAAATACAGGAAAAGCAATTCAATTAACTCTGTCAAGTATATTGTAAATAATCTTTCAATAAGAGTAGTTTTATTGTGTTATTACCGTTCACTTTAATGAGACTGATTTGATCCACTTTGAAGATAGTAATATTAATTAATCTTAATTTTTTTTGTATGAAGCCGACCCGACCCCGCACCCCCCCTCCAATGAGAAATTCTACATGAGCTACTGTACTTTACTACCCTACCGGCATCGAGGATGAAATGAGGATCCTGATTTTGATTATTATATAAAGAGAAACCGTTTGTTTGATTACCTGTCTCGTCGTAGCAAATAATTAAGCACCCTGATCGAGAGAATTTTATTGGACTAGAAATCTGCATCAAAAGCGGAAGAAATTGCAAGCACACCTACCTCTGGATTGAAGGGAAGAAGAAAGTAGAACAATCCCTCTCAAAGAACAAATTATGTCTTGTATATAGTACTTATATACTTTTGATTTTGTTGAAACTTCATTGTTAGCTTACGTGCACCAGTGTATTTGCAATCATAGTACATACATTTCTGTTACTTTTATAGTAAACGTCATACTCAAAATGTAATATCGTAAACTTTCAAAGCAAGTGAATGATGTTAAAGTTTTAATGCAATCACTAAGTCTAGAAGCTCTTATCTAATTTTTTATTCCTACAATACACCTATATCAACGACCAAATCTGTTTTTTCCTTTCACATTACACAACTGCAAAAATAACGTTCTTAAATTTATCGAGATCTATTTTAAAAGAAGAAACGCTCAATAGATTTTACAACAGCTACTATGATACTGACGTCAAAGAAGCGTCTATCTAACTAATCTGACTAAATGTGCCGACATCTATGCTTTATATTCGTTCCTTGTATACGCTCGTAGGATACTCTTTAAGTAATCTGTGTGGCAAGAATCAATGACACTGGTGCCTGGCTTTACTAGATTCCTGTGGAATTTTAGCAATTTTTGTGAAGGTTGTACTAGTATAGCGGTCATTTATTTGACATTATTTTACAAACTTTCCTACTTGATTACTATTTTTATTATTAAGTCACATTCAAGATACCAGTTCGTTTTCTTGGTACTTTTTTTTCTATATTAATGTTTTATTATTATATAAAAAATATCCATTTAAGTTCTGCGCATCTGAATTCTAGGTTACTAAACCTAACTTTGTTTACTAAATATTATTTTTACAGTAGAGATGGAAGAAAATTGAAAGTTAAAAGCAACAGTACAAATAGATTGTGTGTTTAGATGTACAAAGACGTTTTTAAATATGATTTAAAGTCGTATGGGGTGAAAAAATGTCTGGTTATGACAACGTAACAGACGAGAGAGCAAAGTGATATATGACGTAGTTGTCACTTCCTGCAAGCGGCACTTATAAATTGTTCTTACCAAGAGAAATCTCAAATATCTGTTACGTTTTTGGATCTTGTCCATAATCTCCTTTCTTGGTCTTTGCTTTTGACCTCAATTTCGGTCATTCCGTCGTTTCCTCATGGAAAGATGCGAACAATCCCTAGTGTCGAAGCAGATGAATAACAACTTCATTTCTCCTTTACACAATAGTTCATAGCAGGGTCCTCTTCTTTCCTGCTCTTATTATTACTTTATTGTTTATGAAAAATTACACTTGTCCTACATAATAACGTATTTAGTTATGTTACCAGGTCGTTAGAAATAGCTATAGAAACTCTTTTACTTTTGTGTTGTTGGTGCACCTTGATGCAAGTCAATATAAAATTGTAACGAATCCTGTTTTGAATGCTGCTGCTGCCAAGGCGAAAGATTAATAGCCTGAAGCCAACGCGCCGGCATTACATTAACTTGCCAATGTGATTTTACAGAAAGCGGCAACGCGCTACTTTATAGATATAGACAGTTTAGCTACTTCAGTTGTCGCTGAAAACCAATATGCGATAAAAATTAATGTTGTGCAGTAACCATTTATTTATATGAATAAATATTTTTCCATAATATAGTGGCTATAACATGTGCACAGTGGAAGAAGAAATACTAATATCTAGTGAAAGCTAAGTAAATAAATTACAGATTTATTCTAGTTCCTTAAAATTGCAACTTCATTTCACACAATGTAAAACATAGTGAATAAAATAGTAAAGAGAAAAACACTACACTCTTGACTTAGCCAAAAAAAGACTTCAGTAATAGTAAAAGTCTAGTGGAAGATTAAGGTTAATAAAGGAAATGACTGAAGGATTGAAATGAATAGACAAAAAAATGTTACAGTGGAGGTTAATGGTAACAAAAATACAAAAGAGAAAGATCTTAATAATGTTTTAAAATAATATTAAAATTAATAATGTTAACACAGAGCCTAGTTTTTAAACTCTGTTATAAAAATCTTATTAAATATATGAAAAACATTTTGTTTACCTACGAATCGTAGATATTGCATACGGAGAACTGAGGATCAATTGAGAAAGATAGGTAATACACATGCAGGTATCAGGGGGTTGTGTGAAACAATGGCTCTCTGTAGAATTGGTCGGACGCATCGTACAAAACCAAACATATTTAGCCTGAATAAATAAATTTATCTGAAGTGAATAGTAATAAAAATATTTAACAACAAACCGTAAAATTAACACCTGAAACAAATTTTGACACTACGTTCTGTAGATAGAGTAAAACCAAAGGTCACAAATTAGAGCAAGGAGAAATGGAATCAATACTAAAATATTTCTTATTGTACAAAGGAAATAGAGTTGCATTTACTGGTTAAAACTGAACTAAAATGTAGATTTGTTTTGCTTCTCTATTTATGAAAAAATCTATAACTGAATGGTGTAATTTAAGAATAACTTTTATTTAGTAATACTGAAACCAACGTTAAAAAAAGTTTTTTTTATTTTGAGACTAAGTACAAATTACTTTAAATATTTTTACTACCTTGACAGATGACTATTAAAAAAAAGAATGGTAGTATTGTTCTGCACTTGAGAAGATGCATTTAAAAGATCAATACAAACTGTTTAGTAGGGAAAGGATAAAGAGACCTGGAAAACGCCATGTAGCTAGGAGTCTATAGTTTTACTTCAGTGAAACAAGTCTTTTGTTTTCTACCAGAACTGTGTTTACAATAAGATTGGAGTTTTTTTCTTTCTTATAGTTTTATTATATATGAAACAACATATTTTTGTTTTCAGTACAGGCGCAGCTTTACTAAACCAATTATATTTATTTAGCGTACAAGAAAAAATGTAGGTTTTATTTACGTTCTCCCAATTAAACATAACATAAGGGCGTCCAAACCACATACAAATTAATGGTAAAGTAAACAACGTAACAAGAACAAAATTTATTTAATATAAAAGTACAAAACTTTAATGAAATTGAGTATTAAACATTCTTCTTGGATGTGTAGTAACCGATGAAATAAGTGGTTGTAAACTATCATTATCGTATCAAGTTTTAAGAAATTTGAATAATTCTGCACTGACCACTAAAATATTTCTGACCACGATCCATTTGCTATATCTATTCAGTGCAATAAAACTGTCATTGTCATTAGCGCTCGGGATATTGTTATACCGTTTGAAACAGTTTGATTTAATCTACATAGAAGTTGTTACTTCACCTTCCAAGTTTATTCGACGAGTTTATTTAAAAGAAAGTAAACCAATATAAGTGAACTAAATTAGCGACTTATTCTTGTTTCTTGTTACTAATAAAGCATGACATATTCCATGAATCAACCGTAAGTATAAATACATAAGTAACTGCAAACCCTCACGGTCAAAGTTGTTATAGCTGTATGATATGTTATCCGGATTATATTAGGCTGTGGCTTAATATTTAGACATTCTGAAGCCCTAGACCATTCGACCGCACCGACGGCGCACAGAAACACAACACAATATCTTACCAGCCGCAGCTGGATGCGTACTGAGTCAGCCATCCAGTATCCAATACAACGAAGATGGTGGGGCTAGCCTCAACCTATCCATCACCACAGTGAAACTTACGCTACATTCTGGACAGTCTTTGTATATACACAACAGTGGTCTTAAATAACGTAATTATAAATTATTTGTATCTTGAACAAAAGTGATTTCTTATTTAGTGTGATTATCTCTCTCAGGAATGTCTTGCCTCTATAATAAAACTGAACTCCTTAAAAAATTAGTTAAGTATATCGGGGTATGTAATAGTTTTTACACTTAAATGTTATTAGAGGTAGGCAATTGTCTAAAGTCATCACAGTCTATCATCTCTCTACTCTCTATCATACCACCAAGTCGTGATGGAAGAAAATACTTACATTTTTTGCAAATGCATCTGACGTTAACAGATATTCTACTTGCAGATAGAGTGCAGATGTGGTTTCCGAATGACGGTGCATCTGCTCTCTAGTGTCATGATTTGATGAGCCACTTAAATAATACATTCGGTAAGCGATGGATTGGTCGACACTCGCTAACGAACCGTTTTCGGACCTATGTTTATATGAACTTTTTCTTATTTTTAGCTACAGAATCAGATCTCGAGAGATTGCCGTGGAATTTTTAATCACCTTATATTATAAGGTGTGTAATGTTTAACTTACCAAAAGTAATCTATCTTGGTCTCAACTAATTTTCTATTTTACAGCCTTTAGTTTTTGTCAGGTGAAATGTATGTCATGTACATATGAAACTTTTCGATGGTAATTTATGATCTATACATTTAGATCACCACTGCCCTTCGTTGTATTGTTGACCAGTCTAATGTATCGCAAGTTTATTTTTAATATGAATGTGTTTTCATTATTAAAAAAAAATATAGGATCGGTAGTATTAGATTTGAGCCTAACGTACAAAGCAGTGAAAATTAAATACGTTCAAGTGATTGTTCCAGTACTTCAATGCATTAGTGCACGTTGTTGATAATAATCTCACGCTAACCACTGTAAAACACGCAAACCGTAGTACGTATTCACATGAAGGCAAAATTTATGTGAGCAATTTCTCACACGGTGACACTACAATTACACAGACACACAAGTATTTACGTGACGCTTCAGACGTTAAGGAGTTATTAAGAAAAATGAATTTTTTCTGTTTTCGTGTTAAATTATATTGAAATGCTTAGTACAATATTTAATTTGCAGCAATCTCTGTAAAACTAGCATACTTGATAGATTTAAAATGTGTACTATTACTAATAAGGACTATGTGCAAGACAATTGCACTAAACACATAATACATAGGCCTATTAGACAAGTGTATGATTCCCTACTGAATGAGATTCTTAATTAGCATTTACCTTATTTAATCTCGTATCTTTTGTGGGTTTTACGAATTTTTACGGTTAACATTATCAATTACCTCAATTTTACTATTACCATTTTGTTAGGGAAAATTGTCGGATCCCAGTTGGCTTTTATTAAACGTTTAAAAAATATTTGACTATCAAAATGCTTTTGACAAAATTTAATTTGCATGGTATGTTAAAATATTTTAATATTCATGTTTAATATGGTAACCAAATCACTTGTACGAATTAATAAATTATTTACCTTAAATTATCCGCCGTGTGATTTCTTGTGCTTCGTCTATGACGCGTTTCAGAGCTTATGCTCCATCATCAGATATTATTAAAACTATCACTCTTGC